>CM031244.1:587806717-588409842 GCA_018340775.1 Taxus wallichiana var. yunnanensis
AATCACCAAACATGGAGCTTTGATGAATAAGTGACATTACATTTATTTTTTTGTTTGTTTGTTTCGCTAGTTCGATCATGATTTAAATGAAATGAAATATAATATAAGGACACTACTGATTAAATAGATATAACTTGTAAACATGCAAGATCAAGCCAAAAAGTACAATAAAGGGTGATAAATAGGGTTTTGAGAATGACTCAACATGTATCTATAGGTCTAAACCAATTTTGGGTGGGAATAAGCTAGAAAGGCATATTGTCACCCCAATGTGATTTTCCCCTAGTGATGCACTACATTTTAGACTCTATGTAGTTCTTGTGTGTGTGTGATTGAAATAGTGTCCCTTGAGCTAGGATGCCCTAGTGGCACAAAAATATAGTGAGCTACAACTAATTTTTCCCAAATACAAATGTGTGGTATGGAATTCAAAATAAACCCTCCTATGCAGTGAATTATGCAATCTAAAATGTAGTCCTTAATGTAGTAGATAGAAAATATTAGCTCCTTATAGATGTATGTATCTATTAAATGCTTCCCCCTAATGAGGTTAAATAAGACATGTATATATATGATTTGTTTTCTTAAGTTTCATCATTAACAAGTGAAAGGTTGACCAAGAGTGATAAAAAAGAAAGAAAGAAGTAACATTCAAAAGATAGAAAAAGAGGTAAAGAGGACAAAGTGCCCAGAGGGGACAATAGAACTCACGTAATCCTATCCCTAATGGGAGGTCTTGTACAGAAGGTGTCAAAAGGATAAAACATGAAATCGAGTTGAGTAAGATGTCGGATGGTATGCAAAAATATAAGTTGTCAATAGAAAAACAAAAACAATAAAGATGAAAAGGATAAAATCAATGTCAAAGCAAAGTAAAAGGTGTTAATGAGTAATTCTCTTGCTTAGGAATCATGCATATAAATGAAGTATTTAGAGGCTATATGTACATAGTAAGTGTGTGATTTAGTGACTACATTTTCCCCCACTTTATGTTGGTGAATTTGATAGCATAAAGTAGAAAAAAAAAATACCTTGGAGAGTCAAATGAAGATTGTACCCAATAGCATGTCAAATGAGTGTTGTAGCATGCCGAATGGAATAGTGAAAGATGTGTACCATGAAATTATAAGGAGAGGGAAGGATAAGGATCCTAGGGTGACCTTTAGAGTGATGGAGTGATAAATGTGTGCATGTAGTTCCTTTAATGTCATCATTTTCTTGAGTGTGCTTGAGATTTGCTTCATGGTTTTTTGTGTTTTTCCTTGTTGGGATAGGATAGGACCTAAAAAAAAACAAGTGTAGTCAATGCTTTAGGTAAATGCAATTGAAACTTTAACTTAGAAAATATGTAAAAATGGAAATGTGTATTAAAAAAAATAAACCAAGGGGTTAGAGTACACCTAGAGTGTTGAAAGAGAAAGGGATAGAAATTTGTTCCTTGCTTGTAGAATTGATGCTTAGGAGTTGGTTGGAATAACATGAAGGATTTCAACCTTATTTAATCATACTAAGGATTTCAACATCCTATCGCCAACTAGGATTTGAGCATCTGACACTAAACTTCAGATTTAGGCATCTTATGTCACCGCTAAGGGAAAGTGTATTGGGAGAGTGGTTTATTTTTCCCTCCAACCATTAACGCTTCCCTACGGATAAGTGCCATTGCAAGATGATCACAAACCCGATTTGTAACTTTCCTCGGGTGACACAAAGGCACTAGGCATATCGTTTTTCCTACATATGCCCTAGGTTTCATTCCCTTATTTAGTTCCTTCTTTGGTTCTTGGATTAGTAGTTAGTTCATGTTAGTAAATTGATTACAATATGAAAGCTAGATGTAACTTTAGTGAAACCAGAGAGAAACTGACTTATGCAACTTTAAAACTTTCTATAACTATTTTTACCCCTTGAATGGAGCACCCATGTGGGACATTAACGCCGAGTGTTCTTTTTTATCTAGGAACTTTTTTTCCATATTGGGTTTTGTGGCCAAGTTTGTTTTTGGCCATGTTCTGTAAGTGATTTATGGTTTGTTCATTCTTGTGTCTTTGTTTCTATAACTATTTCTATGATTATTGGGAGGGTGAAAAGGTTCACCCAATGTTTTCCCCACTTGTTTGGGGTGCATGAGATGAAAAAATGTGAATGGAGCCCAAATGAGGAAGATTGAAACTGATGTGCACATCTGATATAGGAATCCTATAAGGGGAATAGGGATTACACATGGTAGTTACCATGGCGTAAGAAAAACAAGGGAAAATGATAGCATACAAGTGTTAGTGACAAATAAGCAATGCACACTGAAATAGTAACTAGTAAAGGCATATAGGAAAACAAAAAACAAGGACTCAGTGAGTAGTTGGTTGCATACATGGGACACCACTCAAGGATGTCACAAGACAATTGGATCCATCAAGGCTTGTGAAAACAATGCAATTAAGAAAACATAGGGCATAACCCAAGCAATAATAAACAAGGTACAAGTAAATCATATAACCATGATTAGAAGGAGTCTTATAAGGAAAATGCTACACATGAAGCACCCTTGTTAGCATGTTAGGAAGATAAATAGTATGCAACAATGTGATATCTAAATATAGGAATGAAAATGTGAAATATAGTAATGATAGAACCTGATAGTAAGTGAGGAAAAGGTAAAGATCCCCCAGGAGCCTCAAGTGGGACTGGTAATGGATAGGGCCAAACATCATACATCATGTAATAACATGTAAGTGACATGCATTCACCTCAAGATACCATGTGAACATGCATGTGTGTGAAAAATGATAAAGCATACTATGAACCATAGTAACATGATAAGAAAAGGTGTAACATATAGTAGTATAAGCAAGGAAGAATGCATCCAATCAAGATCTAAGATAATGTTTTTGGATTTTTTTAAATATATGAAAGAAAACAACTAAGAGGGAGGAATAAGGATGCCCCCAGTGTGTGTGTGTGTGTGCAAAGTGAGGTCCATATGAAGAAACCCTCAATATTCAAGTATGAACCAAGAACAAGAGTGCATCATCAGGTGGTGTGGGGGAATTAGATGCCCCTAAGTTTGAATGCCAAAAATGATCTATGCAATAAGAGTACTAGGAAAGGGCCCACAATCAACTGATGTAAAAGAAGTACACATGTGAACATGATCTAGGATTGATGGTCATGGGAGAGTGCATGAGGCCAAGTATATGAAATAGGTCTAGATTGAGCATGTGGAGAAATAGAGCATGAAACATGTCTAGATGGAGTATGTGAAGCATGTGACCTATGTGAATAAGTGTTCCTATGAGGTGGGCTATGGGATATATAGAAGTGACAAGGCCGATGAGTAGTAGTCATATGTGAAGTAAATTGAGATGGATGTGCAAAAGGTGCCACAAGAGGAGCAAGGGATCTAAATACCATAAGAGGTGTCAAGGCTAAGGAGCCATCATGAATAGGAGAAGATGCACTAGGAGTAGGAGCAACTAAACATGGGATGGTTGGAGGAGCAAGGACAAAGGTGTCCATGGTGGAATGCCTCGAATAGTGATAAGATGTCACTCGTGGATAAACTTAAGGCATAAGTGAACAATAGAAGGTATGACTTTGGAAACCCAGAGCAAGGAGTCCTAAGATAATGTCACAATGCGTAACAATAGATCCAATAATAAATGGCATATAAATAGTAAGAGGCCCAACAATAATGGGTATAATAACATGGCCATGAGAAGTGGGAGACATGTGTGTCATATGAGATAGAGGGAAGCCAATGGACTGCAAGAAAGATAATGAACATGCATTGTATTTGAATGTAGGATGTACCATAAAATTTTTAATGGACATGGGGCCAACAAAGCATTGATATGTAATCTATGGGAGGAGAATGAGGCGTGAAAATCAACATTAGTGAAAGTGATAACATGTGATGGGAAATCAATAGCACCAACAAGGAATCTAATGGGATGATCCGAAGAATCAGGAGGAGGCACTGTGTGGTAAGTATGATTAGAAGATGACTCGGGGCTGACTTGTCATGCTTAGGTAATGGGTCATTAAATATTTTTAACTTTCCATTTTCATTAGTAGATTTGGAAGTGGGATTAGTGGATTCAGAAACTGGATATCATTATTGTCAATGAGATATTGAATCAAATGGAGAATCTTGAAACACTTGTTGGTAGAATGGCCATTTCATCTATGGTAATCACAATGTGCATGCTCATAAAACTTCCTACCATGGGGCCTATTAGGATCATACTCGAGAGGAGGTGGAAGAGAAATCAGATTGATTTCAATGAGTTGGGGAAACAACATATGTGGAGGATAAGGAAATGAGTAAATACAGTGGGTTAGAAATTAGAGTTGAGAAAATAAATTCAAAAAGATTAACATCATTAGACTTGGTCTAAAGGGAATCTTACTTAAAAATTTAGAAGAGGAATGATCGAAAGTATTAGAACCATATTTGAGTTTTCCCAAAGAAAGTAACTTAGTCTCACGAGTCTTCAAGGTATGACATAGATGGTCAAAGGATGATAGGAATAAAAAATCACACATTATTGCAAACGAGGAAAAATACTTTGAATAAAGAGATATTGCAATTCATATTCAACTAATACATTGTTCATTTTAGAAAGATTGTTCTTGTAACACAATACATAATCACTAATATGTTCATTAGATCCTTATGTAATTGAGAGCTCCACAAAAAGGCTAGAAGCCTTAGAAGTTGACATGAAGCTGTTGAAGGAAGAGGTTAAAAACTTGGCAAAGCAAAAAGGTAAGAGGAAGAAGGAGGAGGAGGTGGTTATTGATAATAATAAGGTTGAAGACATATACAAGAAGTTGAACTCCTTAGACACCCATTTAGGGAAGGCCAAGATTCTCCGTGATTATAATATGGCCATTTTTAATGCAATTGAAGAGTTTATTGAGCAGCATGTCCATGCAACGTCTCTAATCTCTAATCGAGTTCCAACAACCCTTTGGGGGCACGAGATAAGGAAAGAAAAGGACCATTGAGCAATTTGGATGTTACATCGACTCGCCCACATGATGACATTGGCTATGTTCACCTCTTGGTAGAATATCAAAAGATCGACAAAGCCGCCAAGAAGTAATTGTGGGTGCTTTTCCAAAGTTCTTTGTAATTATGGCTTTTTTTGCTGTTTTTGGTTGCTTTCTTGTAGTGTTTGTCTTGATTTTGTTTTGTTGGGGTAAAGCTGCTCTTGGGCTACTTTGGGTTTCTTTGTCCCATTTGGATCTTGATCCTTTTTGTTTGTTCTCATTCTATTTAAGCTTCCAGGCTCTCTTTTGTTGTCAAGGGTATAGTCCCTTTCAAAAACTATTTGCCAAAAATAATCATTTTTTTTAGCAATTTGTGCATAAGATATTTTCGTTCCAATATTCATAGAAAAATGAGCTAGAAATAAATAAGCAAGAGTAGTAAATGATTTAACAAAATGCAAGGGAAAGTCATAAAACCATCACAAAGCATAATCTTGTAAGCTCCTAGGAAACAACTTGGTCAAGAGGGTGTCATCACATGCATATTCTAGGCAAGAAACATGAAAAGATATAAGGTGCTCTTAAGGATCTCCATGGCCATTGAATAGAGGAAAATTTGGTGAAGCAAAATTGGGAGGGAGTGGATAAGAAGACACTTTAGGTGTAAGAGGGCTATGAAGAAGAAGTGAAGAATTAAGGGATGGTGATGAAGAAGAAGTAGCCTATTGCAATTGACATATTTGTGCTTGTAAATCATGATAAAAAGACTCTAAAGCTTGGATGACAAAAGAATAATTAGGTTTAATGTATTAAATAAAAGGAAAATAAATATTAGGATTCAATGGGGAAATAAGAATATGAATAGTAGAATCTCCCACATTGGTAGGGGAGGAGGAAAGAGGAATATAAGATGCGGTAGTAGTAGTAAAATGGGCACGGTACCAAGAGGAGAAGTGGAAACAATCCTTTTGGTCTCCTCATGAGGAAATAAAAAGCAACGAGATCAATATTTTCGGGATGCTTAGTAAAATAAGAATTGAGTTCATTAAGATCCTCAATAGAAAAATCGCGAGAGGTCTTGTAGCTTGATAATGGAAAGGGATCGATATGGTAAGCATGAAAGGGATTAGGTTGACCAAATGATTTAAATGAAATGAAATATAAGATAAGGACACTATTGAGTAAATAGATATAACAATAAACATGCAACATCAAGCCAATAAGTACAAGCAAGAGTGTTAGATAGGGTTTTGAGAATGACTCAAATTGTATATATAGGTATGAACCGATTTTGGGTGGGAACAAGATGGAAAGGCAAATTTTAGATTGTATAAGCTTTGATTCTAGAATCTGGACTACAATAATGTTAGGGATAGGAGCACCTAAAATGGGACAAGGCGGATCTGGGTTCTTGTGTCTATTCTAAGAATTGGTTTCGTGAGAATGCTCAGGATTTGTTTCTTTCTATGTGTCTCTTAGTGTTGCTCCTTATTTTTCATATACTATATCATATTTTGTGTCGCACATGTAACCTATAAAATAAACCCTAGATATTTGCACATTACTCAATCACATATTAGATGAATAAAATAAGGTAAATGATTGAGTCATACTAACCCTCGTGCTCACCCTAACGTGATTTTAACCAAACACCGCACTAAATTTCGGACTCTATGTAGTTCTTGTGTGTGTGAGATTGAAATAGTGTCACTTGAGTTAGGATGCCCTAGTCTTGTCACACAAAGAGATATCGGGATACAACTACTTTGTCCCAAATGAAAATGTGTGGTATGGAATTCATAATAAACTATCCTATGTAGTGATGTATGCAATGCAAAATATCATCCTTGATGTAGTAGTTAGAAAATATTGGCTCCTTATAGATGTATGTATCTCTTGAATTCTTCCCCCTAATGAGGTTAAGTAAGACATGTATATATATGCTTCCCTTGCTTAAGTTTTTCTATTAACAAGTGAAAGACCGAATAAGAGGGATACGAGAAGAAAAAGAAGAAGTAATATTTGAAAGATTAGAAAAAGAGGTAAAGAGGACATAGGTGCCGGAGGGGATAGTAGAGCTTGGGTGCTCCTATCCCTAATGGGTGGTCTTGTACAGAGAGTCGGAAGGATAAAAAAATGAAATCAGAGTTGAGTAAGATGTCGGTTGGTATGAAAAATTATAAGTTATCAATAAAAAACAACAAACAATAAAGATGAAAAGGATAAAAGCAATGTCAAAGAAAAGTAAAGGGGTGTCAATGAGTAATTCTCTTGCTTAGGAATCATGCATATAAATGAAGTATTTAGAGGCTAGATGTACATAATAAGTGTGCAATTTAGTGACTAAATATTGCTCTCATGTTTATCTTGGTATTTTCATTTTTTAGTGTGTCAGGACAATCAAATGATATGAGGATGATTGTGCATATTTCCTTTTTTGAGTCTGTCTAATGACATGAGGATGGTTGTGCATATTTTCATTTATGAGTCAATCTAGGGCATATGGTGATAATGTCATCATAGTTTTTTCATATCACGGTGCATCCTACTCTATGCCACAACAATAAGCTTGTTAATGATGAAAATAATGGGAAATTTGTACAACATGGAAGCAAAATCCCCATATATACCACCTCAATAAGGTTGATAATGACGAAAACAATGAGAAATTTGTACAACATAGAAGCAAAATCACCCAACCCCCACCCCGTATCCCCCATCATCGTCAACCAACCAATTCATTAACAATCTAACAACTAACCTTCATCTAAGCAAACCATATCTCAAGATCGCAATTCATTCATCCAACCTAACTACATGTCTACCCTAAATTCCCATCATTAAACATCTCTCCTACTCACCACCAGGAGGAGCATCATATCACCCCACCAACTATGATTTTTTCTATCCCTCAAATAGTGATATTCTTCACCACACCAATAATCCTCCAATGCCTTTTAGCTCCTCGAGTCATATTTGCATCCTTTTCAATAATGATTTATTTAATTAACTCCAATCCAAATCAATTATTCAAACAATCTATCAATATAATGTCAAAATTAATCAATCCATCCACGATTTACAACTTTCTCCTTTTATATATCATTAACTAGGATACATCCAAGGTTGTAGATTTATTAATATTTCTCCCTCACGACATCATTTCTTGGGACATCATCCATTTATGTATTGATTAATCAATCACTCTAAACCAATCACTGCATCATACAAACATACAATCTAGGGGATAATATCTTCCATTTATCACATTTATCACCATATTCCCATCCACCCATCAAATCTTTCCCATCCCCGTCTCTATGCTTAACTAACTTTTATAATACCCCTTCAACGCATTCTTCCTACTAACAAAATCATCACTCATCTTTCCTCTACTAAACATCCATTCATCTGGAAAACATCCAATAACCTATCAAACATCTAAAGAACATCATATCCTATCCATTCTACTAATCATCACATCATCAAATATTCTAACAATCTAACATCCATCCATTCATATCACTAACAATAATCTAACATCCACCTAACATTTCTTTCATCATTAATGATTAACGGTGCGTCTCAATATATGAATCGGGGCGCATATCCGTAACATCATCATATTGTCATAACACATCAATGATTAAACCTATGAATCGTCATATCATCCTCGATAATCATTTAAAACCTATCCATCATCTTTCAGAGCTAGTTAACTATCAAAATATGGCTTGCATCCTATAATGTAATGACCGATTAAATCCATTCTCAAATCATTATTACTCGAATCTACTATCAATCAATAAATTAATCTCTTTAAATATTACATGTTCCCCTCGCATACATCATTGCTTGAGGCACATCCAAGATTGAAAATTCAAAATCCATCCATCGATAAAATGTTTACGACTTCCCCTCTTACATATCATTGATTGGGACACATCCAGGTCAGAATGCGCTTATCAACTTCAATCCCTTGCATATATCGTTGCATAGGGTGTTATTAGTTTATCCATTTATCAAAATTTTCAATCTATCAATCATTGCTCAATGTAGGAAAGCTTCCAAATCATATTATTAAGCGCATCTTATCCTAATCTCATTGCATTTCACCTAGTCTACTAAATTGTTATCCTCTTTTTGAGTAGTCATCCATCTCATTCCTCCCTACATGACCCCTGAGAGGGGGAATCACCCCTACTAACCCGAATTTTTTTCTATCTTCTTTGAAAAACCATTACTTCCTCTAGTCGCAATGACCTTTCAAAGAGGGGCAAAATGTATAAACCTAAAATAATCCCCCTTACCAATTATCCCTTCATCACATCCAACCTTATAACATCACACATACCCCTTCATCATGATTAATTTCTCTAATCAATCATTTAATCATATCATCTCATGTTTTAGGAATTTAGAATTGCTACCTACCTACCTCCACCTACCCTCCTAGCCTCTCCTACAAATCCTCCAACTAATCTCTCATATAATCATCATTAACTTAATCAAATCCTTTTCTAGAGTTTAATATCTCTATAACCTTGGTCAAAGCATATAATACCGTCCCACATTTTCCCACTTTTTGTACCCTCAACACAATAGTTACCACAACCAAAACATGACCAAACACATGTAAAATGACCAAACATGTGTTTTTAAGAGCTTAAATATACCAAAGTGCAAGGCATCCATAATTTACCCGAAATTTTTATAGTATTTTTAAAGATTTATTTACTAGCTAGATTAGAAAATTATATTTTGCCACCAAGTGGGACACAATTATATGTTTTAACCCCTTCATCTTCTACTACCTTCCATGAATTTAAAATTACTAAAATCCCTCCCATCTCTAGAATCTTCCTCACCCAAATCAATCCCAACCATTGATCCAAATCCATCATGGCTTCATCCTAGCCATTGAATCTACCATCCTCCAACTATAAATCAAACTCTCTACCATCTTGGAGAAGGGGGAAGAAAAGCAATCATAGAAAGCACACCCAAACATCTTTCCAACATCTCAAGCCGTCATCCTTCATTGATTCATCATCAAGCTTCCAAGGGGAGGTGTTGCCAAAATTCATGCACAAACTCCATTTTGAAGCAACCAACATCAATCAATCATCTTGAGCAAATCCAACACTTCACAAGGGAGTTATCTTTTGGTAAGTAAAGGTATATTTTCTATCCCTTGTTTTCTCAATTGGAGGTTTGCATTTGAGTTAGAGTAGAGAGCTTTGGTATTGCATCCATGGTTTTCTAGTTTATGCTCTAATTTTCTTGCACACATATACAATCATATATATGCTTTACATTTTCACACTATATAATATGCCACTTAGATTGTTCACATATAAGAACTATAATAATAGTTACGAAGTCCATTTTTAGTACATTATAAGTAATTTGTTGGCATCTAGTGTATGAATAATTGACTCGTTTTTAAATTTACATTCTATTTTTAACTTAACGTTATAAAAATGAAATAGTGTCACATTTTAACCATACTTCCACACGAAACACCCTACCTTAAGCGCTAATGAATTATGAAAAATAACTACCATAAAATCAAATGCAATAACAATAACTAACAATTACACACCCTTACAAATATACAAAATTTAAACATTACTTTGAAATTAACACCCGATCGTAAACCACTAATAGATTATAAAAAGCAGATAGTATATAATCATACACACCACTTAAAATTAATAGTTTTGAAACCATAAAAATTGTAGAGAATTTGAACCTTGTTTTCTAAGACTAAACTGCTACCAATCAATGGGAAGAAATTACCATATAACCAAAACACAAAGAATGAGATTCAATGCATGCCACTCATTTTAAATAGGTTTGATTATATTTTACTTGTGTTTTATAAGTTTTAGCATCCCAAACAATATCATAAGGTAATAACTAACAAAGATCGTATAATTTATCTCTAAATAACTAGCAAATTAAAAAAAATATTATAATGGCTACAAATCATGTTTAATCCCCAAGAATATTTTTTTAGGGAATGAAACTGTTTTAGAAACATATTATTATAAGTGAATATGTTGAAAGTGAAAATTGGGAAACATATACATAATAGGCGAGCTCAAAAAATAAATTGTAGAATGTGAATATTTTAATGAATTTAACACCATATATATATATATATATATATATATATATATTTTTAGAGAATAATTATTGTAATATCAATCGATTGACGAAAAATAACCCCAAAAATGCGTCATCAAATTTTCCATTGACAAGGGTGCCCGCGTCAAATCTCCAGCATGCCGCTAGCGGTTAGGCGCCGGTGAAGACGTGCAGAATTGAGTAAGACGTGCATAGCCTGGGGAAAAGGAAGAAAGCGCAAATCCAGAGAGAAGAAAAAGCAGCGTCAGATTCGTTCAGATCCCACCAATCCCATGTTTGATAAATTCCCCACTTCCCACTGCGTTTTTCCATCCAACTCTTCTTCAAAACCACAGCTCGGCTGCTGAGTTGTAGGTACTGTGAAGCTTTATTTCACTATATAAGGGATAAGGCGACAGCAGATGCCACATTGCCTCTCAGCCGTTCAAGGTTCGAGTTACAACAATGGATGTCGTTCAGTTGCAGCGAAGGTTCGTTGAGTTCACTACTACTCTCTTCCACGAGGTGGGTAGCGTCATATTTCGGATCTTGTGGTTTAATTTTAGTCTAACTGGATCTCAATTCGGAGATTTGATATTTTTATGCAGCACTGAGATGCAAAGATTGGATTTTTATTTATTTATGGCTGGCAGGGATATCTGGACGAGCAATTCACACAGCTGCAGCAGCTGCAAGATGAGAGCAATCCCGAGTTTGTTGTTGTGGTGGTTTCTCTCTTCTTTGAGGATGCAGAAAAAATCATCAATGATTTGTCCAAAACACTGTATATTTTCTATCCAACATTTTTTGTTTGGTTTGTTGTTTCCATTTTCAAGGATTTGGGTCAGTCGAATTTATGTCCAAGCCTGTTGGGTCTTGTTTGTTTTTGTTGGTAAAATTAATTAAGTTTTCTGGGTCTGTAGAGATGCTAATCAATTTTTTCTATCCGAATTTTTATTTTTTTGGTTTTTCTGTATTTTTATTTATTTATTTTTGGATTCCTCCAGTTCTGAAGTTTGTAAGGATTTGGGTCAGTCAAATTAATCTCCAATTATTTTGGGTCTTCGAGATGTTAATCACTTCAGGGGAAAATGATTGTGTTATGATTATTACTCTTTGTTATGCAGAGATCAGCATCCAACTGACTTCAAGAAGGTCGATGCCCATGTCCACCAATTCAAGGGAAGCAGCTCCAGGTAATTGTCCCATAAATTTTGGGTTTGGTTTAGAATTTTTTCACACTGCTTCTCTCTATGTGAAAGCTCAATTCAAGGTCACGCTCATGTTCAAGGAGGCTCCTAATTTGAGATGTTTGGGGAACTTTTGTCCTGTGATTTACCATAGCATAATTCATTTTGGGATCTGGTTTTTAAGTAGGAATCTGTCAATCATTACATAAGATGTTGGTTTTATTCACGCTGCTCCTCTATTATGTGAAAACTAGAGTCAGAGTTAAATTTTGGATCCCCTTTCTCTTTCCTTTTCTGGGAAACAACCGTACATACTTCCTTTCGGATTAGATGTCAAGGTTTGAGGGACAAGTGTGATTTATTTTTGAATCTGCTTTTACTCAAGGAGATGGTGTTGGTGAAAATTTTCAATGTTAATCTGTGTTAAATTTGGAGCTCAGATCAATCAATTTCTGCACACTGTATATATGGGGTTTTCAAGAAATTCCAACAGCAACGTTTGGGTTCAGATCAGTTAATATGTGCATACACGACAGAATCTGAAACTTGCTGTATGCTAAATTGCCCATGGCATGCTTTTTGTATGTTAATAGAAGACTTAAATCACATAGGGATCTTGGTCTCCCTTTTTCCCATATTATAGATGTCAATTATTTTTCCTTGTGCCAAAAATTAGTCATGCAATGGGCCATGACATTTGTGGGTACATGTTTTCAATTTATAATTTACTAGACATATGTCCTATATTATCATGCTGGCTTCTTGAAAACAATGGTGATCATGAACTCAATGGAATGTAGTTACCCCAAAGCTCCTATTCTAGGTTTCAATGTGCTTTCTACTGAATGCAAATTCAAGCACACATTTGATATTTTCTGAGCTGCTTTTTCGATCGCAAAATTTTCCTCTGGGTTATTCAAGATTGGAGGTGTTCTACACAAGCAGTAAGATATCTCATATCCTGGCAAGCATGGGATCACATAATCAATATTGAGAGTGCTGCCTAATTATGTTTTTTTGCCATTGAATGGTTGTTGATGTTCAATTTTTTCTGATCTCTCTCTTCATTTTTGGCAAAGTCACCAATACTATCTGACTCTGTCTCAGAGGCAACTTTGTGAGTGGCTAGTCTTACATGGTTATTGCCTCTCACATTTCTGACTGACAAGTGTTCTGTTTTCCATGCCTGTCACTGTATTGGTTGTTTTAGAATGGTATACATTTTCTCTGCAAGTTGTGCCTAATCTAATTGCTTTTTTAAAGAGTCTACAGTAACTCTGTTTCCTAAATTTGAAATCAGGAACTTATCTATATATAGGTTAAGAGCATCTCATATTTTCCCCCTTTTACCTTGGATGAATGTTCAAAGACATTGTTTGTCTTTGGTAAAACTCTCATCTTATGTTTTGAATGTTGTTGTGTACTATAAACTGTTCTTTAGACTCTGGTTATTTAAAAGATAGTTTAAACTTGACAAGTAAGACAGGATGAGAGTTTGCAATTGCTCTTCTGGTTTTTTCCAGCTCACGTTGCCCTATCTATTTCTGATGTGTATAGAAAAGCATGCAACTGTGGCACACTTTAGGCTGACAGGAAAACAATGGCATGCACTATAACAAAATTAAAAATGCCTACCTGCTGTAACATTTTATTCTTGAGCCTAAATTGTTAAAATGCTCTTTTGATTGGACAGCATAGGAGCACATCGAGTGAAAAATGTATGTGTCACATTCAGGGCCTTTTGTGACGAGAGAAATAAAGAAGGGTAAGTGCATCTCTCTCTTGATATGAAGTATTTTCCACAATTCACGGCCAGGTTAAAGCTTTTCTGATTTTTTTCCATGCAAATTCGGTCGCTCGAGTGGTTTTACGACAATTTGTGATTAGGTGACATGCTGTTTTGAGTTCCATGGCTGGTTGATTATGATTAATGATATGCACCTTGTTGTGAACCCATATGATGCAAAAATTGAAGACAGGATGATGCCTAATCTTTTTGGCCACCGTGAGATTTTGATTTAGTGGAAGCATTATATTTGCCTTTTGCAGATGTATTCAGTGTCTACAGCAGGTGAAACAGGAGTATTTTCTTGTTAAGAACAAGCTTGAAGCTTTATTTCGGGTAACTACATTTTTTTCTGTTTATAGTGCCCATGACTTTTGGCTGACAGAAACAATTCAAAGAAACCTTTTCAGAGAACAGAACCTCTGTTTGGGAAAAAGTGCAGGGTCAAATCTTTATGGAACTCTTTATATGTATAATTTGTTAGCTTTTAAAATATTTCTGAAACTTGCAAGAATGTCTGCCTGAAAGTAGTGCACTCTTATCTAATGTTAAAGCTTGTTTGGCAATGCAGCTTGAGCATCAAATTCTTGAAGCTGGTGGAACGATCCCAATGGTAGAGTAAGCCTCTAGAAAAGACAGTATAAAATGCTGAAGGCTGCCGGCTGTTTGTATATCTATGATCAGTGGAGTTGAAAATCTAAAATTGTCCAAGTTCTAGTTACAGGCATATATTACTTAAATCCGCCAAGGGGTTTTGTGTTTGATGTTTGAGCAGCTTGCCTGGTCTTCTATTCAAACTTTCTAAGCATATTTCTCGAATGCATTTTATACAGAAGAAACTTATGTAAGTTTCCCCTTATTGTTAACTCTTCACCATCTTCCTGTCATTTTAGAATGCATTGCTTCTAGTGTTGTGTTGTGCATATCCAAATTGCACCTACAACTATTTGGGACGGAATGGAGCTTAGTCAAGTTCAGCATAAATTAAGTTTTGTTTGAACATAAATTATCTATTTCTTCAATCTCCTTTATTAACAGTCATTTTTAAAAATATAATAAAAATGAAGGATGTTCATATGGTTGAAGTGGTGTTGGACAAAGTTCTGTACAATAAAAAGAAGTTTTAATTAATGTGTGATGTTTTTTTCCTGTTTATGAACTTGAAAACCAGGCATGCTCTGTTTTGAATGGACCCCATATACTACAATTGGATTTTGTTCTTCTCAAATTCATTTCACAAAGATGTTACAGGGCAAGTACTTTTACAATTCCCCATCATCATGCCAACTCAAAACACAAAAAATAGCATCATGGTATAATCTCAACTGTCATGATATGTTTTCGTCTGCTGTTAAAAACAATCTTTGAGCACTTAAATGAATTCAACTGGTAACAAGCTTAGCCAGAACATAGGTACTGCAGTTTTGACCATCGAACTCTAAGCAAGCAGGTTTTCCTTTAGAGGGTTGACAATTGTCAAAGTTTTTGATACGCGTAATGCCTTAAACTACTCTTTTTTCATAAAGATGTTTCAGGGCAAGAACTGTTCAACTTTTACAATTCCCCATCATCATGCCAACTCATAACACAAAAAATAGCATCATGGTATAGTCTGAATTGTCATAATATGTTTTCGTCTGTTGTTAAAAATAGTTTTTGAGCACTTCAATGAATTCAACCAATAACAAGCTCAATCAGAACATAGGTACCACAGTTTTGACCATCTAATGCTAAGCAAGCAGGTTTTCTTTTTGAGGGTCAACCAATTGTCAAATCTTTTGATACATGTAATGTCTTAAATTCCTCTTTTTTTCGACTGGATACAGTGATGCAACTAGATTGAGACTATTTGTCACCAGTCAATTAGAAATCTGTAGAGAAGGTAATAGAATTGTCAATCAGTGTTGTATGTGACAAACCTAAAATAGATGCTTCTAGATTGATAACTCTCCCCATTTTGTAGATAAATATATTTAAGATATCTGTAATAATTATAAATATTTAATAAATTATCTTTTTCTTTTTCCATATATTATACATTTCTAATGGGTAACAAGCCCAACACAAACCCACAATTATTAGAGTATTATGGTGAAACACACTGAAATTCTAACACTTTGTTTTACCAAAAGTAAAATGTTACCTTTTATTCATAAAAATAAAATAGAAGTACATCCAAAGGGCAATTACACCAAGAATAAAAAGGGACCACAAATCCATCCTGGCCAGAAATACGTCCTTGCTACAGGACTCCTTTCACCAAAGCTAGCCAGGAACTAACTCACATAGAATGCCAGCAAGAAGAGCCCAATTATATGCATCTTGAAAACTGGGGTGTAAAGTATGAGGATAATAAAACCAACGCTAGAATCTATTCAAGTGGTAACCTGAAAGGCAATCCCATAAAGACCAGACACCATTGCACCTTACCTTCAATGCCATGAAACCATCCATAGAACTTGTCATAGCCCTCTAGGCCTCACATGTGCAATTTTATTATACTACTATAAATGTATTCAATATGGAAAATAATAAAATGAAATTCTATTATACTACTATAAGTATTAGGGTATTATATTGGAACAAAACAAAATCCTCAATTACAAGGACATACCACGTGGTTTGTAAGGAGGATGCTAACTCACCAATCCTTCATAGATATACTAATTTCAATCTTGATTCACAATACAATTGTAGCAAAAATATGTTTATCAATCTTAGTGAGATTTAAATATATATGGAATAGTAAATTAAAGTTAATTAATAATTTCAAAACTAAATTTTAGGTATATTTGATTATATCTTTGAGATTTTGTGAAAATCACAAGGATTGATGATAAAGATGTGTAATCATAAATGAAACAGAGGACCTTTGTCCAAACCGTTAACTTCTAATCCTAACCATTAACTTTTAATCTTAACAACACACAAATTGTCAAGTGAGGTTCATGGTAATATCTCGGATAAATGAAATCTATTTTGACCATTGAGTTCATCTATCTTGGGGCTCCAAAATTTATCTTAGATTTGTGTGCTCTCACTTTGATCTCATGCAATATAGAAAACAAGATCTTGTCTTGATTGGAGCATTAATATCTACAAAAATAGAAAGAGGGTAGTGTTTATTTTTAGGCTTGTGCTACGCGGAGCTTGATTTTTATCAAATCCCTAGACAATGTACAATATCAAAAGCAACAAACCAAAGGTTAAAACACTTTGTTAAGCTGGACAACCGATTTAACACATTGCATAACCCTCCCTTTTTAGTGAATGCTCTAGTGATTGCTTGAGATCTAGAATGCTTCAACAAAATCCTTAAAATGCTTCTTGATTCTCTATAATGTTTGGATTCTCTCTTGAATGCTTGATATATGTGCTTGTTAGATAAATACTAGATAATTGCCGATAGGTCAAAGATTTCGAGAGATGCTAGATGATAAATAACTTGTAATGCATGTATATTTATAGACAAAATTGAATTCAAATTAGGACTATGTAGGTGCCCTAGCCAACCTTAAACAATTAGAAAGTGAAGAAGGCAAGAATAAGGAATGAGAGCGATTAAGCCAACAAAGACACCGCAAAAGGATGTCAATACCGTTTAGACATTTTGGGAAAATCTCATTGCCTCACATTTTGGACAATGCCGAAGACTAATCAAACAGTATGGGCGATCCCCGGACCCCAAGACGCTTTGGATCTTTTAGACAATCCTCCGGACCATCTAAATATTCTAGATAAGGATCTTGGAATGTCAAGAAATCAAAGGAAAGAAAATTTGACAAGGAGAAGGGTCAATGAAAGAGCCGTGGACCATTGAGAATCGAAAAACATGCCGATAATGCCTATTTTAGAGTAATAATCAACTAAATACATAGATATGCTAAAATCTCACAATTTAAAAACTAATAAATCCTTATAAACTATTTTATGGTGTCTACAACACCCAAAACACAAATACTTTGTTTAGTATTTATAGTTGAATGAAATTAAATCTTGGAATATGCCATTTAATTATACTAAAAGGCATCCTAAAAAGGTAGTTGAGGCTCTTTGGTTGTGGATTGTAATTTTCGTATGTTGTTACAATTAGTCGCTGACCTTCAATTTGACTTTTATTTAATTGTTATTTAGAACTTTTTTCTTCTTTATTTGAGAAATTGATAGACAAATTGTTGAATCTTAGCCATGTTGTGGAGTTTAAACCTTTTTTTACTCACCAGAAATATTGTTTTAACAACAACACTAAAATACAACTAGATTGTGGTTAATGAAAATTTATAAAAATGTAATATAATTATTAATTAATATTATATATAACAAATCCAAGATAGACACCGTACAATTACTTTCCCACTTATTAAACATGACAAATCTAAAATAAATACCTTAAAATTAATATTTCCGTGTAATATTTTAAATAAATATATTTACAATATTTGCAGACTTTATCACCTCATGTTATCATATTTTCAAGATAACCATTTAGCCGAATACACTGAACTCAAATAGAAAAAGTATGGGTTTACCCAAAGACCATCCGTGGGAGCATGATAATGTCTATTTAGGATTAAAAAATATTAAATGGCCTTAAAATAAATACTTTAGTCGCCTAGAAGAAAACAATATTGTAAATGGCTTTAAAAACATAGGCGGCAATATAAATTAATTTTTAAGATTTTGGATATCAAGGGCGCCTATTTAAATTATTTTCTACACTATGCTTTTCATTTTTCAGATTACATTTGGACTTTTCCTTTGTCGTGATATTAATGTATTCATCGCAACTTGCATTTTCTTGTTCCATCTGTTATGTCGAGGGATTTTATATATATACATTATTTTAATCATTAATTTAATTAAATATAATTTTGGTCAGATTGGAATCAACTTCGACAGTAACGGAATTAGAGCATTTACAAGAAAATTTGTTCAACATCAAAATATATAAAATAATTATTTGATGTGGTTCAATGGATTTATATTATTGTTGTTTACAATGAGGTTATTGGTTTCTATTGCGACAATTACTCAGTAACTTCTTCTCCTCTTAAGCAAATTTTTCTTCGTATTGTGACGTTATTGGTTTGTATTGCGATGATCACTTCATATGTCTCATGCTTATTTTGAGATATTTGCTAGTGTCGCCCTTATCTTGGGGATGATCCATTCATTTTTAAAATCGTGATCATTAAAGGTTCTTTTTAGATTCTAGTTATTACAAGTATGTATTCATGCCAATTTTGTCGAAGTGTGAATTCTATCATCGAATATTGACAAATAAATATGTTCATTGTATTGGTGCGAGATACTCATCAACACATTTAGATTAAGTTTAATTACTTAAGGTTGTCTATTTCTTTAATTACTTAAGGTTGTCTATTTCTTTAATTAATTAAGTACTTAATGTTATATTGTATGCAAATAAGGAGTGACCCAATAACAATTCCTTTCGTCTCTCTATAATGGGGGTATTCTAGACAAGGATAACACAAAGATAGACACTAAATATGCACACCTTAGATTGTAAAATGATGTAGACATTAGATCTAGGAAGAAGTTACTCCACACTCTATAAAAGGTTTAGGTTTCCAAAGCCTAAAGCTAGAATATGGTAGTGACGTCTAACTAGGTCCCGATCGTAAATGTCGATAATAAGATTGTATATGATCCAAGTGATTGCTAAGAAAGAGTACCAAAGATGGAAAGTGAGCTCCAAAAGATTGCAAAGTAAGATCAAGGGTTATGCAAAATTATAAGGTAAGAACTAATAAATAAATAATGCAATAGAGAAACATATGCTACCATATATGAATCTATGTATGACCACATCCACAACATAAAAGTTTGAAATGGAAGTAAATGAAAAGAGAGGTTAAAGATACTTGCATGAAGGCACCATGGTCACATTAAATTCCCCTAGGGTCAACAACACCTTATGAGTGAGAGAGTTGATGTGGGGACCAAAAACAACTAGAAGATGTAATGAAATTAGTTCGATAGATATGAATATAAGCATAAATAAAACACCAAAAGAGAGGTAAATGATCACAATATGAAAATATAATGACTTAGCCACTTCAAGGAGGCAACCTCCAAACTAGACGATAAGACTAAAGTGCTCAATTTGATGATCATATCCTACTCTCTAACCCACTTATATACCTTATTATACTATGCAAAACACTAAGGTGACCCATCGATTTAACAAATATAGAAATTTGTAAAACCCTAATTACAGAGTCACAATGCAAGTAAATAAGCAATGAAGTACATATTTGATGCAAACAATAAGCCAATGGAAATTGAAACCCTAAGGGCAAGAGATGGAACAAGAGACTTAGTTGATTTCACAATAATCCTCGAAAATGTAATGATTTGGAAAACTAATGAAACAGGAGGGGAGACTATTGCAACCGAACCCATAAAATCATAGAATTGCGAGAAATGTCGGGACTAGGGTGCCGAAATGTGTCAAGGTGCTAGGCATTGGAGACCTTTTGTAGGTGCTTGTGACTGTGTAGAACCTCAGAAAATGATTTTTGCTGTTTTGCACAAGTATCGAGTGTTCATTGTTGATCGCCTATAGGTCGCTGGAAGATCGCTGAATTCACATGTAACTTGCAAAACAAAGGACCTCTTACAAAATCCCAAAACACATCAAGTCTTAAGAAGAAAAAGATGCAAATGGGGAGTCAGACTGACCCCGATAGTCACCTAACAGAGTGAACTTATAATCGAGCACTACACTACATCTCAAACTTCATGTAGTTCTCTGTGTGTTTGTGTGTGTGTGTGTGTGGAATCGTGCCCTATGTTGCTCTTGTGTAAGATACAATGAATAACGAGTAATAAATAGAATGTAGCAATGTAAGTAGATGTGTGGATGTCAAAATGAACTTCCCCTCCTATGAAGTGTATGCAGAAGAATGCAATCCCTTGTCCCTTGAATGAAGCTAGATGGATGCTTTGATGCTCTTGAAATGCCTTTGGATGCAACCTTAGGTGATAGTAATAGATGCTTAGAGCTTGGTCCTTTATTATGGTCACATAGCTTTGTATTTATATGATTCCTTTGTTTTAATTTCAGTAACTAGCGTCTAAAAGGCTGACCACCAAGAAAACAAGATGACCAAAAGATAAAAGAGGCCCAAAAGGGGCAAACAAGATACAAAGAGGTCGGGGCACCTGGGCGTTGATGTCTAGAGCCAAGAAAGATAAAGCAGTGAAATACAAACTAGGCAATGAGGTGTGTAAGACCATAGAGAAAGCAAAGAAAGAGGCCAAATATATATGTCAATTACCAGTTTTCTCGCTTAGGAATCATATGAATAGTGGTAAGTGATTAGGACCTAGAAATGTACCCAAATGCGTGATTTAGTGTCTACATTTTCTCCCACTTTATGTTGTTGAGTGAATACTCGATAACATAAAGTAGATAAGAGATGAGTACGGTAATCATGTCGAAAGCCTGTTGAGGAGACAAGAAAAAGCGTGGAGTGATAAAAATGAAGTGTGGAAGCAAGAGAAAAGGAAGTGACCCTAGGAATGAAAAATATGTGTTATGTCACGTTATACCTATTTTCATTATCGCTTGATATGATTGTTGCTTCTCATAAGGATGAACTGTAGAAAGAAGAGAAAAAGTATTCAAAGTCATGTATATGTGAAAAATTTGATCCAAGTATGTAAAAAAGTATCTAAAATGTGAAAAGGAACATGTGCACTGATCTATAATGAGTGAAAAGGATAGAAAAGATCCTGAAAATGTTGAAGAAAAAAATTTGTTTTGGCTGATCTCATGCCAAGTGCGAGTTTTTCGGGAAATATCACACCAAGTGTGAGTTTTTTGGGTGATCTCATGCCACGACAGAAGAAGTGTTGGGGAGAAAGGTCTAGTGTTATTCTCCATCCCTGATTGCTTCTCGAAATTATACACCACTGCAAATGGTGTGATCCTACTTTGTTCCAGTTTGATCAAGTTTGATCGGTTCGATCCAAGTAAAAATGAAGGTGGAATACATTCCGATTCTTTGGAGGATTGTGCATGTATTGAGATAACTTCTCTGTAGACTGCTTTGAACCATGATGATCTCGAGAAAAATCTTTAACTACCCTCGGTCATAGGCACCCAAGAAGGGTTAGGGACACTCATGTGCTCATGTCTCGTATGTCGGCCACCGGTGTATGCATGCTAAGGACCCAAGTCAGATTCTGGGCCATTTTCGTGGATCAAGACTGTGTTTTTCCTATACTATGTAAGTCTAAACTATGACTATGTATTGTTGAATGGGGTGTCGATTCACCCAATGTATGCCCCCCTTGTTTGGGGTGCATGTGATGTCATTAGGAAGATGTGGCCCAAAGGAGAGGACTGCAAATTGTGATGAAATTGATACCTAAGGTGGGGGAGGAATGTGCTTGGTAGAAACTAAGGCACACAAAAACAAAGTGGCTGGAAACATGTGTTAGTGCGGACAAGGAAAATATGCATATAGAAGATAGTGTGTAATCTAGCAAACAAGAAGATAATGTAGACCACGAAAAACGGGTTTCAAACATGGGACATCGCTTACAATGTCGTAAGACAAACATGGTTCAAGCGGCCAAAAACACAATTTTGTAGTCTTATTTTAACCACAATAGCCCAAGGCGTGCTTTGGCACATCACCTAGAAAACTTGAGCACTCACCCAAAGCGCAGCGCAAATTCTATGGATCAAGGAGCGCATGATTATACAAATATTCTAGATCCATCAATATTAACTTTACCATGCAAGAACCAATACATAGATGTGTCTATAATCAATATCCAACCACAAAGATCCATTATATTAATTATTATAAAACACAAAAGCTTCTTACATACATAATAATGTCACCATGAGTCATGCACGTACACAAACCAACAACATAACTCTATTACAAAAGCGGTTCTCTTAAACTATGTAGATCATACATATATATAGGGGTGGGGACTTGCCCTTCACCACCCATGCATCCTCAAAATAGGCTACATGCTAAGAATAGCCATGCACCGCTACAAGATAACTACAAAATCATGCAAGCTTTCCTAATAATAGATCTACTATAGTTAACTCTTAGTTTAGATCCTATTATTAGCTCAGAACTATGCATGTCACTTGGTCTTCTCCTTATCCCAAAATAGACCTTTCTTGAACAAAGTCTTCATGTTTTAATCTTATCTTCAAAACCTTCTTGGTCACCACTCCAAGTCTATATTTAGATCCACATCCCAAAACTAGCTAAGTGTTTAGTTCATCTATCTCCTAATGTGCGCATTCTATCCAACTTCAACATGCAAACCTATTCTCCTCACGTGTGTGTCCTCATGCACCTTTCTTCTATAATGCCTCTTGCACGCACTAACCTTTGTTCTTCAAGGACTTAGTCATTTTCCATGCTCAACATTACCCCACACTTGCTTCATTACCACCCCCCCGAGAAATGGGTAATCTGACTTATCCTCCATGAATAAAGAATAAAGAATCTTAAATCACAAAAATAAAAAATAATATTTTTTTCAAAGAATAAAAGAATTTTGTCACTGTGTAAGAAGAATGGGAAAATCCTTATTTAATGATGCTTCAATTGCATTCCATCCCTCCACCTCACTCTGTGCTTGCTTGAATAGATCCCCCATCATTGCATTGACTTCTTCAAATGTGAGCTCTTCACCCTTGGCCTTGAATGTGTCAACCAAATTTTCCAACTATTTTCCCATGTCTGTCATCACATCCATTCTATGCGTGTTACCTGGGGATACAATTCTTTGAGCTTATTCTTTATAGAGGTCCTTAATATATCAATAACGTCACTCTTCTTTTTGACCTCTGCAAGGATCTTATCTTGTTCCACCCGATTGTCTTTTTCTTGGCCTAGAAACTCCTTTAAATCCACCTCATGAGTGGAAACCAACCAACATGCTGCCACCCGATCCCTATCTTCATAGTTGTCATAGAAAACTTTAGCCATATGAGCCATGGTTTTACTGACACAAGAAGCTCTTAGTGTATTGAGTTATGGTTGCCTCTAGATATGTTCCTTCTCTTCTTTCTTTCGCCATGCCATAACTTCTTCCATAGACTCTAGTGCTAGGGGTTTGCTTTTGCATCGTGATTATGCACGTTAAATCCTCCAAATAGTGGAGAGATGATTCATACTTCTGTGAAGGAGGGGCCAGTTCGGCACACTAGTATGATTGAATCTTCTGATCAACTCTACCTTTTTATATACTTCACACAATTTTCCCTTTTCCTCCCTCAACTCAACCTTTAACTGCGTGTAACCATCTACTCTTTCCCTTTATTTCCTTGTCTCTCTCAATAATTTCTTTATTCTTTTCTTCTAACTCCTTTTCTAGTGCTTTGATTATGTTATTCCTCCCAAATAATTTGGCCTCACTTCCACCGATACTTTATTCAATGCATTACATGCTTGTTCATTAGTTAACTGTTGAGAATCCACTATTGGATTTACCTCCTTGGAGCTGGTGAAGCGTGTGTATCCAGTAATGCTCCTGCATTGACTTCAAACTCAGGCTCATCAACATGGGACTCAAATGTCCTAGGAAAACATCTTCCTTGTGCATGGGAAACACACTTTCCCTATCAAAGGATGACCAACAAAGAGTTGGTCCATTGGTATTGTACTGTACTCTAGTAGTAGTGAGTGCACAATACCTTGTTGGGATCTGCATCATAGGACATAGTAGGTCTCTGTTGGGTGGGTGGATGTGCACCTGCCACCTATGCATGCACCCTTTGGAAAACCTACCACCAAACTTGTTTCTCCTCCTAGACTCCCACCTTTCTTTTTTTTCTTCTTCTTCTTCCATGTTGCGCTCTACCTCCTATTTGACCAAGTTTGTATATATACCTGCTACTTCTTTTTCCACAACGGTCTCTAACTCTTGTTTGGAAAGGTGCATGAAGTCTCATGCACATTTGTTCCAACTTCTTCTTCTCCATCCACTTCTACTTCTCTAACCTCCTCTCGAAGCGTGCTCGCTCCTCATCGACTCTGCATGCACATCATACATGGGGGGGTTCTTCTCAAGATCTCGTTCTTCCTCCTCCCCCTTTGTTTCTTCATTCTTCAAGCTCTCCATTTCTTCAGAGTCAGTACTCCGAACTACCCTTGGTTTCTTCTTCACCAGAGACTTTTCTTTTACTGGGGACCTCTTCCTATGAGTATAAGTACTTGTACTACATACACCTATTTCCTTTGTCCCTGTAGCCTAGCCTTCATGTGCTCGACGCCCGACTTGTTGTAGGAGTCTCTTCTTTATCTTTCTTCTTTGTTTCCACCTTCTTTCTCCCTGAAGGGTCCTAGGTATACTTACATCATCCTCTACATATGCACCTTGTTCAAACTTTGGTCATAGATGAATATACACCCTTGTTGTAGTGGCCCCTATAATGGTATTGTAATAGGTTTGATCATATGTATGTCATGTGAGACATACCTTTCCACATATGTGTGCTTCTTTGGGTAGAAAAGTGTTTGCGTAGCTCGATGATGCTCTGATCTACAATACTTAGATCAAATCTCAACTTCTTTACCTCTTTGAACATGTTAACCACACTTTGGAAGTACTATGTTGTGAAGGAAAATGGAAACTTGCACCATGGGCTCTTGGTGCCATCAGTCAAAGTGAACCTGCCAATGCAAAATTGTTGGTAAACTACAAACTCAAGCCTCATCTTTTACCAAGGCTGGTAGTTGTTCTGGGATCCTCCATTTAGTGCCAAAGGCATCACGCATCCACTTGTACCATTTATCAAGCGTGCCTTGTATGCCGGTGTCATAGTATCACAAGTATAAGCCACAAACCTCTTAGTAGGAGAGGGGTCTTCTTCAGGGTACTCCCATATATGTTATTTTGGCCCATCGGGCACTCAATCTTAGAGAATACAATCAAAAGCAAGATATTACCATACATTATCTTATCTCCATCTCGTGTGCAACATCAATAATATCTTCTGTAATGAAGGCCAGAAATGTTGTAGATGGTCCCCTCTACTATCTTCTTACATACATTCAACCACCTCTTATTAACTTGGGTCCACCTTTCCTATCCACTTCAATTTAGTAAGTAGGCACATGTGACCATCTTTATCACCGGGTTATTGATCTTTGAGATATCAAAGGTGCCCACCTTTCTTATACCCATATTCCTTAGTTGTTTCTTTGACAACCTCATTATCACCCAAGTCATCATCAAATGACTCCCCAAGTGTGAGATGAGTCAGTGAACTTTGAGATTAACTATGGAGTTATGTGCATTCTCCTTTCTAGTGAAGTAAAAATAATCTTCATGTACATGTGACATTAAGCCACTAGTACAATCTCTCAAGTTTTTACAAAAAATGGTAGTTCATATAGTTGTAGAATCCAACCTTCTCCAAAGTCTTCTACACCGAGTCATCATACACTGGTTTATCATCGGTCATCCTCTCACTGTGGGTCGAACCAGTTCCAAAGTCATGTCCTTCTTAGTTTGATCTGTTTGATGGTTATAATCACTTATAACCATTTTCCTACATGGGACACCCACTCCATCCCCATCAATACCCCATATGGGTATTGCATCTCTGAATACCATTCCTCATTGAAATTTTCTACCGCACTTGGTTTATCTTTTCCCTTGCCCTTTTTCTTGGTGAAATGGTTTCTCCTCTCCTTGGTGCCATTTTGGTTGGGTACTTGTTAATTCTACCTTGTGTTTTTGTTTTCTTAATGCCTCAAACCCTAACCACAACTCTCTATGCATCACAAACTCTCTGCAAACCGTGCCCTAGTTTTCAAACCCTAACCAAAAACCTTCTTTCCTTCACACTACACCATCCAAACCCACAAAACTTCTTTCCCAAACTTCTCTCACACATGACATGTGTTTTTCCACAATCTAGTTTACAAATATTTACCTTTGCAATCGATTTTTCACCAATACTCTCGAGGATGCCCTAGTTCACAAGAGCTCTTTCACAAATTTTCACAAGGTAAAAATGATTTACCATGACCCCTTATTTATAGTTTTTTATTTTTACCACATTAATTACAATGCCACCTACCACCATACTACCACAATAAATTCAGATTTTCCTACCTTCCCAAGCATGTTTCCTCCATGTGTCCAACCATGTGTAACCTCTGCAACCTTTGCAAGTGAAACTACACTGACCATGTAGACCTCCTTACGTGTGCTCCCAATGCCAAAGTACATCAACCACTGCATCCTATTCCAAGTAGTTCTCCTGCCGCTACCTACCTCACATTTTCCCTGCGTGCATTCATTCTTGTATACGTGGATTTTTCCTTTGGCATCATCCTTATTATCACCATCTTCTTATGACACCTTATCATTTTCCAACAACCATTATCACCACCACTATACGTGCCCCCCTCTGAGTACTTAGGACTCCCATCACGCACTCTTGTTTTTCCTGGGCCATTGTCAACATCATCTCTTATATGCTTCCTCTACTTGTACTCTACCCCACACTAAATGTATGTGCGGTCCTCTGTGCATGAACTCAAAAAGAGAGTAATCAACTTCTGGCGTGCAAAATGTGCTTATTACACAAAACACTAAACTAAATTGAAAAAGCATAACAATGATGAAAGGAAACACATATAAAGGAAATGCATTAAGGAAACCTAATCTAATGGAAATTGCCTATTACAAACACCAAGAAGACTTATTTATAGTAGGGCTTCAACCTACTCCCATTGAAATAACTGGGAAACCATGTCCCATCCAGTGCCTCTAACTAGAAAGCACCTGAATCAAGTATGTAAGTCACAATATGGTCCCAACCAATGCACTTTAAGCTTTCTAGGGTGGCACAAAAACTTGAGTCATAAAGAAGAACCATTTGTCCAACTTCAAGCTTCTTATCCTTAATATGTCTATCATGTCATGCCTTCTTTGCCTAGCTTTTTTTTTTTGAACTCCATCTGGAAATGGTGTGCCTTTCATCCAACTGCATCAGTTTATCAATACATTCTTTCTTTCTTTCTCATCATCCAAACCTCTGCATGTGTGTAATATGTAGAGAAGGTAACATGAATTCCATGGGAAAAAAACCTCCATGCCAAACACCAACTAAAAGGGTGTGGCTTTGTTCAATATTTTATAAGTTTTCTATGTATGCCCAAAGTACAATAGAGACTTTATCATCCAATTCTTCCTTCCAACATCACAAATCTTAGTCAATGTGTGGCTCAATATCTTGTTGAAAGCCTCAATAGTTCCATTTTCTTGAGGGTGATAGGGTGTTGTTTTATGGTGTGCCACCATAAATTCTACCAATATATCTTGATGGTCTCATTAAGAAAATGAGTACCCCTATCACTTGTCAAACTCAATGGGCATCCATACTATTGATAATGTTTTCCCCATAAAACCTTGTTACCATATTTATTGTGTAATCCTTTGTAGGTGTTCTTCTTCCCACCTTGTAAGATAATCTATACAAGTTATAATGTAGCATGATCCATTCCTACATGTACGGGTGGGGAAATAGGACCCACAAAGTCAATTTCCCACTTTTCAAAAGGTTTTGCACTAGCAATAGGCCTCAAAGGCATTTCATCTCTATGCCTAGGCTTTCCAAGGTGCTAAAAATGATCACATGCCTTACAATATTCTTTACAATCCTTATACAATGTTTCCCACCACCATAAACCAACCAATAAAATATTTGCACATGGTAGCATCTCCTGCATAATGTCCACCTGCAATCCCACCATGAGCTTCCTCCATAATAGCTTCACACTCATGCTCAAGCACACACACCGACACAAAAACTTCATCCCGACCTAGTTTGTATAAGTCTCCACTAATCAACATATAAGGCATGCATATGAATGGCAAGTTTTTCTTCTCTATACTCTTCATTCCCTCAAGCACCACACCTAGTTCGTAAAAATACAACAATATATTTCTAAGTTAGAGGGTGCATGGTTCAATATGAATAGTTGTGCATCCGACATTATATCCTCAATGCTCTGCATGCATCCTCTCCTAAATTAATCCTTGATAAATGATCTGGTCCAAAATTTCTCTTTCCTAGCTTAACCACCATTGTAAAATCAAATTCTAAAACAAAAAATCCAATGACATATGTGCCCCTAAAAATGGGCTTGTTCACCAAGTACTTAAGTGTCATGTGATCTATATAGAA
This sequence comes from Taxus wallichiana var. yunnanensis, assembly GCA_018340775.1. Lineage (NCBI taxonomy): Eukaryota > Viridiplantae > Streptophyta > Pinopsida > Cupressales > Taxaceae > Taxus > Taxus wallichiana. The sequence continues at coordinate 587,836,032 of CM031244.1, forward strand.
TATAAATGGGGTTTCCAGTAAGTATTGTCTAAACTTATGTAACACGTAGATCATGGACAAGGCCTCGCTCTGTAGTTGTATAATTTGTTCAAGTTGGTGTCAATTTCCTACTTGTAAAAAAAATAGGATGATCAACAATACCTTCTCTAGGAGGTTGGGCTAATACCATGCCAATGGCCATGCCAGAGGCATCCACATGCACATGAAAAGGTTTGGTCCATGAAGGAAAGCAAAATAGGTGTTGTAGTAAGCCTTTCCTTCAATGTCTCAAATGCATGTGTTGTTGTGCTTCACCCCAATGGAACTTGCCTTTACTCTTTCAATAATTCTTCCAAGGGCATGAAATCTTAGCATAACCTTTGATAAACTTCCTGTAATATCCTATGTGCCCCAAGAATCCATGCACCTCACTCTGGTTAGTAGGTTCCTCTAAGCCCAAAATAACAACAACCTTAGTAGGATCCACTAACAAGCCTTCTTTACATAATGTGTCCCAAAAAGTCCCAAAAGGTGTAGTAAAAACACACTTCTTAATGTTTAAGGAGATGCTCAACTACACACCTCTCAAACATAAGCCTTAAATTATCACAATGATCTTTCACTAGCCCATAAACTATCCAATCATCCAAGTAAACCTGTAAGAACTTATGAATAAAGTCTGGAATGCTTTACACAACAATGTGAAAAAATACTGTAGGCATTCTTTCAATCAAAAGGCATAACTATGTATGCAAAACTTCCCCACTTAGTGGTGAAATTTGTCTTCTCTTGATCCTCTTTAGCTATCCTCACTGATGATATCTAGAAAATCCATCAGTGAAGGAGTAGATCTCGCGCCTACAACACCTTCCAAATTTCTTCAAGTAAAAGGTGTGGGAAAGGGATCTATTACACATGCAACATTCAACTCCCTATAATCCACACAAATTCTTATTCTTCCATATTTCTTTATACTTATCACCATAGGGCTAACCCACTTTGACTCCTCAATGGGCTCAATGATTCCAGAATTCAACATCTTATCAATTTCTTCCTTTACCTTGATGTGCAGATTAGGATTCATCCTGTAAGGCCTCTTCCTAACCGGGTGCACACCTTCCTTTAGCTTGATCCTCATCTCACCCAAAGAGTGATGTACCCTTTCAACTCATGATAGCCTCTAGGAAATAAGTCTCTGGAAGTCACACAACAACTCAATTATCTTAGCAACCTCTAGAGTCAGACCAATAATCACCAATGATGGCCTCCTTAGGTTCAACATCTATCCCAATGTTGACCTTCTTCATTTTCATAGGCTCATGATACACATGTGTGCCTTCTCATATGCATTATCTAAGACCTCATGTGTACCCTATAGTATGCTCAACATCCAGATTCTCCACTTCTTCATCATCAATTACATGTAGACCATCTTACCTTTTTCTTTTTCTAAAGTGCACCCAAGTTATTCCTCATCTGTCTCTTCTTCTTCAAATGCACACCCTCCAGATATGACTCACCTAGTAACTCCTGAATAAGTTCCTCAACCTTTGCACTATCTCCCAAGTCAAGTGCTTCATAACCTGTAATGCCTCATTCATTGGAGGTTTAGTGGAAAAATAGTCAAAGGTATGAATCATACATATGCAGTCAAGTTCTTGCCAATTCCTTTTTTCTCTATTCAACTCTACATAAACATACCATGCACAACCTCGCAAGGTGTAGTAGAACTTGTGCACCCACAAAGTGAAGGTGGTAAGGCCTCTGCCCCTCTATGTCTAGAGTCTCTCACACTATTGAACATGGTGTTGAGCATCCTTCCCATGAAATTCACATGTCTTGGTAGGTGCATTTCTCAAAGAAATCTAGACAGAGAAGGTGATTCTCACTTCTCGCCACTCTAAAATACCATCTCTGTGTACCATCCACCAACACGTGTTTATCCCCACAAGGTATATACCAGCATATTCCTTCTTTCCACTTGATTTTCCATTAAACTTCCATAGCACACAAAAATACTTCAGGATTTCCTTCACTAGTGTACCTTGGTACTGGTTACTACCCAAATGCCTAAACACAATGTGGTACTTACTTACACATGTGACTGCACTTCTCATCTCATGCCCAACCATTTCATAAGTCCCATGTGCCCAGTTATCACATGCAACACTTGTAGTATCACTCATGGACTATGCATCATCCCATTGAATAACTCCTTCCTTTGATGGCTCAAGTACTTCAAGATCTCTAATGGTGCACACATAAATTTTGTTCAAATCCTCTTCACTCAAAGGTTCTACATAAGGTGCAACTTTTCCATCATCATTAAAGGAATGATGATGCGCTCTTCCTTGTTCTCAAAACTGATATATCCTTTATTAAAGTGCAGATCAACATTATTTGCATAACACCAAGGGCACCCAAGCAATGCTGGAAAATTATCTTCCTCTGCAAGCAGCCAAGACCTCAAAGTCCCAAAACTTGGCCCCTTGTATATAGTAATAGTAAGCATCCTTCAAGACTCCAATGGGTGGCTTTAGTCCTATTTTCCATAAAAAAACACATTTGAAGATGGTTGTAATGGTGGCCTCCCCATCTGATTCCACACATCCAAAGTGAGTACATTCACTTCACACTGTATCAATCAAAATGTTACTCAAAATCCATCCATCAACAACAACATTTAGAGTGATCTCTTTATCATAATCAAGACTATGAGGAGGTAAGTTAGCATGTAAAATTTGTCTCTCACACTCAACTCAAAGCGCATGACATTTTCCCCTTAACCATTCCCCCAATAAAGGAATGATGTTTTCTTGTCGCAACATCTTACAAACCTCCTTTAAATCATCAACATATTTTGAGGAAGCTCAACTTTTTTTCTAGCTTCTAAACTTCGTGACTACTCTCTTTAAACATTGTATCTCACCCTGTAAAGTTTCTAATAACTTCCATGGTTTCTTGATAAACTTCCTTCTGATGAGTAGGGTCTGGATACTTTGCATGCAATACCTCCTCCTTTGTAATAATAGGCTTCTTCTTTGGAACTTCCCTCATGCGCAACCTCAATGTGTGTAGTGACTAACACATAGTACCATCTCAGGATCAAGTGCACTAACTTTGGCATCCACTGATCTTCCACACGTGTGCAATGTACTCTAACCATTCCATGCCCTTATCCTGCTTGTGCTTCTTACTCAAATGTTCATACAAGTTTGGGCATTCTTCATAATTGTGGTTCTTTCCACAAAAAAAAAAATAATATTATGAGGGCATTCATGCATGTAATGATCAAGGGGATCCACATGTATAACATGTTCCTCATGTGGAAATTCACTTCTTCCACCACCACGACCTCAACCTCTTGAATCCTCCATGATATCCTCTGACCTCTACCTGGCCTCCATCAGAGTGCCCTTCATTGTGATTATGATCATGATGCTCACCTTGTTCCTTAGAATTATTTGCAACACTAGTCTAACGTACACCAATATCAATGACATCATGAATTTGATCAATCAACCTATAATTCTTAGTATCATGAGTGGTAGACTACAAATCTTATAATAACAGGACACATTCTTTCCTTATCGTGTTACAACAATGGGAACCTACTTGAATCATGATCCAAGTGACAGATCTCATAGTCCAACAACATGGCACACACCGATTTACGAGGAAACTATCCTTAGTATGTCCTTCTACTTCACAATCTATGCACCAAATACCACTACATGTCTCATGAGTTGAATTAGTTGACAATTTTCTCTAACTATTTTTCCATATATGCAATCTGAGCTTCCAAAAATGGGCTAACTCCAGTGTCTACACTCCCAACTACCACGCACGCAAGAGATGCCTTCAAAGCCTCATGCGGATATGTAAATGTCTTATGTGAGAGTGCCCTTTAAAAGGTGTGATCAAACCTCCAACAAACCATTGAGCATGTTGACTGGGTGAATGTCATAAGATAACTTTGATAAAAAAGTTTTAAAATGTGCATCATACTCCCTTACACTCTCAGCCATGCCCTGTTTGATGTCCTTCAATGCATGTTGATGCTCTTCTTACTCAAACTTAGGTATGTGGAACTCTACAAGAAATCATCACGCAACATGGTATAGTCTACACAAGTCTGGTTTGGATCATATTTCTTGTACCAACTATATGTGTGCCCTTGCAAAGTAGTTATAAACTGACTTTGCCTTATGCTCTGGAGTTGTAATCCCCTTTGCGTGCCATAGTATTTCACACATATGCATGTGCTCTTACTACATCTTCAATTCCTCTATATTTTGGGAGATGAAGAGACATCTCTAAATAGACTTTTTGGGGTTGGTGTGGACCATGCCCACTAGATCTAGAACATGTATTACCTCATGTGTTTCCTCCCCCAAAACCACCAGAACCACTAGATCCACTAGATCCCGAACCACCTGATCCTCCTGATCCCCCTATAGTAGGAAATGGACCAGAGGATGCACTACCTTGTGTTCCAATAGTTGTGCTAAACTAAACTCCCATTATGTGAAGTTGTACTACTTCCAGATGTGATACCAACATTTTGTGCACCCACATTTTGTGATGATGATGCGCCAAAAATATACCTCCAACTAGACCTCCAAATAACATAGATGATGATTACACCACCATAGATGAATAAGCTACTGATTAACTCCTGAACTTGATGTAAATTAACTCTCTATCTATGCTACTCTATTGCCCACACTAGCTTCTTACTAATGACTATGTCGTAGAAACTAGAAAACCAAGCGCAAGGGCTAGGTCACTAGGAGGGATCAAATGTGCACCCATGGTCCTCAATATTTTCCACCTGAAGTGTGCTCTCATCTATGAGGTCAAAGAGGGTTCTCTACCATGCTTACCCAAATGGGGAGTTCCAGATGCTCTAGCTCCACATCCTCTACGTGAGCTCCAAATCCTTCATGAGCCATCTCTCTCCACAAACACCATTCATTTTCCACAACTTCGTTGCTTTCTCCAAATCCCTCTCACGTGCCTCATTAAACTTAAGCCACCTTTCTTCTCTCTACCTTTTTTCCACTAGGTCCACCATCTTTCACCACACCTACTCCTACCCCCCCACATGTGGTGGGGTTTAGCTAGCCATAGGATGTTGTTCCAAATCTAGGGTCACAATCAAGATCTTAATCGCTAAAGGGATACCACACAAAATATGATCCTCTGGGTTCACACAAGAACTAGAACTCAACAACTCTAGACAAGAATAAGTAGAAACTGTGTACTCCAAAATATAGCTATTCAAAACACCACTCCACCAATGATCTACAACACGTGTCCAAGTCAGATCAACATCATGTAAAGCCTAGAATTCTTCTATGTGTCCAAACAAGTGTTCAAAACCTCCAATTTCTCTTTGATGCATAAAAACCACCACTCATACAACTCTATGGGAAAACAGGAGAAAAATGTCTCATAGAACTCATGATATATAGATATTATATTCAACCCACACGTGTGCATCAAAATCAGGTCAATGCTAAATTGTGAGCATACTCTTCCTCTAAATTGTCTAACCACTCTTCAATACTAGCCAAAGTCAACCGATACATGTCTTCATCATGCAACATCCTGGAAAACAACTGAAAAGAGGTCCCAACAATGGAACCAAAATGTAGTCTTATTTTTACCCACAACAGCCCCAAGGTGCACATTGGCACATCACTCAAAAAAATCGAGTGCTCACCCAAAGCGTGCAAGGGTACCAAGTCCCTCTTTTATGGAGCTTTTTCAAGAAGTTAGCATGATCATACAAATATTCCAGATCCATAATAGATAATCAAGTATATTACATAACATAAACTAGATCTAGATCTTAACCATATGCAAGATTAACTCATACAAGAATCAAGATTAACTTTACCATGCAAGAACTAGTAATAGATGTGTCAACAATCAATATCCAACCACAAAGATCCATTATATTAATTATAAAACACAAAATCTTCATACATACATAATAATGTCACCATGAGTCATGCACATACACAAACCAACAACATAACTCTATTAATAAGTGGGGACTTTCCTTCTAACATCCTATAATAGCCATATACATAAAGAAAAAATCACAATATATATATATATAGGGGTGGGGACTTTCCCTTCACCGCCCATGCATCCTCAAAATAGGCTACAGTGTTAGTACAAACAAGAAAAATACGCATATAGAAGACAATGTGTAATCTAGAAAGCAAGAAGACAATGTAGACTACAAAAGTGGGTTTCAAACATGGGACATCACTCACAATGTTACAAGAAAAACAGGCCAAAGGGGCCAAAAACATATAGTGCACACACAAGATAAAGGGAATAGCCCATAAATAATGACATTCAATAGAATATGACAAATAGTAGCAAGCAAAATGTCAAACAACCATGGTAGAAAATAGTTCCTACAAAGAAAATGTTGCACATGAAGCACCCATTATCATGTTAGAAAGATAAAAAGTATGTCAAAACATGTATGATCCGATATAAAATAGTGTGCTAGTAAGAATATGAAGTAGTATAAAATGAAACAATAACACTTGTGATGTGTATAAAAATAGATGCCCCAGAGCCACTTTGTGGGATTTGGTAAGAGGTCTGATGCCAAAATACCATACCACATGTAATAAATTTATACATTATTCATTCACAACTATAAGGAAAGTGAACACACATGTGTATATAGAAAATATAATGACATACGATGTGTCCATCTAGCATAAAAACAAACTCTGTACATGTAAGTAGTATAAATAAGCAAGAGTATATGCAACCAAGATATGTAGTATGCCATGAGTGTGATAAGAGTAGTGTGCCCCTGAGAAAATGTGAATGAGTATGCATGAGATGAGGTTCATTTATAAATTCCCCCTCAAGCAGTCAAGAATGAACCATAGAACAAGAGTGCATCATCGGGAAATGGTTTAAATTTGTGCATTAGAAAGATATGATCAAAAAATCATAGAGCGTAGAGAGTGAGTAAGTGTGGTGAGGTTCATTTCAGATTTAGACCCTCAGCAAGTTAAGTATGAACCATGGAACTAGAGTGCGTCATAGGGAAGTGTGTTTTGTGACAATTAGAAAGATGTGTCATGAATGCGCAGAGTGTGAAATGTGTTGTGTGTATGATGCGAGGTTCATGAATGTAGTATGCCCTCAACATTCAAGTGTGAACCATAGCACAAGAGTGCATCATATGGTAGTGATGATACAAGTGTATCAAGATGTGTAATATGCATGCAAAATACTATATGTGAAGCTTGAAGTGAAATAGTAGAAATGTGAGACACCTGATAATGTTAAAAGGGGGAGAGTAAACATGATGCCCCTAAGTGTATGATGTGAATAAGAATCAAGTAACATCATCTAAGATATCATCATTGTCATGGTCAAAGTCAAATGGAGATGCGTTAGAGACTTGGTAAGATATAGTATGAGGTTGATCACGTAAAGAGCCATTGCGGCGTAGATTGTACATGCCCATTACGTACTCTTCATCAGTGAAAGGTGGTAGTGGAAATCCATGTGCATACCATTGAGTAATATTTTGTGAATAGCCGAGAAATGAATCATTACAAATAAAAACACAAAAAAGGTCATGGGGAATGAAATGACGATATTATCGGGATCTAAAGTGCCACTAATGTAGTCAAGCCAAGGCGCCTAAGTATAAGTGGATATGTGTGCGAGAAGTGCATGTAAAAAGATCGATAAATGGAAGACACAAAGGCCATAAATAATAGTGATGAGAAAATATCTATGATAAATATGAGAAGAATGAGGTGGAGGGAGGATATCATCCAGTGTGAATCCTAGCCGAGCTAAACCATCTTGTGTGAAAATAGTATCAGAACTAGTAGGATCGAATGAAATATGTGGCCAATAAGAATTATTCATGAAAAGAGTGCATGTGAAAGGAGGGATCACAGATGCATGTTGCTCATGAGAAGACAATGAAGGTGGTATGACATATGATGTATGGAAAAACTCACGATAAATCACCATAACATTAGTAGAAGGGGTATCATCAAGTGGATGGGACATCGTCTAATGCATAAATAGTTGCTTCAACTATAGGAAATTTTTCTGGATAGTCCATGGTTTGTAGAACAACAACATGATATATAATACTAGAAGTTGGAATAGGTAATGTAGTAGTTGGGTCTAGGCAACAAAATTGGAATGGATTACTATTAGCGGGCTGTTTATTCAAATCCCTAAAGTAAGAATTTAACACATTGATGAAATGTAGAAGGAATTTCTTGCATTTTGTGAAGCCATGGCCTATCGAGTAATCAATTATATGGGACTGGGATATCAATAAAAAAGAATATTGTAGGAACTATTTTTGGGCCAACCGTGACATGAAAAGTAACAATGCCTATGCATGGATGGGTAAGTGCATGGAAATGGGGGGCCAAAAGGGGGTAAAAAAGGGACACATTTTTCTTGAAATCAGCAAAACTTGAACTTATCTAATAATTCAGCATGCATATGCTCAAAATTTGAAAAATTGATAAGAATGAGTACAATAGATCTCAAAATCTAGTTTCTAAACTACTATTTTTTTGAAAATGGTGGAGATTAAGAGGGTCAAATGTGGTGTGCACACAAAGTATGTCTATTTTTGTGTCAAAAGATAAGAACCTATTGTGTGTGTGCCCCCCATTTTTTGAGTTATATAATTTATTTTTAAAATCCCTTCAGTAGAAAGTTAGATAAAACCATGTACAAGGTCCCACTAATTTTCATAATTTTTGGATGAATATATAATTTTTTAATTAATTTTCAAAGTGCACACATCCCAAAAATGAAAAATTTGTGTGTACACCCCGTAACTTTGAGAAAAAAGTCATTACGTGTGTGTGTGTGTGTGTGTGTGTGTGTGTGTGTGTGTGTGTGTGTGTGTGTGTGTGTGTGTGTGTGTGTGTGTGTGTGTGTGTAGAATGGAGTTTCAAAGAGAGTTTTTTTTTTGAAATTTTGTTGAAAAAATCATAAATTGTGTACAAAAACATATGCATACATTTTGACAAGAAAAGAAGGCACTAGTAAAAGAAATTAAGGATGAAAGCCTTAAACTAATCAGATTTTAGAAAGAAGCATATCATCACCAAGATAAAACCAAGCTTGACATCATAGTATAATTTTTGGAATATTATATTATAATGCATTTAATATCGGGGTGTACATGTGATATTTTGATGTTTTCTTACAAAACACAAATCCATTCATGATTGCATAGTCCAAAGCTTAGGGTGGGAGATCCAAGGAAAATCCAAGTATGTGGGTCGGGATTTTCAAACTCACAGAAGCTGGAATGCGCCCACGCTATAAAGCGCTCTCATTATGTCCCAAACTAAAATCCAAACGTACATAAAACAAAAGGAATTTTCATGTTTGGTCCCACTGGTCACGGGTTGTTTGAAAACTGCTGCAAATTCCTACATATTCCTACACTTTTGGATTCCTATTGTCAATTTTGATCATTTTGTCTTACATAGAGATTGTCTTGTGAATTATTTAAGCATTCTTTGACATATGAGTGTGTTTACATATTGTTTTTTATATTCCTAACACTTAATTTTTTTCAATTGTCTTGTGATGATAAAGATATTTGAGAATTATGGGAGGAGACCATGAAAGCAATCACTCGAGCAATTGGAAAAACAAAGGGAACGGATGCAAAAAGGACGTGAACAAAAGAAATTGAACTCACCTTTACGAGAGATTGAAGATGATTCTAAAGTCATTATGTCATCCTACAAAGCCAAGAAATAAGATTAAAAAATAACAAGGGAGTGAGTACAAAAAATCCATAAAGAAAAGAATTCAACATATGGAGAAGAAGGTATGTCATCTCTTCCAAATGAAATTGATGGTGCAAGATATCCTGAAACACCAATTGAATCAATAAATAATGAATATTCAATGAATGACAATGCAATGCCACATGTAAACATAGATGTTACACCAAATGACCAACCTATTGAAAACAAACACTCTTTACCAAATTATGAAGATGAATAACAAATAGAAAATGAACAATGTTTATATGATATTGAACAATCATTTCCATTGAAATCATCGATTAAAATTTTGCGGAAAACACCCAAACTTTTACTTGAGATTGATGAAAATATTTTAAATCCAATGCCTAATAAGATTTGTCAATGCACTTGTAGAAGAAAAGCTAATCAAATATGGAAAACATATTTTAATGACTTAAATGAAATAGGTAGATGTCAATTATTTGTTGAAATGATGAAAAATATTAATTATAGACCTACAATGAAGACCCTTGGTCTAAGAACATCTAAGAGCAACAATGAAAAATCTATTGTAAAAAATTTAATGAATGCATACCAATCAATAGGTTCAACCTCACGTACTAAAGATAGTAATGCTACCCGACGTGTTATTACATCAACTATAGTAAGTAAAACAACAAAAAAATATTGTTTAATTAGAAAAACAAGTAGTGCACTAAAAATAAATAGGAAAACATTATTAAAAGCTCTCAATCATCATGAAAGAATTGAAGATTCAAATAACAATGAATTATGGGCATTCTCTGGTAGACTGCCACGAAGAGACAAAGACATAGTTGATGAGTTAAAATCAAATATTTTAGAATTTTGGAAAATAATACAAGGGTTTCACCTAATGAAAAAGATGTTTTAAAAAGAAGAATTGGTTCTAAAAATTGTGAATCACATCCTAAACATTTTTGGATATGACACAAACACAATTTTTTAATAAGTTTAAAGAGACTCATCCCGAAATAGAAATTATTCAAAGGTATTTTGAAATGTTAAAACATTTTTATGTTAAAATAAATCACTCACGGACTACTTGTTGTTGTAGGATCCATATTGAATTTGTTATGCATTATGATATTTTCTGGCATATATGTGTTAATTTGCATACTGAGAATATTTTGCAGGAGTGTATGATAAATGTTCCACCTAAATCAGCAAGAGATTTCATCGCAAGTGTTTTTATACAAGATAAGGATTTTTTTATAAGAAATCATGTTTAGAAGGAACTTGTGATAGTTGTGGTGGTTTACAACGTTTACAAAGATGTATACACACAAAGAATACACATGTAATCAGAAATGAACTAGTTAGTTTTGGAAAATACAAGTCAGTGGCATACACTTCAAAATATGGTAAAAAAGCCAAGAGGTGTGAATTAGTGAGTAAAGAAATAAGTGTATCAAATTTTATGACTATATTTTGAGAGAAGCTAGTGTATGAGTATGCACGACATACACAGAGCTCAATGGTTAGATGAGAAATTCAGGTTATGCAAGGACACATTTCCTCTTGGTACCATTGTGTTAGTTGTTGATTTTGTAGAGAACTATACTCTACAACCACAAAATGAAGTGCAATCACAATACTACAACTCTATTTAGGTTTCCATATTTGTACATATAGTATTCACTCATGCTCTTGACAACACAGAGGAAGAGAGAAATATTTTGAGGGAGTACCATTTCTATATTAGTGATGATCGTGGACATTCATTAGAGTTCATGCAAGGTTGTTTTGAGATCTTCTATGGCAATTTGAATAATATAAACATCATATTTGATAAACACATCATATGGTCAGATAATTGTACATCACAATTCAAGAATGTGTGAATGTTCTATTGGTTGAGCAGGATGCATAGGATAAGTGGTGTTCAACATTTTTGGAATTTCACTGAGGCCGGACATGGAAAAGGAGAACATGATGGTGCAAGAGCATGTGTTAAAAGAGCCCTAGCAAGAGAAGAATTGAAGTACAAAGATGGTGCCAAGTTGATTGATGTAAAATCCATCATGGAATGGTGTAACTCAATAATGGGTCTAGGTAATGAGGGTAATTCTACAGTTCGTAGGTTTTTTTGGTTGGTAGAAGAAGATAATTTTGTAAAATATGAAGATTGTTGTACACTAACAGGATCTAGTGAGTTGCACTCTTTTAGAAGTTCAAATGCAAGTTCATGGACTATTTATACAAGGAAAATGGCATGATTTTTCTCTTCATGTATGTATTCATTTTGGGATGAATGTGAGTCAAAAGAGTGGGTTGATGAATGGTGTTGTAGACAATTATATCCACTCAACACCTATCAACCTCCATGAGCTCTACAACTCACAGTGAGTGAATCATCAATTGACTTTGACCATATATCAGATCTAGTACAACCAGGTATTATATATCGCATTATATTGTAAAAATTTATAGTTTTTCTCATGTTATGTAACTTATTAATGAATCATTTATTGAAATTAATGTTTTTGTGTAATGTGATGTAGGTCATGTTTATGTAGTTATTGTAGAAGAAAATAATAAAGAAGGAACATCTTATTATTTGTGTCATTGTGTTGAGGCAAAAAGAAATTGATAGCCCCAATCATAGATGGAGAAGGCCTAGAATATCCTACGGGTCTGTGGTTATTACTAGAACATGGCTAAGAAGATACCCAATGAAGAAATCTAATGTGTGGTTGTTTGAGGACTTTGACACTCATAGAAAGATTATTCATTATTCTCACCTAGTTGTTACATCTAATGTTCAATTGATTAAATATGGAGGTAGACTACGCAATAAGATCTTGTGGAAAGTTCTTGAGTCTGACCATGAAGCAATACTTGACACCCTAAAAATTAGATTGGACCCAGATGGTTCACTGGATTGAATTTGTACAAATGAAGATACACAAAATGCCCTTAAGCTTTCTAAGTGGCTTACTTTCTTAAGTAAAAGGTATGTTCACTTAAGATTAGATATACATCTACATGAATTTAATTATAATATTTAATTTAATGATTTGGTATGAATTTTGTAGGTTTTTAAATTCTATTTAATTATTGACTAACATGTCTGCGTAGGTTAGTGGTGCCAAAAAATCTTCCACCTTCATGTGGTTGGCACTGTTAGTAGAGAATTTATTATTCTTGAAGCTAAGAAAAATTAAATATTGGAAACAAACAAGAAGCAAAAACTCTCATTTCACCACCTATACTGTATGAAAAATATCTTCTTACAAATATCATTTCACCACATATATTATATGAACAATCTCTTCTTAACATGTTTCCTAGTACTTGTTTCGCATTAAAGGATTTTGGGCATAGAAACAAAGCATTCCCCACCATTTCTTGGGCCACCCCGACACGTTTATGCGGTCGGTTTGGTGCCACGAGATTCTGTTTGTAAAATATTGCGTTAGATAACCTTATACCGACTAAAATGGCCTATTCGGTACTTTTACAAACAATAGTACAACGAGAGGATAGAAATGAGATGGCAAAAAGTGAGAAAAAATTTCATAGAGGGCCCCAATGTGGAGGTGTAGGATCAAACGATACCTTTCTAGGTGCCACGATGAATGAGAACTCACCATGCGAAGTTATGCCCTTTTTTTCTCTTAGGGATCTTAAGAGACTAGGCCCAAACAAAGTAGCCCGAAAGCCCCAACACCTTATCGCACTAAAAAAAATCCTTCCCCATCATTTCTTTGGGCCACCTCAATGTGTGTGCACATTCGGTTTGTCTCTATGAGTTTCCGTTTGTAAAATATTGCATTGGACAACCTTAGACTGACTCAAACTGGCATATTCGACACTTTTGCAAACAATAGTAAAATGAGAGGAAAGAAATGAGATGATAAAACCTGAGGCAAAATTTCATAGAGGGCCCCAACATGGAGGTGTAGGATTAGAAGATACCTTTCTAGGTGCCACGATGACCGAGAAATAACTAGGTGAAAATTTTCCCTTTTTTTCTCTCAGGGCTCTTAAGGGACTACGCCCAGACGAAGTAGCTGGAATCCTCGACACCTTCTCGCACCAAAAAAAATCCTTCCCCACCATTTACTGGGCCACCCCTAATGCGTGTGCTGTGATCGGTTTAGTGCCATGACCTTCCATTTACAAAATGCATTGGACAACCTTAGGACCGACTCAAAGCTGGCCCATTCGGGCGCTTTTGTAAACAATAACACAACGAGATGACGGAAATGAGATGGAAAATTTTGAGACAAGATTTTGTAGAGGGCCCCAATGCGGACGTGTAGGATTAGACAATAATTTTCTAGGTGACATGGTGGCGAGAAATCACTAGGTGAAGTTTCTCCTTTTTTTTCTCGTAGGGCTCTTAAGGAACTATGCCGGGACAAAGTATCTCAAAAGCCCACGACACCTTCACGCACTTTGAAACAAATCCTTAACCACGTTTCTTGCACTACCCGACATGTGTGCCTTTGTCGGTTTGGTGCAACGAGATTTTCTTTACAAAATATTGCATTAGACAACCTTAGACTAACTGAAATTTCCCTATTCGCCACTTTAACAAACAATAGTACACCGAGAGGAAAAAACTAAGACAAAATTTTGTAAAGGGATCCAATGCGGAGTTGTCGGTGTAGACACAAAAATTGGGTCACACTCCCCTTGGTCCCTCGTCAAGTAATCACCTTGAGCACACTCACCTAATCATGGCCCCTTACACCCCATACTAATATTAATTTAATTAAATTAATCCATGTCCTCACAATATTTATTATTTAATTATCCTAATTAAGATAATTCCCACACCACCACCTCACCTAGCCACCTCACCCTAAGACCTATTCTTAGTATGTTTCCATAACTAACTAAGACCCACCTAAACCCTAAAAATAAAAGCCTACATTCCCTCTAACCACATTCCCTCCCATTAGAAAGGAAGCTTCCATTCTAATCCGCGGAGGAAAAGGAACAAGATCCAAGAAATCAAAGAGATTTTCCTAGTTTAGTAAACCTAGGAAATCACCGCCCTAACAATGCCGGCCACCCTAAGCCATCGTTTGTCAATCCAGAACCATCATCGGTTATGATTTATTCCCCAAAACAACCTTATTTCGAGGTTGACACATTTTGAGAGCAAGAGACAAAACTAGAGCTGCATGGAAGTAGAACCAACATTTGCACATGCATCAGAACATCCACAACCAGCATCAGAAGTGATCACAGAGCCATTTGCATTCACGAGAGCATCCTAGGAAGTGCCATCACCACACCAAACTCCATTCATCTGATCAACTACCATTTCCATCCATCCATCAAGCTCATACAATAGTAAGTATTTTGTTAACCAACATTTATCTACTTTCATTTTAGTAGACTCTGTTACCTCTGTTATCAGTTTCTACTTGCATTCCCATTCTCCCATCATTCACCTTCATGCAACTTAATCATTCCTTCACCCACACCATTAAACTACCCATACCTGACTTTTAAATATCTCTGAGTACATCCAAGATCTCCATAGACCTTACCATTTCTCTCTCCATTTCCATTTAGCCTTAGATTTGTCCTCACACCAAGATTTTAATAAGTTTCCTCTACCCCGACCATACCGACGTCAGTTACCAATAATCGTCATCGGTTTCACTTGAATTGATATCGGTCATACTAGACCGACGTTGGTCTCTGTGTTTTACCCTCAAACCAAGAACAGGGCCTTAAATCCCCACCAAATACCCAAAATAGCCCAAAAACTAGACCACGGCCAAGTTTAGTACTTTGGCGAGAGACCTTGCCCTTGATTCAATCACGAAGCACTCTGTTGTGCATGAATTTTTTTCTTATTGCGATCGAATGAGATACCTAAATAATTTTAACTACAATAGGATTTCATTTATTGCTAACATTGAATTGTTTTAAACAGTGGATTGAAAATTGTCTAGGGAGTATCACACTTCCCAAATCTAGCATACGCTAGAAAGTCGACTGCATATATTGTTTAACTTTCATTTGGTGGTCTTGTTGTTTATCTTAGGTAGTTCCTCCCAGCCAAAATGAATCTCTCACGATCAACTATGGATCAAGAAGTCATACGCTTGCAACAACCTTCAACCAACTTTAACAGGTATTCCTCCTAGCCCATTTACCCTCATCTATTTTGTCAATATTCTAAGAAATGCTCTAAGAATCAGGTGAAAAATTTTGGCACACCCGGTGGGACCCATTCGAGGTTCTTTGCATTTCTTCATTTCTAGGTGAAAATTTATATGTTTGTTTCCTTTCTGAAAGGTTATCACATTAAATTTCTCCCTTGGAATCTTCTTTTCCTTCTATTGTCTCAAAGAAATCATGTTTTGGTGCTATAAAAAGAGCTCTTCTTCTATTTCATTTGTATTACATTAGTGAAAGATCATACTCTCTCCTATTCATCTTCTTGTGTCATTGAATTCAATATTTTGATTTGGGTTTAAAATCAACCACACTTCATTTTGCTTTCTTGTATTAGCTCACATTAAATGAGGGAAACCTATACATTGGAAGTCATGCCTAGGTGATGGTTGACAAATGAATTGTAGAAAATCACTTCCCTTCTCTCTCTCTCTCTCCGAGTCTTACCAAACATCAAAAAATTGAAAATACACACATTCTTAAACAACATCTCACGAAAGAAGCTTTAGGTGATCACATGATCACAACACGGTGGGCACCTAGCTTGTTACTTACGCCGAGTCATTATCTTAGACGATGACCCACCACCACCATAACATACTTGAAACCTCTCCCTTTAGATATCTTTCTTCGTAGAAAGCCTTCCTCACCAAAAAAATTCTATTCTAGATACACACAGTCAGGTCCTTAATAGCATAAGATGAACAAACATAATAGAAAAAGCACTCTTAGGATCATATTTTTCTTAGTGTTTCGCTTGGCTTGTCTTTTGAGGTGAGAGGACACGTTATTCATATTTTGATTTTCTCCTTACACACTCCCCATCATAGTTGGTGTATTCCAATTTAAATCGAGTGTGTCTAGACCTCATTTTCATCATTCTCCAAATTCAGGGTTTGATTCCACATTTGATTTTAAATCACAACCAGCCTTTCTTCATATCTTTTCCAATTTCATAAGAATTCAATGTCGGTCCCGCGACCGTCTTTAGTTACACTCACGGCCATCATCGGTTTTACCCAATCGACATTAGTTTCTTTGTTATTTTAGTTAACTTTGCTCAAAAGGACACTGTTTCATATTCTTTATTATTTAGAGTCTCTATAACTCTCATCATCTTCTCTGTCCTGATAAAATCCATCTACATCTTATCTACCTAGTAGATTATTAGCCTTTTGCCTTGTTTTGACAAATTGTCCATTTTCCACAGTGACCGACCACGATTTTTGTGATCGACGTCGATTTATCCTAACAAACATCACTTATCTGTTCAAATTTCCAGCTGAAATTTTGTACCTAATCCACCTACCACCACCTATTTTTCCTATTTTTGTTGTATTTTTGTGTCATTTATAGAAAGTAGTCCTACCACATCAGTACTTGTTCACATGGTGCTAACTTGTAGCCAAGAAAATGCCCTCATATTCCATGCTAGTTGTCAACCACTCCCACCTAGTCCTTCACCACCTTCTATTCTATCACCCATGGATCCTACCCAACCTATCACTATTGCCATAGGGACCGAGGAGTTCACACGAATCCTACTACCTTACGAGTTCTATCTTTCCCACTTGTCCAATTGAGATGCATCGGGTTAGTTGATATACGACATGCCCGTATTTATCCCCCAACACTCATTCCTACTTCTACATCAGCCCCTTTTGGCTCTATGTTACCGCATCTGCCTTGCCCCGATCGTTTCATATTAGCTAGGACTCGTACTCATTAAGACCGCCACATCCTCCACGTCTATTGCACTGTAACATCCACTATACCTACGTATACCACCCAGAACATAACCTCATCTCTGCATATTGTCTCACATATACCCATAGCAACACAACCACCCCCAGTGTCGATGACCCCTACCCCTTTTCAAAACATTGTCCTTTCTATTCCACAATCCTTATCCCCCATCGCTACTAGGGTCACCTCGACCCTTCCACCTCCATATACATACTATCAGCAACCTCCCATTTCATCTATCATTCATTCTGGGTATGTACCCCTATCTCACTCCCTCATTCTCAACCTACCTATGCGACATTGCCATATACTAGAATGCCACCTCCATCATATGCCCAACACCAACCCTCTTACGCTACAGGAGGTACCCATCCATCACCACCTACCAATGACCTAATCAAGTTAATGATGGACAAGATGCAAACACTGGAGGCATCAATTTCTGGCTCATGCAACTCTCTCACCTATGATGAGATTTGTAATGAGCCCATACACCCATCCATTCCTATTTGTCCATATCCCGTACATTGGGAAATGCCTAAATTTAATTGCTTCAACAACAAAGAGGACCCACAACAACATTTGTGGTCTTTCAAACATGGGTGTTATCTGATCACCCATGATGACACTTTTGCTTCTGAGGACCTTTCCCATGTCTCTGACCAGGCCTGCATTGGATTGGTATAGTGGGTTACCTAGACATTCTATCTTCTCATTTGATCAGGTAGCCCAAGCCTTCTTGGATCACTTCTCCATCAACATTGTTAAGAAGGTTACCATGAGTGACCTCTACTCTACGCATCGCATGTGATGACGACGCATCTATCACAAATTTTTTGTTCATTGGTGTAGCTTGATCAATCAACTCACATTCCAATTACCATAGACCAAACTCATAGATATCTTAACGCGGGCTTGTGCTAGACATATTTCCCTGACCTTGCAGGTGTAGAATTTCTGAACCTTCGATGAGGCATTCACCATGGTGTGAAAACTAGAAATTTGAGCCATCGAAGAAAAGCTAATTCAACTACGCAATTAAAACTTAGCATTTAAATCAAATGATACCTCTTCTTCTTCAAAACCACATAATAATTATTTAAAAGCCAAGGGAACAACTAACGTAGTGGTACTCAAGGCCGGCCTAGCTCATCCATAAAATCAAGCTAAGCCCTCATCGAATCTTTCTCCTGTCCATACTTTTCAATTCAGACGAGAACAATGGAAATACACCCCAATTGGGGAGCCTTATTCTTTTGTTTTAGAAAATCTCATTAAAACTAGGGCCATCACCCTTTCTCCCGTAAACCGCACACTTTGGTTTTGATCCTACTTTCCCACATGCGCATGGTACAACTATCATCGAGTAAAGCTCATAGTGACAACAATTGCATCAATTTCAAGAACATTGTCTAGGAAATGCTCGAGAATGGTGAGTTAGTCTTTGATAATCCTAATGCACCTGCCAATCAAAACTTGCACATCTTCAAGAAACCATTTCCTAATCATGCCCCTTCCTCTGATCAAATTGGATAGACCTCAAATAATGATAGCCATACCCACGAGGTCCATGCTATTTTGAATGACGCACTAGTTTCTTCCCAATTACCTCATATTCCCTCCATAGAGGAAATACTGGCCCAAATTTTTCCACCTACACACGAACCCACTTCACCTATTCCTCCACCCATAGAGGAACACCAGTCGTCTCCTCTCTCACCCATGAAGGAGTCTTCTATTAACATTAAAATCATTTCACCTTTGGCTTCCCCACCTCAAGAGCCATCACAGCAGTACCTCCTCCACACATAGAGGAGCACTTGTCATCTCCTCCACCTATCAAAGATCCAGTAGAGATGCCATTACCTCTAGGTGACCATTCTCCATCAGCCACCTAAGATCCTGCTGACTTACTTTCGGCTCTTTTACCCACAGAGGCTGAAGCTAGTGAATTCCCCATTTCTAAAACACATTTTATGGGAATCTCCATTGGATCCACATCAACCTCACCCACTATAGTGCCGTTCCCACACTTAGATTATGTGGATAGAGCCTTACTTTGGGGGCATCTTCTACTTCTTGTCTCAACACAAATGCAAATGTCACTCGCTGACACCTCCACTATCTATCTAAAAGTATTTCATCCAATCAAACTAAACATGACCATAACTATCACAAATTCTCCCATGATACCACTCATGGCTCAACTTACACCTCTACCCATAACCCAACATGTATCTACATCTAAACCCACACCTACATCATCTTCCTTGCCTAAACCTATTACTACTTTAGGGGTCATCCCAACGGCTAGCCTTACTCATCCACCCATCAAATTAGATTTAGCTACATCCTCCAAAGCCAACACCAAACTTAATCCGGTCCCCAAAAAAAAGAACCAATCCCCTAGATCTCGTATCCCAACCTTGCCAGTCACACCTTCATCATCTTCACCTTGTCCATCTTAGGACCTCACCCATCGACCCTGGCTAAGAAACCTCCACCCACTAGTAAACTAAAAACATAGTAGCCCATTCCTCCCTCGCAGAACCTCTAATATACCTAAGCACCCAACACAACTTCCGTCGTACCACCCATACCTCCAATACCATCGATAACTTCTTCACTACCCATGACACTTCATTCCCTTTCCCTTACACCTCCTACACGACCCGCACCATCTACCTCCACAACACCTCAATTATCCCCATGGGTAACCCACCCTCTTCCACCATCCGATTTTCCCTCTACATCTCATGCACCCATATCACCTTTACCCAAGAAGGTACAACCAAAAGGTAAAAATCCACTACCCTCCAATAAGGTAGTTAAACCAACCACACACTCTATTGCTAGTTCATCTACCATGCCCTTACCCAAGCAAACACGACCAATACCTAAGACTACACCAACACCTAAAACCATAGCTCAACCCACTCCCCCTCTTTCAAGAAATCTTCCTATACAATCAGCCACACTTGCACCCAAACCCACATTTACCTCCCATTGTGATCCACTAGTGGGATCCTATGCCAAAATCTTAACCAACCTCCTCGAAACTTCCGTCATCACATTACCACCTCTTAGACCTTACGACCCACTCAAACCCAAACCAAAATGGTTTGACAAAATTAAAATTTGTGCCTACCATTGTGTGCCATGAAATGACGTAGAGGACTATAAGGCTTTGAAAGCTGTTCTTATCCAGTTGTGTCCTCCTAAAGAAAACTTTGACGATGATGACCTTCTCGATGAGGACCCCATTTCACCAACACCAGTTTCCACAGTTCTTCCCTCATTGCCTACTCAGTGACTAAGACCTCCACCCCCACAACTCTTAGAGCCACCTTTGAGATTTGAAATTAACATGGTTTGCATCAAAGAACTTGCCAAACCTCCACCCAAATTTCAGTGTGCCCAACTCATCGCTATACCTTTCATGGCTCACCTACTTCACCTACCTCCCCACCTCAAATCAACATGATCCACGTTGCTACTCGCACATAGAAGGAAAAAGGCAAAGAAAAGGCAACCGACCCACCGACCAACCCTATACCCAACATACCATCTGCACCCTCACCTAAAGTCACTATCCAACCCCACATATCCTATTTATAATGGAGTTACATATCCCGTGATGCTCAAACAATTAGACCAATCCTCCTCAAAATGTCCCTATATGACCTCATCCAAACCTCCGAATCCCATCGCAAAATCTCATGGAGGTTCTTCGGTCTATTGAGGTCTTACCCAATGAACCTATACCCGTATCCTCCATTATTACACCTCATCATATAGCCTCTCTTACCAAATTACCATCTTCTTCTACACCTCCAGCCTACTCACGAAGAGGCTGCCTCGGCTTCTCGGATGAAGAGATCACACCGCACCAAACCGATGACCCTAATCCAACCATTTTCATCTCCATCCATATTGATAATATACATATACAACGTGTTATGATTGATGGGGTGCTAAAATTGACATCATCTCCTCCTATGCGTTCAACCAAATGCACATACACCGATAATTGTATGCGTAAACATCCCGTCATTTTTGCGTTCATTTAATGACACTATCACCTCTACAATTGGCACCATCATCCTCCATGTTCGCGTGGGCCCCGTCTTATTACGAGTTATTTTGCATCTTGGAGGGGGAATTTCAATATAAATTGTTACTTGGTACACCCTAGATTCATGTTATGGGTTGCGTTCCTTCCACTTTGCATCATTGTGTGAAGTTTGAGCATGAAGGGCACACCTATACCATTCGGCTGACCCATCACCTTTCAAAACCTACAACATGCTTTACCGACCCAATGACATGCTTATACCCATCAAGGCATCTTCATCCATGGCCACTTCCTCTTCACCTACACCTCCGCCCACCAGTGCCACCACTACCTCAACCGCACCTAACTCCTCCATCCCTACCATCGCCATGACTTCCACTACCAACCCATCAGCCTCCCAATTAGCTGGCTCCACCTCCAATCCAATATCTAACACATCATCTATCCCAGCTACCCACATATCGACCATTGATCCCTTGGAAGGCATTTTTCAACGCCTCACTTTGGGGGAGTATCACTTATATAATGTCAACACATTCCTTACTCCATAAGAGTATGGAAGCCTTCACCAACACCCTCACTATGATCACCACATAGGAGAGCATCTCCTTTATGGTCCTCCCCACCTTCACACCAATCTCACCTATGGGGGACTTGATACTACCACTTATACACTTGAACCACCATCACAAACCCGCCCATTTTCTACCGACCTCCAGTCACTCACCAATCATTGTTTCACCCACACCTTCCTGCACCGATGTGCATGGAAGGGTTTTGGTTTTGGATTTTATGAGAAAGGTCATCACACTATTATTCCATGTACTACCCACAAACATAACGATCGTAGTGGTATCGGCTTTGCTGAAATACCTACCAAGAAGGCTCACATCGAACTCATTGAGGATATCGACCCTTCTCCACCTTCTTCACCTACTCCACCTTCTTCACCACCTTCACTGACAGAGTCGATGGATCTAGAATCCATCCCTCCTAACTTTTTTTTTTTTTTTTCATAAACACCATTTCCTTGGGGCCTCTGACTTATAAATGCGAAGGTGAGGCTCCCTCTTCTCTTCCCTTCTGTATCCTAAAATGATCAATGATGATACACCTTCTATTAATGTCATTCAATGTTAGGATGATGAATCTATACTCACCTACCTTGGTGCAGAAGACTCATATATTCATCAGTCGTTACCATCTGAGATGTAAACCATGTTGAACAAATCAACTATTGAAATCAACATCCACACTCAGGATGACCCGCACATTCTAAAGATTGGCCAATCTTTAGATATCTGCTGAATAGGAAGCCATCACTTCTTTTCTCAAAAATCATAACCATGCTTTTGCTTGGTCTTATGCAGACATGCTTGATATTGACCCCACCATAGTGGTCCACAATATCGTAACCATTCCCGATGCCAAACCCATAAAACAAAAGCTGAGGAAAATGCACCCTCACATTGCTCTTCTGGTCAAAGAAGGACTTCATGCCTTCTTTATGTTTCCTTCATCTTGCCCATTGATTATCCCCGATGGATTTCTAACATTTTCCCAATCACTAAGGTGACAGGGGACTTCACATTTGCACAAATTTCCATGACCTCAACCTAGCTTGCCCAAAAGATGACTTTCCTCTACCCGGTATTGACTAGTGGTTGAGTTTCTATGCTAGTCATGAGATGCTATCACTCATGGATGGCTTCTTGGCTTATAACCAAATCTTTCTTGCCCAGGAGGATCAACAAAAAAACATTCATCACCCTTGAGGGACCTTCGCTATCGCGTCATGCCTTTTGGCCATAAAAATGCTAGTGCTTACATATCAACAAAGCTATGAATTACATCTTCCATGACATCATGCACCGTATATTAGAAGATTACGTAGATGATCTCCTTGCCAAATCTGAATGCCGCTCCGAGAACCTTGCCGTCCTAAATACCATCTTTGACCGCCTCATTAAGTATTGTGTTCACCTTCAGCCCAAGAAATGTGTCTTCACAGTTCTCTCGGGAAAGCTCTTGGGATTTATCGTCTCCTTACGTGGTATAGAGGTTGACCTTGCTAAAGTCAAGGCCATTCTTGAAATGCCTCCACCCACTAATCTGCGGTAACTCTGTAGCCTACAAGGTAAGTTACAGTCTATTCACCGTTTCATTTCACAACTATCGATTAGTGTCAACCATTTCATCACCTTCTTAAAAAGGATGTTTCCTTTAAATGGGATGGTGATTGCCAAAAGATTTTGAGGCCTTAAAACAATACCTTCTCCAACCACCCATACTCATTCCACCTAAAGACGATCAACTCTTCTACTTATACATCTCTGCTACCAATCACCTTAGGGGCCATGCTTGCTCATCATGATGAACAACATAGAGAGTAGGCGGTTTATTACATAAGCTGTACTCTTCCGGACTACAAGACCCGATACACCCATGCTTTGAAAAATTTGCTTAGCCTTAGTTTTAGTTGCCACCAAACTCTACCATTACCTACTAACCACAAAACCTATGTTGTGACCAACACCGACCCCTTACATTTCATGTATGCCAAACCTTACCAGAATCAATGGGATGCACGATGGCTTATGCTACTATCCAACCTCGACCTCAAATTCATCCATCAAAAGTCCATCAAGGGCCAAGCTACGCTGACCAATTAGTTAACGTACCTATTTCTGGGGATCAACCCTCTATATTTGACTTTCCAGATGAGTCTATTGCTACCCTTTTCTTGGACAAACCTTCTTACCAAATGACGCTCATCTTTGATGGTTCCAAGTGTCAGCGTGGGGGTGGGGCTGGTGTTATCCTCATTCCCCTTGATGGTGAACCCATGCCTTTGTCTTTCAAACTCAATTTTGATTGTACAAACAATATTTTTGAATATAAAGCACTCGTATTGGGTCTCCAGGATGCCTATGCCTTAGATGTTAAGTCAATCAACATCTTTGGTGATTCTCAATTGGTCATAAACCAAGTCAATGGTATATACCAGTGTCGTAATGAGATACTTCAAAATTATAAGCATCATGTGGACATCCTTTTGAACACCTTCAACCGTTACGCCCTTCAAATAGTCCCATGTTCTACCAACAAATTTATAGATACAATGGCTCGCTTAGCTTCTCGGATACACTGCTTCACCCGTTGACTCTAAAATCTATGTCACAACACAAAGACTCCAATCACCTTCTTACTTACCTCATGAATTTTACTCTATCGGAACCATCGCTCCCGACCCGAGTGACCTTTGGTATAAAAAATACTCAGACTATCTTTCCCTCTCCATCTTGCCCCGACCTCACTCGTAATGGACAAAAATCCTTTCTTGAAAGGGTCTCTCATTATGCTATCGGGGTGGCCTCCTTTATAAGCGCGGCTTCGATGGTATTCTCTTACGGTGCCTTACGAGTTTTGAAATTCCTCATACCATTAAGGAAGTTCATGATGGCATATGTGGAGGTCACTTTAGTGGCCTTGCTATTGCTAAGCGTATTATTTTCCTAGGCTATTATTAGATGACCATTAACCATGATTGTTGCGACTATGTTAAGCGTTGTGTAAAATGCCAACAACATTCTAATCTTCATCATACACTCAGTCATGCCTTACATGTTGCCTCGTGACCTTTGGACCTTCTCTCAATGGGGTTTGGATCTTGTTAGAGAGATCAATCCCCATTCTTCCCAGTGACATCAATGGATAATCACTGCTACCAAATATTACACCAAATGGGTGGAAGCCATACCTCTCATCTCGCACAAAAGATGAGAAAATATGTGAGTTCATCAATCATCACATTATCTATCACCTTGGTGTCCCACATCGCCCCATCACTGATAATGGAAAACAATTCAAAAATAAACCTTGCGGAAACTTTACGATGCCTTCGGCATTCAACTAAGTTTGTCGTCACCTTATTACCCACAAACCAATGGCCAAGACAAATCCACTAATAAAACCTTGAAAAAATTATCATGAAAGTGGTTAACGATCTTTGGGAAGGAATGGCATACACACATTCCTTTCACCACTGTGGGTGCACCGCACTAGTATTTGCACTTCCACCGCTGCCACACCTTTTTCTCATTACGTCTCTCGAAGGCTAGATTCCATTTCTTCATATTTCTCTCCATGAAATGCTCAATGATGATGAATTTCACCGGATGTTTAGCACAACTTGAGTTATTAGATTAACTTCGTCTTAATGCTCTTGACCACTTTCAAGTTTACTAAAAACGTATCAAATGTGCCTATGACAAACATGTCCATGAATGAACTTTCCAAGTTAGTGACATTGTCTGAAGGAAAATCAACATGTAACCAAAGTGGAAAAAGTAAACGAGGTAAATTTTCTCCTAATTAGCTTGGACCATACATCGTGACTCATGCTTATGGATCAAGATGCTTATCATTTATCTTCACTAGATGGTAAACCCGAACCTGAGCCCCTTAATGCCTTACATCTTTGACCATTCTACTATTGACTTTTAGTCCTACCTCACCTTTTGCCTCTTTTCATGCTCATCCCTTGAGCATTATTCACTTCCCTCCTTTCACTACGCCATCCCCAATGATTAAACAAGAATCATGTGTGTACCCATCAATCTTTTACCCTCTCTTAAATATGTGTACCACGGCTCTGCACATGGCATGATTCTCATGGATACTTTTCATTTGCTTTCAGATGAGATCCCATGGTCGTTTCACCTTGATTTTTGAACGAGAATCCTATTCCTCACCTTATTTTTGTCCATGACTTAAAATCCCTCACATGGGATTCAACTCCTTAAGTCAAACTTCTCATAAAAGATGACTCCCTCAAAAGGACATCTTTCTCTCTACATCACTTGCTATAAATAGGCGGCTCCCTCGATGGACAACTATGTAAAGCCCGCTTCAAAAAAATAAATAATTGAAGCTTCCTACATTGATCACTTCATGAAGACCTCAAGGAGTTAATATCCTCATCTCATAAAGACTTCCTGCATTGATTAGCCTATCTCAAATACAAGTCAAACAGAAAAAAATTTCATCATGGACTTGCTCATTGTGATCTTGGATCTCTTGCCAAAAGGCATGCTACCTCATATCATATAACCTAACCATTTTTTCACCTTCTTCCCTTTGCACCTTCATTTCCTACCGCCTCAAGGGACCTGCTAAAACTATGACATTTGGTGATCATGTGACTATTATTCACCTTTAGAATAATCAATCATGTAATGTCTTTAGGGTCTTACATTCATCAGCCTATCTAAGGTATGATCCAACCGTTATGATCCTCACCAATCAGGTGGCTCTCTTGCCTCCTCTTATCTTTTAAATTATTTATTATGTATTAATCATCATGTACAGGACTAGACCCTCGACGTTTATCTTTGGGAAATTTTCCTCTTTCACCATAATCAACTTAATATCACCCATGCCTATTTTCCTACAGTTCAACCATACTTAAAATACCAAGACTCAATCATGCCTATAACCTACCAACCCATTCTCACACCTCCTTATATTTTCCTTAGCTTATGGGAGAACTACATTGGCCCGAGGCCCCTTTTTCTAGGACTATGTAGGTAGTGCTATGAGGGCATGGGACCCTTGGAGGTTAGCTCAACCACTCTCTACCCTAACCAATTCCCTCTCCCCCTTTCCTAATCACATTATACCCTACTTAGTTTCCTTTTTACATAAATAATTAGAAATTACACCAAACAAACAACAATTGCTTCACATCTTTACCATCATCACTCATTCATTCATTATGTCTACTATTTCTTTCCCATTATTATGCATGATTACTATAAAACATCTCAACGTGACTCATATCATCATTAATTGCACAAATTAATGAGTTACAAACTCAACCAATCGACTCAACCATACCTAAACCACAACCTGACTCAATCCATGCCTATGACCTGACTCCATCCATGCCTAAACCACAACCTAACTCAATCCATGCCTACCCTGATTCCATCCATGCCTAAAACACAACATGAATCCATCCATGCCTAAAACACAACATGAATCCATCCATGCCTAAACCAAAACATGACTCAATTCATGCCTAACCTAACTCCATCCATGCCTAAACCACAACTTGACTCAATCCATGCCTAACCTAACTCCATCCATGCCTAAACCATAACCTGACTCAATCCATGCCTAACCCGACTCCATCCATGCCTATGACACTGGTTCTATCATGCCTACACTACTTAGTTTCCATCACATATATAACTCAAAATAGCAAGTTAAACACAACCATAATCACCATCATCTCTATAAATCAATAGTCTAAACATGTGTATCCATATACATGAATCTCAAATATCTTAAGCACACAAGCTGGTGTATATAACAAAATATCAAAAAATCTCATGTACATCCTCACTATCTTCGGCACGCAGGCTAGTATATGTGTCAAAAATATGATATCAATAATAAAATAATCATGCATGGAGCTCAATCATCGACCCATATAATGTCCAAACTTGTATCATCTGTCTCCTCCCCTGCTCCTCTAGCCTAGCATTTGGCTGACCTCCCTCTCCTCTCACGGTGCGGCCCCCGATGGTTCCGCTTGGAGATGGCCTCCATGCACTAGTGGCCTCACCCTAAATTGGCCCCTAGGCTGCTTGCCCCTGTACTCTCAACACTATGTGTGCGGGATCTACTCCTCTTAGTCGAGACCTACTATGCTTTGTACTCGGCATATGATAAGACATATATACATGCTATCATCAAATGATCATGGTAGTATTGCACCTCACCCATGACGTCTCTTAATCTAGTAGCAGTGCATCGTCTACAGTGGTGCCATCAACCTCTCGACCTCGCCCTACTCCCACTTTAATAACATGACCCTATTCCTATGATGGTGCCATCGGCCCCAAATCATGTGCTCGTATCTGGGCACGAACGACCGCCTATCGTGCACGTGCGGTGCCCAATTAGCCCTACAAACTTGTAACTTTGTCCTGCGTTGTGGCCAACTAGCCCTGTAAACCTATCACCTATTCTGTATGGCGATTCCTACACCCCATCTCCATCTCCACCCTCTCCCTCTCCCTCTGGTGCGGGTGCTGGTCCCTGTACTCCTATGCCTAAAATGCGACCACTGTGCCTCGAACCTATTAAATTTCCTGTACTTATGCCCAACCTGGGTCACCAGTGGTAGCCACTTGCTCCTGTAAGGTGTCTCTCTACACTATGATGGTAGCCAAATCCAGCTACCCTATCCTCGGTGGTACTTACTAGCTGGCATTGTGCACCACCACCTTTGCTGCTCGTACTATTGGTCACCCTACATCATCTATACGTTAGTCGACCAAATTTGCTCCTCTTGCTCGGGTCGGCACTATAGGTCATGGTGAAGACATAGGCCTCTCCACATCATCTCTCCTATACTGAGGGAAGGGCGGGGTATATCCTGTGGCAACCCTAACTATTGTCTAACATGGTCTACGTGTATCATCTCATGCCCCGACCTACCACCCCTCTATCCACCGATAAATCGTAGCCCATCCAGCTCTGCCGCCATCTTCTTGTATGAAGGATAGCCTACATATGGCCTCCAAATAATGTCCACACCAAAAACCCTCCAGTAATCACCTATAATAGGCTACATCATGTGTCACTCTAGCTACTTGGTGCTCTCCCATAACCGACACCCATCACCTATAGCCCACTCGAACAAAACCAGGCTCAAATACGTCGGCCCAGGGCATATTGATTGGGTGCACACACACAATGTGCTCATAGGCCCAACAATGTAACATGAATGTACAACATAGACTGAACCGCTCTAATCACCCATAAGCACACAACTCCCCATATAGCGTATTTAGGAATGTAGGCCCCCATGCAAATTGAGTGCTTGCTCTCCACCATGTTGTGAAGAACCCCCATCCGTGACCGTGGGAATCTCCCACCCTCTGCATTAGGTAGTTAAAAACAATAGACTACCTCCATCAAAAGTAATACTAGCCTCGTCTCCTCGGGATAGGCTCGATAAATCACCTCGTAGCTCATGCTTTGGCATTATGGAATCCTAACAAGGCCAGCCCCTTTCCAAATACTGGTAACAGTAACTCCTCGAATGCCTATGAGGAGATTGAGTACACCATGTGTACCTCCTATAGGTAGTTGTAGGATCCTGTAAACATCCTCTAAGGTGATTGTGATCTCACTGTCATTGGCAAATGAAATGTATTGGTTTCCAAATCCCATCTATCGATGAGGGTAACCATCAAGCTCACCTCCTAGGACTATGTGTTGGTAGCATCTGACACCAATCAGACCCACATCTGCAACATGGATCCACTCCTCGCATGTCATCTCCCCTCGTATCTCCACAAGTAGGGGAGGTACTCTATCCCTCATCTATAGCTGGTCCCTATCCTGCATATAACCAATCATATTAATCAAACTTGACCACACCTGCATGCAACCTTGCTATCCCCCTACTACACCGCTTACCCTAACTAAATCACCCTTTCACCTATATCTATGCCCTAAATCAACACTACCTATCTACCTATCTACCCATGCCTCGAACCCTCACCTATTTCCATTTTTCTCCTCTCACTGATCTTCCTTATTAGCTCACCTACCCATACCCATAACTCCCCCTCTCTAACTCTCCCTCCCCCTACCTATCTATCTGTAACCCATCCATTTTAACTCTTTGAGGGCTTGCCTCTTTATCCTACTCGACCGGAATCTGTCAACATTGACTTACCATGGTCTAACAATAACCGAAATCGGTCACCGATCCGTGACCAATATCGGTCCTTACCCACCGATGCCGGCTAAGAGCAAACTGACATCGGTCACTGTCGCGATGACAAACCCGTGAATGCCCTCCCATTTTTCTCCCACATTCCTCCTTTCTACCCATTTCCCCTACCCATACCTACCCAATTACCTATTCCCACCCCTTATTTACCTAAATCTACCCTCCCTTGTTCCCCTTTTCTCATTAAACCCCCACATTCAAATTTTAAAAGTTTCCCCCCAAAACAAACCTCATTTTCCCTCCTACCCAATTCCTACCCTCCACCTACTCACAACAAACAAAACAATCGAAATAGCCTCTTACCTCATCACATTTCCATTTGTGTGATGGCACCTCGGCCGTTGTGCAGGCCACCCGATCCCTCTCTGTCTTTGCCATCACCGATCATCCGCTGGCTCAATCCAATCCAATCGATCACCCAATCCAATCACCGCACTCGTAGACCCGCTTATTGACCAACAATCACTCACTCTGTGGCTCACCAACTCAGCTCTCCATGTCGTTTGGTCACTTTCCACCTCGTTCTTCCTCTCTTTTCATTTTCTCCAATTTGGTAAATGACAAATGATTTTAAAAATGCAGCACTTTTTCTTTTATAGCCTACCCAAATTGACCTGCGATAGTTTTATCTTGACCGACATCGGTCCTATGCCCTAGCCTAACTTGGCTGGTCCATAGCGACCAACATCGGTTCCTTATAACTTGATTGTTGGTTATCCTGCTCAGTCTTTTTCTTACCCATTACCCCTCATTTGCTGACCTAAATCATTTTTCTCCCTCACCCACACCTGACTTGGACACTCCAATTTACCCTCCTGACCTCATCATTTACCACTTGACCTCGACTTCATTTGGGGACTCATTATTTTTTCCATACCTCGGCCCTACCCGTGCCATGACCTAGCTACTTGGACTGGAACCTTGCTCATGACCCGTGACCTCATTTGATTGCTTTATACCTTGGCATGGTTACCTATGTTGTTTGACATAATGACCTTACCTTGCCTCTTGCCATGACTGTTTATCCTAACCCAACCTTTGGTGTACCAAAACATACCTAAACGTTCCTACACCTGACCTGCATCGTGTTTCTTGACCATATCCTATACCTTGGATACCAGAATCACCTCAACCTTATTTGGATAAACCTATCGACCTTAGAAAATGTAGAGTTTTCTTGCTCTTCAACATGGTATCGTGTTACAGTTTATATGTGTGCATGCGCATTTGACTTTTGCTACCTTTGACATTGATTCGTTACCTAGATTACCCGATTGGACCTTTACCCCTTTACCCCATTACCCACCTTCCTCTTCATCACATTCACCTTTTATCAAACCACTCACCGATTCTACCTTCTACCTCATTAGTTCCTGGTTTGAGGGGGATCACCTTCACCCACACATGGGGCAACCACATCTTATTTTTGTCAGCGTTGCTTACCAATACAAGCTACACAACAAAAAGGGGAAAAATGTAGACACCAAAATTAGGTCACACTCCCCTTGGTCCCTCGTCAAATAACTACCTTGAGCACACTCACCTAATCATGGCCCCTTACACCCCATACGAATATTAATTTAATTAAATTAATCCATGTCCTCACAATATTTATTATTTAATTATCCTGATTAAGATAATTCCCACACCACCACCTCACCTAGCCACCTCACCATTAGACCTATTCTTAATACGTTGCCATACCTAACTAAGACCTACCTAAACCCTAAAAATCAAAGCCTACATTACCTCTAACCAAATTCCTGCCCGTTAGAAAGGAAGCTTCCATTCTAATTTGCGGAGGGAAAAGGAATAATATCCAAGAAATTAAAGAGATCTTCCTAGTTTAGTAAACCTAGGAAATCCCACCCTAACCAATGCCGGTCACTCTAAACTGCCACTGGCCAACCCAAAACCATCGTCGGTTACCATTTATTCCCCCAAAAACTTATTTTGAGGTTGACACATTTTTTGAGAGTAAGAGACAAAACTAGAGCTGCATGGAAGTAGAAACAACATTCACACACGCATCAGAACATCCACAACTAGCATTAGAAGTGATCACAGAGCCATTTGCATTCATGGGAGCATCCTGGGAAGTGCCATCACCACACCAAACTCCATCCATTTGATCAAATGCCATTGCCATCCATCCATCAAGCTCATACAACAATAAGTGTTTTGTTAACCAACATTCATCTACTTTTGTTTTAGTAAAATTTGTTACCTTTGTTATTAGTTTCTACTTGCATTCCCATTCTCCCATCATTCACCTTCATGCAAACTTAATCATTCCTTCACCCACACCATTAAACTGCCCATACCTAACTTTTAAAGATCTCTGAGTACATCCAAGATCTCCATAGACCTTTCCATTGCCCTCTCCATTTCCATTTAGCCTCAAATTTGTCCTCACACCAAGATTTTAATAAGTTTCCTCTACCCCGACCATACCGACGGTTACCCATAACCATCACCGGTTTCACTTGAACCAACATCGGTCATACTAGACTGATGTCGGTCTCTATGTTTTACCCTCAGACCAAGAATAGAGCCTAAAATCCCCACCAAATACCCAAAACAACCCAAAAACTAGACCTTGACTAGTACTGTACCTCGACAGAGACCTTGCCCTTTAGATTCAATCATAGCTTAGCCTGTTGTGAATGAATTTTCTTATTGTAGTCAAATGAGATACCTAAATCATTTTAACTACAGTAGGATTTCATTTATTGTTAACATTGAATTGTTTTAAATAGTGGATTAACAATTTATGCCTAGGAGTATCACACTTCCGGATATAGCATATGCTAGGTAGTCCTTGCATATATTGTTTAACTTTCATTTGGTGGTCTTTTTTTTTTTTTTTTTTTTTTTTTATCTTAGGTAGTTCCTCCTAGCCAAAAAGAAGTCATCACGATCGGATGTGGATCAAGAATTCATATGCACACAACAACCTTTAACCATGTTTAATGTGTATTCCTCCTAGCCCATTTACCCTCATTTGTTTCTTCAATATTCAAAGAAAATCTCTAAGAATTAGGTGAAACAATAGGATAAGAGGATACCTTTCTAGGTGCCATGGTGACCAAGAAATCACCAGGTGAAGTTTTTCCCTTTTTTACTCTTAGCGATCCTAAGGAACTACGTTCGGACGAAGTAGCTTAGAGCCCTGATACCTTCTAAAAAAAATCCACCCCCACCATTTATTGGGCCACCCTGACATGTGTGCATAGTAAGTTCGGTGCCACAAGCTTCCATTTGCAAAATATTACATTGGATAGCCTTAGACTGACTCAAGTTGGCCTATTTGACACTTTT
The DNA here is from genome assembly GCA_018340775.1 of Taxus wallichiana var. yunnanensis. Classification (NCBI taxonomy): domain Eukaryota; kingdom Viridiplantae; phylum Streptophyta; class Pinopsida; order Cupressales; family Taxaceae; genus Taxus; species Taxus wallichiana. The sequence goes on from CM031244.1 coordinate 587,869,954, forward strand.
ACAAACAATAGTACAATGAGAAGATGGAAATGAGATGGTGAAAATCACAATAGGATTTCGTAGAGGGCCTCAAAATAGAATTTTAGGTTCCAAAGATACCTTTCTAGGTGCCACGGTGACCGAGAAATCACCAGGTGAAGTTTTTCCTTTTTTGCTCTTAGGGCTCTTAAGGAACTACGCCTAGGCGAAGTAGCCAGATAAAATGAAACATTTAGGCAACAAAACAAGGTCTTCCCCACCATTTACAGTGTCACCCCGATGCGTGTGCACATTCGATTTTGTGCCACAAGCTTCCATTTGTAAAATATTGCATTGGACAACCTTAGAATAACTCAAACCGGTGTATTTGGAGTTTTTACAAACAATAATAAAATGAGAGGACTGAATGAGATCGAGAAACCCGAGACGGGGGTTTCGTAGAGGGCCCCAACATGGAAATGTATGATCTAACGATACCTTTCTAGGTGCCACGATGACCAAGAAATCACCGGGAAGTCACCTTCTCACACCGAAATGAAACCTTACCCACCATTTATAAGGCCACCGTGACCCATGTGTGTAATCAGTTTTGTCCCATGAGCGCTTCACTGAGAATATTGCATTGACAACCTTACACCGACTTGCACCGGCCTATTTGGCATTTTTGTAAACAATAGTACAATGAGAGGACATAAATTAGATGGCAAAAATTGAGATAGGATTTCATATAGGATCCCAATGTGGAGGTCTAGGATCAGACGATACCTTTCTAGGTGCCAAGTTGATCGATAAATCACCAGCAAAGTTTTAGTCTTTTTTTACTCTAAGGGATCTTAAGGGACTACGCTCATACGAAGTAGCTCAGTAAGCACCTGCACCTTCTCGCACCAAACAAAGCATTCCCCACCATTTACTAGGATACCCCAACATGTGTGCATAGTTGGTTTGGTGCCACGAAATTCCATTTGTAAAATATTGCATTGGACAACCTTAGATTGACTCAAAATGGCCTATTTGGTGCTTTTGCAAATAATAGTACAATAAGAGGACGGAAATGAGATGGAAAAAAATGAGATAGGATTTCGTAGAGGACCCCAACATGGAGGTGTAGGATCTAGATGATACCTTTCTAGGTGCCATGGTGACCGAGAAATCACCAGTGAAGTTTTTCCCTTTTTGCTCTCAAGGATCTCAAGGAACTACACACGGATGAAGTAGCCCGGAAGCCCCGACACCTTCTCACACCAAAACGAAGCCTTCCCCACCATTTCTTGGGCCACCTAACACGTATACATAGTCAGTTTGGTGCCATGAGCTTCTCTAATCTAATCTATAGTAGTGAAATTTGCAAGGATTTGAAAACGTCATATATTTCCAGTAGGTCTCATGAATGTCAATTTCTTCACACCTTGTGACACAGTAGTGTATAGCCTCTACCTTCTTGGTGTGAAAATGTGGAACTTCATGATTCAGTTTGAAAGGTGGGATGAGAACACAACAATATCTATGCAAGCCATTTTGTTCTAATACATGTTCATATTCAAAAGAACCTCTTCTTCCACGTGAAAGTGCCTATTTGTCTCACTAACTTGGTAAGGATTACGCATACTCTAGAAACTTCACATTTCTCATGACAGATATGGTCATTGCCACATAGATGTTCAACATTGGAGTCCAAACTATAAAAATATCCTTGTATTTTATTGAAAAGAAAATATTCAAAGGATATCAAGAACATTTGAGGTAATTATTTGGGATCATCGCAATTGGCCAAGGAAAGAATCTATTTAATTAAATTTGGACATATATCTGAGCCTCCGTACAATTTATTTATGAGATCAAGTCTCAGGTGATCTTCAATACTAATAGAAAAATTTGTAACTATAAATTACATAGCTTAAAATTTCAAAGATCATCCTATCCTAGAAACTATTAAGGCACAACATTGTCTCCTTCCTGCATCCTTAACGATGATTAGAAAGTGATTTTGGATAATATGAATGCAAGAACCAACCAGTGGACTGACCTCTTTAGTTATCATTGGCAAGTTAGAGTCATCCTAATTAAATAGGTCCTTCAAGAGCTCCCTATATACATGTTTTATGGCCACCATCGCAACACAAAAATTAATCTCAAAGGAAATGGAAGAAACATAAAGAATATAATATTTATATATCATAGATGTAATGTGAAATATTAAGTATATTGAATGTTTTGAACATTGATCGTACTATTAAATCTTAAGTATATTGAATGTTTTGAACACTTAATGTAAAATCTTAAGTATCCTAACAACATAGCTCTTTGTCTCTCTTTTTCTCTCTCTCTCTCTCTCACACTCTCTCTCGCTCTCGCTCTCACTCTCACTCTCTCTTTCTCTCACACTCTCATTCACTCTTTCTCTATCTCTCGCTCTCACATTCTCTATCTCTTTCTCTCACCCCCATTCTCTCTTTCTATGTCTACCCCTCTTACATTCCCTCTATCTCTTTCTCTCTGCAGTTACAATTTAATTATTAGACTTAATGTAATATTGTGTTATCTCGTTACATACATTTCATTTGAATTATTGAGATTCTAGGAAGTGGATAACATTGACATTGACATTATATTATTATAATTGATGGCATTGAATGATTATATTACAACTTGGAAAAATTGAAAATTAGTTACATATGGATTTTAATTCCCATGTTTAAAACATAAAATAAATTAACACTAATAATACATATTAAAATAACATACATATGATATCATACTAATCCACTTACATACAAGTTTTAAAACAATTTTTTCGCATATATTATATTGTTTCAAAAATGCTTGATAGCATACAAAATTTGATCAAAATCAATGTCTTAACAAAGCCATGTAGGCATATACAATGATATACATAGAAAAAACATAAATCCGTATACATCTACGCCAATATGCCATGAAGGAAGACAACAAAATCCATATACATCTAAACTATGGGACCCTATCATCAAATAATTTAGTTCTCTTTGGGCGTTTGGAAGATGACTCAGGCACATCAGTGGAACGCCCCCTTATTCCGCTCAGACCTCCTACACTCATAGGATGCTTGTAGATCCATCTATTAATATAAATAAACAACATACCCATTAGTATACAATTAGTGACATATATAAAATGACACTACTTAAAAATAAATACTTACTGCTATCTGATGATCACTATCAATCATCCTTTGCTTCTCAATATCATCAACATTAGTACCAGATGCATGAACTAGAGTAGCAAACTCCTCCTGTGGAAACCATGATGACGAAAATTAGAATACACAGTGAATGTCATTAAATAATAATAAATGATGTTATTTAATACAATCAATTCATTATATAAATAACTTTACCAACACATATACCTATGTAAGAGGGATGACAGAAGCTATGCCCATATCAACTCCGATATCTAATGATCAAAAATCTCAACAAGAGACTGTAATGATGTCATCAACTAAAATAATAATAAAACTCACATTAGTAAATTCATATGTTAACTATAGTTCATGTTCTCTTCATGTATATGATTAATAAAAATAATAAAACTTACATTAGTAAATTCACCAGCATGCGAACTCATACCGACATTCACTTGTGAAGAAGGGGAATGTGACACTGGATGCATACTTTGACCCTATAATTTTATAAAAACACACGTCTCTTTAATTTTCATTCACAATTGATTAACATGGTTTATTATAAGATTTTGTACAAAATATATATTCAATTGCAACTAATTTCATGTAAAATTACCTGATGGTCAATACCAAATGCCAAATCTAGTAGACAATCTATGATGATGATATTATCCAACACAGAATCATGATGTGCCTCCTCCAATCGAGCACCATGCTCAGCTTGTGGAGCTGCCTCACAAGGTTGTGGATCTATCTGGTGAGACTGTGGAGTTGTCTTGCTACGTTGTGGATCTGCCACATCAACCACATACGTGTCTATGCTCCCACAAGCATGACACTCTATGGTATATGATGTCTTCTCCCTAGAAGGACCAACCTCATCAGCCCTGGGAGAGATGAGTGCCATGATGAAGCAGTGAATGAGTCAATGATCTAATGGAGTCGAGGGTCTGAACCTCCACTGTCTCCTTCACAATAGAAGGGACTGAAACATGTTGAATAGGAGGGTGAACAATGGGCCTAACTGGATGGTTCGTAAATGTTGTGCCCCCACCCTATCCTATGCAAAGCCTTGGCCTCTACCCTGAAAATATATAATGTCATAATAGTTAGGTATTTCATTGAGGATGAACTCATAATAGAGTTTCCTCAAGAAATATTGGGGCACCTCAAAATTATTACAAGGTGGTTGGTCAAAAACCATCCACCACCTATCCCAAAAATTGTTTTTAATCCCCTTGTGATTGCACTAATGTATGGGGAATATTTTGTAATCCAATCGTAATGGTGCATTAGTTTTGGGATCTGTAAATAATTCACACAATTTGTCCTTTGTGATTTTTTTCTTTTTCACCGCATCATAGGACAACTTATCTGAATAAAAATTACGGCAGTTGTTTTTGAAACTATCCCATGTGTTAATTTTTCCTACCACATTGTCAATATTGGATAACAATGATCCTAATGATGTGGCTAGGTTTTGATGGTGAGGATTCATGGCATTAGGGTTGTTTAAAGTTTCTATTAAACCCTGAATTTGCAATTTGTGGTTTGTAATTTCCCCCAAAATTTGTTGTTGGGTGTTAGGAGGATGTTTGGAAATAGAAGGGGGTGTTCTAGGGATGTTTTGTTCTTCCTCTTCATCTGGGGATGAATGATGGGATTGATTTGAAGGTAAAGAAACATCTGAAAATGAAAATAAATAACAAATCAACAATTATCTAAAAAAATAAAATTTACAAAGAAAAAAACCTAAATCAACATTGATTGACCTTCTTCGCTCTCTGCCATCGTTGATTCAAGGTGCACGGGGTGTCAAAGATGCAAAAATATATAAAATATGAGTGTTTCTTTCCTCGTTCACATTTTGGCTTCCTTTGGGTTTTTTACAAATGAATAGATCTCGGGTTTCGACTATTTTTTATTACAATAGAAACACAAGCACATTATAACGCGCTTGCCTTATGGGTTAGAAAATCCAAACCATAATGCACTCGTGTTATAATGCGAGCCCAAATTTGCATTATAATGCGACCAAGCCATAACATGAGTGCTTTATGGCGAAAATGGCCAAAAAGTGGATTTGTGTCTACTTTTTAGCCCCCATCTTTGTGCATAGGCTTGAACATGTAGTAGAAACATATGCCCGGACCGAAATAGATGTTGGGTTAATATTAGCTAAGGAAATACCTATATTCTCGAATGAACGAAAAGTACATAGATTAAGCTCGGATCCATTATCAATGAGTTTGCTTAACACCCAAGTTATTGATGTATACTCATGTATATAGGGTAGGATCATTATAATAAACATAAAGATTGTTAGCTATAGTAGATGGAAAAGTAAGTTGTTGAGAAAATGCATCTATAAATGTCGATAAACTATGTCTAGATGAGTAGTAGAAGGAATGTAAGTATTAGCCAAGAGAGTAATGATTTTAGCTTGACAATAAGGATTGGCTAGCAAGAAATCATGAATGGATATATTCATGATGAGAGGATGAAAGAAGTGATGAAATGAAGACCCAAGAGTGTTCGAATAAGACAGGTTCACCAAATGATTTAACAAATATTAAAATTTGTAAAACCCTAATTTGAGTCAAAATGTAGTAAATAAATGCAAGAGATGGAATAAGAGACTTAGTTGATTTTGTAATAATCCTGAATATGTATTGAGCTTGAAAAATGATGAAACATGAGGGTAGACTATCACAACCAAACCCAAAAAATTAAAGAAGCATCGAAAATCCGAGACTAAGGCATATGAACCGGGTCAAGGGCACTAGGCATTGGAGACCTTCTTGTGACCATGCAAAACCTCAAAAAATGATTTTTTCTATGTTGCACAAGTCTCGCCAGTGTTCGTTATTGATTTTCTATAGGTCATTTGGAAGATCACCAAATTCACCCGTAACTTACAAAAAAAGGACCTCTGTAAAAGCCCAAAACACATCAAATCTTATAAAGAAAAATATGTAAACGGGGAGTTGGATTGACCCGACGGTCACTCGACAGAGTGAACTTATGACCAAGTGTTGCACTACATCTCAGACTCCATGTAGTTCTATTTCGTGTGTGTATAATCATGTCATAGGTGACTCTTGTGAAAGATGCACTTGAATATCGAGAAATAACTAGAATGTAGCAATGTAAGTAGATATGTGGATATCAAAATGAACTTCCCATTTGATTAACTAAAATTGGAAAAGAAATGGGAGGAATTGGTAATCCTAGTTAATCTAATTAGGAGGACTAAAACGCTGTAATAAAGAATAGAACATTATGAAATAAATGCAAGTAAATTATTCTAAGTGAAATGAAACCCTAAATGTGTAAGATAAGGGAGAGAAATAGCTTAGCTGATTGGCAGTGATTGTCATAGGTCTGAGAATAAAATCTGGAAGTGCGAGATAAACACTCGGGGACCTTCCGAAGGATAGATATGAAGGATATGAAGTGATTGGGGTGCTTTGGAGTGTATTGGGGCACTCGGGGTGCCCTGTGCGTAATGTGGGCACTCTAAACAACTTTGTAAATGCTCAAAACTACAACTGGTATGGTTGCAAGTTGGTTTCAAACCTTCCATGTTTGTCACATTGGATCATCGGATGAGCTAGAAAATGACTTACAATGTAAAGAGAAGTATCAAACCATAGAAAAAAAAAATGCATATGAATTGGTTAGACCGATCTTAGCCACCAAGCTAGTGGAATTATCACTGAGTGCTGCACTACATTTTAGACCCGAATGTAGTTTTGGTGTGTGTGTATTCATGTCATGCCCTAGGTGCTCTCATGTTAGTCACACTTTGTGAATTAGCGGGTAATAATAACTATAAAATATGTAAATAACATGTGTGCATGTAATAGAATAAAATCCCCCTATGAAGTGTGTGTGATGCAGATCTCCTAGCCTTGATGCATGACACTATGTGGATGCAAGTGATGCAATGGATGCAACCCTAGATGGAGTGATAGTAGTGTGTAATGCTATGACCTAAGACCCTCATTATGGTCTTATAACTTTATATTTATAGGGATCTCAAGCTTAATTTCGTAATTAATCCCAATAAGGCCAATTGAGAAAAAGATAAAGATGACCAACAACTAGAAATGACCCAAAAATGAGTGAAAGGGGATTTTCATAGATCGAGGTGCTCAGGGTGGGACCGGGGCACTTGGGGTGCCCTAGTATAGGCTAGGGCACCCTGATTTAGGATAGAATGTTGGGGAAGTTGTGAAATGGGTGGATAAGTGCTGGAAAATACATGGGAACTATGAAATAAAATATAAAATAAAGATATCCAAAAGGTGGGATTAATTAGTACTTTGTACATTTGAGAACCTTCTAAATAATAGTATAAGATTGGGACAAATTATGTGTAAAGTACATAATTTTGTGTCTACATTTTCCCCACTTTATGTTGGTGAGCAGAAAGATCGGTAACATAAAGTAGATAGATATGTGTACTTGATATCCATGTAGAGTGTATAAGAAGACGTGTCGATGGACTAGACTTAAGTGTGGAATGAATAAAAGAGAAATGTGGAGGAGCGTTGATTCTAAAGATGAAAAATGTGCATAAAAAGTGATGAGAGTTAACCTAGGGTGGAGTATGTGTGTAGCTATTGTAGTGTGTAATGTACTTGCATGGTTAGTATGGAAAGTACTATTGCGGTGTGTTATCATCATCATTGTTATTCTTGCCCCTAATTTGAATGTTTGTTTCTCATATGGTGGACCTGCAAGGAGAAAATGATCAAGTAGTAAAATATGTATGTATGTAAAAATGTTTTGTAAAATATGCATGTGTAAAGTACACAAATGTAAAATATGCTAGAAAAAAATGTAAATGGAACATTTGCACCTGATCCATGTCAAGAAAAAGGGTGTAGAAGGATATCCTGTCTTTGTCGGTATTTCTTTGGGAAATCTCACACCACCCTAGCTGAATAATAGTAGGGTGGAAATGCTCTGTGTCCTCCAACTCTAAATTCTTACGCTAAAATTTGTTTGAAGAGATCTCAGACATCTTGTCCTGGTTTTTGGGTGATCCAATGCCACTAGATGAAGAAGTTTAGAGAGGCATACCCAATGTAACCCTTGAGCCTATAACCACTCTATAGAATTACCAAAGAACACCATGTCCTATTAAGGTTGCTGTGTATGGAGTTCATAGACTAGTTTGAACTCACTCACTATGTCTGAACTAGTGTAAATACAAAATTTTAGTAGAAAACCCTCAATGATGCACCTCTCTTTGGGGGCACATATGACTACCCTTGAAGGAGAATGTGGCCCCAAAATAGGACCAACCGCACTCTGACCTATATAACTCTACTCTGTAGAGGGAAAGAGAAAATGCTTGGTAGATACCAAGGTACGTACAAAAGGGGATGGCTAGCCAATATAAGTGTTAGTTCGAAAACAAATGCATGTAATAAGTGTAAAATACACAGACAATGTAGAAAAACTACCAAGCATAGTAGTGTAAACACGCAAGAAACAACAAGAAGACCGTAAAAAGTAGGTTACAAATATGGGACATCACTCATGATGTCGCAAGACATGCAAGACCATCATGGCCATAAACAATAGAAAAGTGTGCACACAAGCAAAGGAAAATCCCACATACAAAGGCAAATGAAGCGGATAAGTATAAACAAATAGGTAGTCATGGAAACATGTAATCCTGTAAAACAAGTGTTGTACATGGAACACCCGTTAACATGTTAGAGTGATAACCAATATGTCAAAGCATGTATGAACAAGTAGTATAAGATGCTAAGTACAAAATGAAACAATAACACCTATATGAGATGAATGTGGATGCCCCCAGTGACCAATATAGTAAGGGTAGAAGGAAAACATCCATGTCGCATGTAAATGTCTTGTATCTGTGATCACACTAGACAAAGGTGTGAATGCGTATGTGTGTATGATAATGACATAGAAGAAAGCAATCTAACATGTGTAGTAAAGTGATCATGTAAAACATTAGTAAGAAAGAGTAAATGCTACCAAGACAAAGCAATATGTTGTGGATGGATGGAATGGAATGTAAGATGGAATGATAGAAGCAACGTGCCCCTCAAGCATATGGAAGTGTATACAGTGAGGTTCATTTTGTTTCCCCCTCAGCAGATTAAGAATGAACCATAAATGAGAGTGTGCCATCGAGAAATGGTTGAGTAGTATTGGTTGTGTCTAGCACACTGTGATGTTTGTGTATGTGTAGTGGTGATGAAATGTGACATGGGGAGAAGATGTGTGTGGACCCTATAGTGTAAGCGTATACCACGAATTGGTTGAATAGAGGAGTGATGATTTATCCCTAAGCGTATATCACTATGGGATGAGTGGTAGTAAGTGGTGATGAAGTATGTGATTGTATAGTGAATGTGCGTGAACCCTATAGCTGAAGCGTATATCACGACTTGGTTGAATATGTGAGTGATGATTTATCCCTAAGCATATATCACTACATGATGGAAGAAGAAGGTGATGATTTATCCTATAACGTATGTCACTATGAGATGGGTGATGAAGTTGGATGGAGCATAAATGAGTATATAGTGGATAATGGAAGGTGGTGGTTTAGCACTAAGCATGGACCACTACGTGATGAATAAGAATGAGGTGGTGATTTATCCTAAAGCGTATAACACTAAGTGATGAGGAGGATAAATGTTGATGTAATAGATTGACGTAGTAATAGAATGTGTAATGATAGGATATAAGAAGATAGTGAGAAATTCACTAAAAGATTGGTGATTTAACCTAAGGTGTATACCACTACATGAGGATAGAAGGAAATAGTATATATGGCTTGAGTGGATGATAGAATAAATAGAAATGATGAAGTAAGTGGTGATTTAACCTAAGGTGTAAACCACGATGGTATGTGATGATGCGTGTGGGTGACGATATAGCCTAGAGCATTGGTCACTAGTTGATGAATGTGGTACGATGACGTGTTGCATGTATGTAAGGTCCATTTGATTGGTATATTTTCGCAACCCAAATTTAATTACAGAAAACAAGACGATGCTTGCATAATTTTATTAATATGAAATCAAACATTACAAACAAATGAGAGAGCTACAATATTTATAGATATTGGACAACTTCTATCTCATCCACAATATATGGAAGCAAATCACCTAATCTGAGAAAATATGCAGAAATAACATATTGCCCCTAACTGCCCCTATTGCCCCTCATGGAAATCATCCGGGAAAAAAATATGCAAGATAGAACATGATCCCACAAACATTGGGATGAGAACACTATCACTTAGTTAACTAACAACTAAGGATAACTAATACCTATTGACATAAGTTTAAAGTATTTAAATTAAATACTTTAACTTATTACATTTATTCAAATATCAACTAATGATGAATTAAGATAAGTTTTATTCCTAACATTCCCCCTTAATTCTCTAAAAACCTCAAATTTACCTCGAGCAAATGACTTTGTGAAGACATCTGCATGTTGCATATTTGTTGGGAAATATTGGAGTTGGATGTTGTTGTTCTGAACATGTTCACGAATGAAATATACCTACACATCAATGTGTTTGGTGTGCTCATGAAAAAATGGATTCCGAACAAGTTTTACTACTCCTTCGTTATCAACATGTAGGATAGTTGGATCTTTTTGTGGTATTCCCAATCCTTCAAGTATATGTTGGAGCCATATCTCTTCATAGACAATACCACCTGCTACATGATAGTCTGATTCTATGGAGGACCTTGAAACACAAGTTTGCTTCTTACTCCCCCATGATATCGGTCCAGATCCCAAAAGAATACAAATCTGAAGTGGATTTTCTATCATCTATGTTTCTTGTATGATTTGAATCTAAATATCATGTCAAGAAGAAGTTATTATTCTTCTTGTATTCTAGGCCATAGTCCATAGTTCCTTTGATGTACCTCAATATCCAAATTTTTTTATTTCTAGTGAGAAACCCTTGGTTCTTGCATGAACCGTGAAAGATAGCTAATTGCATAGCTGATATCTAGCCTAGTGTAAGTCAAGTAGATGAGACTCTCGATCAACTACCGATAAAGAGTTGTATTTACTTATGGTGATGGATCTATTTGAGACATTTGAAGTCTTGTCGCCATAGGTGTGGAAAATGGCTTATAATCCATCATATTGAATTTTTGAGTGTTGTATTGGCATATTTCAATTTTGACACAAAGATATGATTTTCTCTTTGCAAAACTTTAAGTCCAAGAAAATAATGTAGAAACTGAGATCGGTCATGTCAAATGACCGTGTTAGATCTTTCTTTGTTGACTGAATCATCCTCATTGATCCTCCAGTGATGTCTAGATCATCAACATATACTACAATGATCACTATCTCCCCATTGCTTTTGAGATAGAGATTAGGATCGTATGGAATCCTATTGAATCCATGATGTATGAGATGCTCATCAATTTTTATGTACCATGCCCCAGGAGAGCGCTTTAGACCATAAACTAATTTTATGAGTTTACATACCTTTTCCTCTTTACCTGGTATGAAAAAACCTTCTAGTTGAGTCATGTAAACTTCTTCCTATAAATCACCATTAAGAAAGGCACTTTTCACATCCATTTGGTGTATTTTCCAACCAAATTGTGCAACTAGAGAAAATATTAACCTGAAAGTTTTTATCTTAGTTGTGGGAGCAAAAGTATCCTCATAATCAATGCCTTCTTTTTAGTATATCCCTTAACAACTAGTCTAGCCTTATGTTTATCAATTTTCCGTTTGCTTTGTACTTCATTTTGAAGATCTATCTGCATCCAATCAAATTTTTCCTTGGTGGAAGATCTATAAGTTGCCATGTATTATTTTTCATAAGTGACTTATATTCTACATCCATAACATCTTTCTAAGGTTTAGACTATAGGGCTTCTAAAACTAAGGAAGGCTCAATAGTTTTAACAACTTTACCCATTAAGGCCAAATTGACCTCATTTTGAGCCATACTATGAGTCCTCATTCCAGTGGTAGATGTGTTGGGGACACTATCCAATTTTGCATCTCTAATCATACTTGTATACCATTTAGGCATACTTTTTTTGGTTCCTGTGGGAGGTTGAATTTCATTATCTTCCCCATCATCACTATCGTCATCAAAGTGATTACCATCCTCTATTTTCACTGTAGGGATGATTTTTTCATCATGTGAGTGTATGGAAGGAGAATATTCTTCTTTCTTCTCAAAGAAATCAACATTGACTAGTGTATACCCTTCTTGTTCTTGGATTCATAAGTCTATAGCCAAGTGCTTCATCACTGTATCCCAAGAAGATAAGTTTTTCGATTTCATATCAAGCTTAGTTCTTTGTTTCTTAGGAATGTGCATACTTTCTTTACATCCAAAACTCTAAGGTGTGAAATAGATGGCTTATGCCCGACCATGCTTCCGTGGTGTTACTCCATCAAGAGCTGCAAAGTGGGATTTCTATTTAGTAAATAGACGCCGTTTTTTGCTTCGCCCAAAATATTTTGATAAACTGCATCATCAATCATACATTGCACCATATCCATGACAAGTACAATTTTTATTTGAAAAACAACATTTTATTGTGGTGTGTGAGGAGGAGACATTTGACAACAAATTCCATGTGTTTTTAAAAATCATTGAACTCATTACTAGTGTATTCTTCCCTCGATCCGAGTAGAGTGTTTTTATTTTCCTACGGACTGCTGTTTCAACAAGGGCTTTGAACTTCTTGATAATTTCAAAATCTTGGTATTTTGTAGAAAGACAATATATCTATATTTTTCTTGAAAAATCATCAACAAAGAGCATGAAATATTGAAACCCAGAGTGGCTAGGTCTCATTGGTCCACACAAATCAGTATGCACCAAGTCAATTTTTGCCTTAGCCCGAAATGTACTATGTTTGAATGGTGCTCTATTTTGTTTTCCTACCAAACAATGTTGACATTTATCTGTACCCTTTTTAGAGGTGGTAAACCCCTAACCATGTCATATCGATGAAGTGTGTCAAGATAGCCAAAACTCACATGTCCAAGTCTTTGATGCCATAGTTGAGCTGATGATGTATCCTTGGCTACAAGTGCTTGATCATTTCATTGAACAAAATCCAACTGAAACATTCTTCCCACATTCAAAGCTTTTGTAACAATTTTGGAGCTTCGTGACTTATCTCGAATTAGGCACATCTTTTTACCACCTTTACAATCAAAGTCAATTTTGAGATTGTGATCTAATAATTGACTCACGGATAATAGATTTTTTGTTAAACCAGGGACATAAAGAACATCTGTAATTTTACAATTATGATGCCCAAGTGGTAGTGAAATGGAACCAATTCCTTCAACACTGTATGATGTATCATCACCTAAAGAGACATGATTTTTGGTGGGTGTTTTACTCATTGTGAAGAACTAATCTTTCTTTCCTATCATGTGTCGAGTTGCACCTGAGTCAACATATCAAATTTGATTTGTAGAATTGGATACTTCATTTGACTGTGAAAAATATAGGAATTCATCATCATGAAATTGATCTTCCTATTTGGCTAAATTTCCTTGTTGAGTTGATTTCTTCTTCCAATTGTTATTATTTTTCCCTATTTACTCTGTTGTTCACCAGATTTTGTTTATTGGTAATTAATATTTTTTGCTTGATGATCCTTGTTGGAATGTGTTGGACCAACAATTTTTTAATTCATGTAATTTTCAACCACAAATAAGACATTTTTGTTGGTCCTTTTGGCCTTATTGAGTATTACCTTACTGTTGAGGTCTGTTCACTAGACTTAGCCTGTTTTTTTCCTTTTTGATTAGAAGTAAGTGCCTTCTCTTCAATTTCAATAGTTGAGTGAATAGCTTCCTCTTGTTGTAGCATATTCACTAACTCTTCAAAAGTTGTTGTTTGACCAATTATGTTTAACGTGGTCACAAAAATCCTATAAGGAGGAAGAGCTCTCAATACTATAGGCATGAGTGATGTGTCAGTTACTTCTTCTTCCAAAGCTTGAAGTTACTTAATTTGCTACTCTTCTAAAAAAAATCAACTTTTTTCAGTTGGTTACATTTTCAAGTTCAATAGTTGACTCTAGAGATGAAGTATTGTGTTCTTATTTTTGACTCATATACTATTTTCAACTTGTCCCAAGATTATTTTGTTGTTGTGGTCTCATGAATATGAGGTTGTACCTCATCTGAAACACTAAACAATATTATTAACTTTGTTTTTGATTTGCATGATCAAATGTAGCTTGTTGTGTAACATCTGTTGTAGATCTTGTTAATGTACCAGAAACAATGGACCATAGATTTTCAAAATCAAGTTGTGTGAATTTTTGTTTTCCATGCTAGATAATTATCAGAACACAAAAGTTGAGAATCTAGAAAAAGAATTTTTGTCTTTGTAATTGTGGCCATTGTGAAAAGTGATAAACAATAGAAGAAAAAATTGAACACTTTTCCCCCCTTAAAGCATGCACACCCCCAAATATTATTTTATTTATTTTGGGCTCCTTTTTCGACTATGTACAATGAATTTTGGCACTATTGGTCATGTTACAAATTTGGGTCTGTGGCCAATTTGCAACGATAACTTTTTTTGTTATAGGTTGCAAATCTTCTCCACATTCAATTTGTAGTCTTCATTTCAGATGTAGGCACATTGGAGATCATTCAAATATCCTATCTTCTACTCCTTTGTGACAGGTGCGGAGTTCACAGAGAAACTTCCACGTTTGATTGGATCTCTTTTTTTAAATGCTCAAATACAGAGAAGAGGAAGAAGAAGACAAAGTACATAGAAGAGGAAGAAGAAGTAATGTGGGGAGCTTGAAAAGATTGGGTCCCCACAGATAAAAAATATTATATATATATATATTTAAATAGTTCCAATTTAAAAAAATTAGACGTACATGTAGTTAGAAAAAAACCAGAGAATGAAACAATGTCACCTTTTGTAAGAGAGTTACATCCAAGTTTGCAAGGGCCTATGATTGCACTCCATGTGTTCTTCAACTATAAATCAACCATGAATTGAGGTGTGGATTCGGGTAGGGATTGTGAAATGGCTGGGGGCATCTATAGATCATCGTAGCTCTATAATTTCTCCAGATCTCCCTAAAATTCCCTAAAACTTCCTACACTCATCTCTGGATCAAAATATTGCTCTGATACCAAATCTTGTCTACAACCTAGATTTAATTACAGAAAACAAGACAAAGTGCTTACATAATTTTATTAATATGAAATCAAGCATTACAAACAAATGAGAGAGCTGCAATATTTATAGATATTAAAAAAATTCTATCTAATCCACAATATATGGAAGCAAATCACCTAATTTGAGCAAATATGTAGAAATAGCATATTGCCCCTAACTACCCTTATTTCCCCTCATGGAAATCATCCGGGAACAAAATATGCAAGATAGAACATGATCCCACAAACATTGGGATGAGAACACTATCACTTAGTTAACTAACAACTAAGGATAATTAATCTTGATTGATATAAGTTTAAAGTATTTAAATTAACTACTTTAAACTTATTACATTTTTTCAAATATCAACTAATGATGAATTAAGCTAATTTTTATTCCTAACATGGTAAACCCTTGGCGTCGAGTATGAACCGAGGAACTAGAGTGCATAATAGGGTGATGAGTGCAACACGTAGAAAACAACGTGGTAGAAATGAAAAAGGTATGTGAATGTGTGGTGTAGGAAATGTAGTGTAGAATGTGTAATGTGTGAAATGTAACAAGTGTGTAGATAGAAATAGATTTTGTAAGGATGACAGGTAAAACTAGACTCATGTGTAATGGAACCTAGTGTAGCGTGTAGAATAGAGATGATATAGGTATGTAGATGATGTATGTTGCGGTGATAGGTGTAGATAGAATATGTAGTGATGATATGTAAAGATAGACCCATAGATAATGTGACCTAGCGTAAATATAGGATGTAAGAACAAGATGCAAAACTAGACACAGATGAGATGATGACTAGTGTAGTATGTAAAAGATGATGTATAAATGACTAATAGATGAGGTGTGGAGAGGGTAATGTAGGATGTAGGATATGTATAGAAATGATAATAGAATGTAAAGGTGTATAACCTAGCATGCGTAGTGTGTGGGGTTCAGTGTAATGGTAATCCCTCAACAGTCTAGTGTGAACTGAAGCACAAGAGTATGTCATTGGGTAACGAGGGTGTGATAATGTGTGATAAATATGCCTATATGCAAGGGATCAAAGGAAAGGGAAATGCAATTATGCTAGGATGAGGATAGGGGGGGTGTAGAGTGTCTATGCCCCCTAAGCGATAATGTGAAAAAGGTGACTATGAAATGCCATCAAGAAAATCATCATTGTCTTGATTGAAACCAAAGTGGGAGTTACATTGGAACTTGGTAGGTGATAAAATGAGGTAGATCATATAAAGATGCATTACAACGAAGGAGATAAGAATTCATCACATATTCTTCATCTGTAAAAGTAATTGGTGGACAACCATGAGCACACCAACGTGAAATGTTAGGTACATATGTAGGAGAAGAATCATTAGCAATGGAGATAATGCCAAAATGCATAGGGAAGGAGAGTGAGGAGTGAAGTGGGTTGAGTGTGCCACCGATATAATCAAGCCAAGATCATCTAAGTGTAAATGGAAACCCACGGGCAATGCATGTAACAAATACTATCAAGTGAAAAACCCGTAAGCCATAAGTTACTGTAATATGGAAGTAACCGTAATAAAGATGGGGTGAATGGAGGGGTGGCAAGATGTCATTAAGCGTCATGCCAAACCTGGGTAAGAAATCATATGTATAGATAGTATCAGAGCTAGCAAGATCAAGAGGAATGTGTTCCCAAAATGTTTGATTGATAGATAAAGTGCAGGTGAAGGGGGGTCACGAAACTACTTCTAGTGGAGAGGAGGATGAAACTACATCGACACTATTAATAGAGCCCTTATATAGGAACATGACATCAGTGGATGGAGGGTTTTGAATCAGTACTCGCTTGGGCCATCGGTGACAAATGTTTCATCAAAGTAAGAATTATCATCGCCAAGAGGAGTAAAATCAAGCTTTCGTAATGATTCCTTAGTGAGTTCTATAGCATCAACCTCATCTTCGACTCAGTGGAAATGTCAAAGTGTGTGTGTCATCTATTTGGGTAGCGCTATTGAGGACATTCAAAGGAAGGGTAGGAGGAGTACTAGTAGGGACAAATACAGTGGGAGAAATAATAGCCGAGGTGTGAGTGGAGATGATAGGAGAACTGATGTTAGGGGAAGTGGAGGTAGGTGCACTAGCAAGGAAAAATACAATGGGTGAAATAATGGCTGAAGGGTGAGTAGATATAACAGGAGAAGGAATGGTAGGAATATTGGAGGTGGGTACACTAGATTGCGAAAATCATATTTATCCAGGGTAGCATATGGAATGGGCTGAGGTGGTGGGACAGGCATAAAACTCACATGATCAATGCAACAATATTTGAATGGTTTTGGGTCAACGGTAAAAATATGTTGATAATGATCATGAAGGAATTTGACACATTATGTACACGGTGGAGGGTATGGCTTGCATGAGATGGATCCAAGGTCTTCCTAAGAGGAGATTGAATTAAAGAGAAGCATCGAGGATGTAGAATTCAATAAGAACTGTTTTAGGTCCAACGCGAATATGGAGAGATATAGTACGAGAGACATGTGCGAGTGGAAGATTCGTAACCATAGATGAGAGTGGAGTTATGGGAGATGATACTATCATTGATACCTAATTTTTGTAAGAGAGAATGGTCACATAGGTTAATGGCAGACCCATTTTCAATAAGGACATGCTTGATACAAGTAGTGCTAATGAAAATAATAATGAGCAACAAGGCACAAGGGTTATTTTTAGTGGTAGGTGATATGTCATCATCCATAAAGGAGACAGAACAAGGAAAAATACAAAGAGACTGAATGAGATGGGAAAAATATTTAGTAGAGTGGTCACATTTGACATGAATAGCGCGAAGGGTAGCCTCAAGTGTGGTTTGAAAATCTGGTGTAATGCACAAGAGGTCATAAAGTGATATTTTAGTGGGTGTATTCTTGAGCTGGTCAATAATATCATAACCTTTGGAAGTAGTTGATGGATCGTTAAGTGTTAGTAGTGGAGGAAGCAAAATGGGTGGAACAATGGATGGAGTAATATGGGTGCAATGTGGTAGTAACGATGTTGATGGATGGGTCAAGTGAAGGCATGAAAAATAAAAGGGGTGTTGGGTACACATGTGCATGAAGTCGATGGCGTAGTAACTACGTTAGTGATCTTGGTAGGTGTATAGGTAGGATATGAAGATGGGGTCATGACCTGAGAAGGAGATGACATGGTGGAAAAGGATGGGAAGACAAAACCATAGAAGGTGGTAGAAGGAGACGTTAGGTTCACCAAAATGATTAACTAAAATTGGAAAAGAAATGGGAGGAAGTGGTAATCCTAGTTAATCTAATTAGGAGGAATAAAACGCTGTAATAAAATAATAGAACAATATGAAATAAATGCAAGTAAATTATTCTAAGTGAAATGAAACCCTAAATGTGCAAGAGAAGGGAGAGAAATAGCTTAGCTGATTGGCAAGTGGATGCATAGGTCCTGGGAATAAAATATGGAAGTGCAAATGAACACTGGGGACCATGTGAAGGATCTAAAGTTATTGGGGTGCCATGGGGCACCCCGGTCTATAATATGGGTGCTATAAACACTGTAAATGCTTGAAACCTACAACTGTTATGGTCACAAGTTTGTTTTGAACCTTCCCTGTTTGTCATGTTGGATCTATCAAATGAGATAGAAAATGACATGTAATGCAAAGATAAGTATCAAACCCTAGAAAAATAAAATATGCATATGAATGGATCAGACTGACCTCAACCTTCAAGCTAGTGGACTTATCAATGAGCGTTGCACTACATTTCAGACCCGGATGTAGTTTTGTGTGTGTGTGTGTGTGTGTGTGTGTGTGTGTGTGTGTGTATGTTATGCCCTAGGTGCTCTCATTGCACTCACAATTTGTGAAGTAGTCAAAGCAATAATAACTATAAAAGATGTAAATAACATGTGTGCATGGAATAGAATAGAATACCTCCCCTATAAAGTGTGTGTTATTCAGATCTCTTATCATTGATGAATAGTTAAGAGATCCGAATAACACACATTTCAGACCCAGATGTAGTTTTGGTGTGTGTGTGTGTGTGTGTGTGTGTGTGTGTGTGTGATGCCCTAGGTGCTCTCATGCCACTCACAATTTGTGAAGTAGTTAGCAATAATAACTATAAAAGATGTAAATAACATGTGTGCATGGAATAGAATAGAATACCTCCCCTATGAAGTGTGTGTTATTCAGATCTCTTATCTATTCATGACATGTGCCAAATTATGTGTAAAGTGCATAATTTTGTGTCTACCCCGTCTTATGAACTGTATACGGAAAAATGAGGCTTTGATTATCTTGAAATGCTTTAGGATGCAATATTAGGTGATAGTAATAGATGCTTAGAGATTGGTCCTTTGTTATGGTCACATAGCTTTGTATTTATATGATTCCCTTCTTTTAATTTCGTAATTAACATCTAAAAGGATGACCTCTAAGAAAATAATATGCCCAAAAATAAAAGAGGCCCAAAAGGGGTGATCAAGATACAAAGAGGTCATGGGCACCCAAAGGGGATGAGGGTGCACGACCACTAGTGTCCAGAGCCAAGAAAGATAAAGCAGTGAAAACCATACTGGGCATTGAGGTGTGTAAGACCATAGAGAAATAAAGAAAGAAAGTAAAGAGGCCAAAGATAGATGTCAATTACTAGTTTTCTCTCTTAGGAATCATATGAATAGTGGTATGTGATTAGGACCTATAAATGTACCCAAGTGCGTGATTTGGGGTCTACACCCACTAAGAATATGAAAGTGTAAATAAATATGATATGAAATGTTAATAGATTATATTAGACACATGTCGGCTATCCATATCTCGATATATGACCTAGGGTTAAGGGAATAACATGCCCCTCCCCTTTAAAGCAATATTGTCCCCAATATTGGTAATATATAGATTCTACTTTTAGAATGCTTCATCTTCCCATGTTGCATATTTAAAGTCTAAATATTTCCATTTGATAAAATATTCAATAATAATCCTTCTCCTCAAATTATCGGTATGTGTATGTAGGGTTCTTCGGGATCCAAGATGATGTGTATATCCTCATCAAGCTCTAGTAACACCGACCTAAAAGACACCTTCCCAAAGACCTTCTTCAAGAAAGAAACATGTAAAAATGGATGTATTTTAGTTGACCGAGGAAGCTCCAATTTATATGCCACACTATCAATTTTTGTAACACTTGATAAGGGCCATAACATTTTGGTGAAAGATTTTTATATTTTTTCTATTGTTTTCGAAGAGAGTTGCTTGTATGGCTGCAATCTTACAAAAACACAGTCTCCAACTTCAAAGTTTCACTCACTACGGTGTTGATCAACTTGTTGCTTCATACGATTTTGTGCCATTGCCAAGTTATCTCTAATGTTATAGAGCACCTCCTATCGTTGATAAATTTTCTTTTTAACTACTCTTACTTTAGGCTAGAACCCTAAATTGGAAATGAGAGATGGTGGATGGTAACTATATAATGCCAAGAATGGGGACATTTTGGATGAAGTATGAAACAAAGTGTTATACCACCATTCTATAAGTGGTAGCCACTTAACCCATCTCTTTTGCTTATCTGAAGAAAAACATCATAGATACCCCTCCAATTTTTTTTTACTACCTCCTTATGTCCATCAAATTAAGGATGATACGATGAACTACAAGCTAATTGAGTACCCAAAATGAGAATAAGACAGTCTAAAAATTGTTAGTAAACATAGGATCACGATCACTAATTGTAATCTTGGGTGTTCAATGCATCTTCCGAATCGTATGCATAAAATATATGACAAATGTAATTGATTTAAATGGATGTGAAAAAGCAAAAAAGTGAGCATACTTGGCGAGTATATCTACAACCACCATAATTACACTTTTTCCTTCATATTTCAATAATATTGTGATGAAATCCATGGAAACCTCTTCCCACAACTCACTAGTAATAGATAGAGAGTGTAAAAGTTTTTGATACTTAACAATTTCAACCTTGTTACACTAACACACTAAGAATTTTGCAAAAATTTCTATACATCTCTTTTAACCCTTCCCAAAATAAATATTGCTTAATTTTATGATAAGTTTTCAAAGTCCTGAATGGCCACACACTAGAGAATCATGGAACTCGAGAGAAATTGAATTTTGAGGGTAGATTTTTTCATAAGTACAATCAGTCCCTGTACCACAATGCATCCCCTTCTATTCAAGTTTTTCTGAAATGATCAAATCTTGTTGGAGATTCGAATGAAAGTGTGGCTCTCTCTGTGTCATTTTGATCTCACATGATCTACCTAATTTTACTATAATATGGACATAACATATGACAATTCTTCTATGGACTCATCTATCCTAGATAGTGCATTAATTACCACATTTTCTTTCCCTTTTTTAAATGACCTCAAAGTCATAGCCCAACATACCAGAAGCATGATTTCTCATATGGGCAAGATTTTTTGACCCATAGGCTTATGAGATGGTTTTTGCACATGGTTTTGATACTCACAATTTTGTAAAATTTCTTAAGCATTTGTCTACTGATGTTGTTTGTTTGCATATGGTAGGGTTTATGTAACATTGTAGATGTTTCTGAATTCGGTGTGAATTCTATAGAGTTTGTTGAGCATAGCTCCAAAAATATTTGGGTATTGTATTGAGAGAGTGGTGGCTTGTAATAAAATATGAGCAAGTGATTCTTGGTGGATGTAGCTCAAATTAGGTGAACCATGTTAAATACTGTCTCTTTGTGTTTTGTTATTTTTATTCTACACTTTTATTTGAGATCTGTAATATTTTCTACATATTAATTTCTATTGTTGCGATTATGTGAGGGATTGTTCCACATATTTTATCCCTTATTTCCTAACAATTGGTATCAAAGTCTGGTTTGGTTTGTTAAAGTGTTGAATCAAAGGGAAATTTTTATCTTTAGTGGGAGCTATGGCAGATGATGGGAGATCAAGGGTTGATAAATTCAATGGGCGAGTTTGAGTCTTTGTAAGATACGAGATGGAAGAATACCTTTATCGAAGGATCTTTATATTCCACTTTGTATAAAAAGGTGAACAAACTCTCAAGCATGAAAGATGTGGAATGAGATTTTCTAGATAGGAAGGCACTTGGGATAATATAGCAGTTGTCTTGCATCTTTGATATTATTTAATGTTTCAAAGGAAAAGAATACAAAAGAACTCGACGGATGCATTAGGAAGTTGTATAAAAACCCTCTACCTCTAATAAGATATTTTTAATGAAAAAGTTGTTTAATATGAAGATGTTTGAGAATGGTTTAGGTAGATCATTTAAATTATTTTAATTCATCTATAAATATTATAGCTTTGGTTAAAATATAATTTGATGAAGAAGGTAGGGCTTTATTAATTCTATGCTCTTTACCTAAGAGTTGTAATAGCCTGGTAATGATAGTAAGCAACTCGGTTCCAGCTAACTCAAAGTTGAAGTTTGAGGATGTTGTAGGGGTGATTGTAAGTGAGGAAATGCAAAGAAAAATCTACGGGGAATTCTTTGATGGTGGAAACTAGAGGGAGACAAAAGAATAGAGGACAGGGATTCTTTGTGGTGGAAACTAGAGGGAGACAAAAGAATAGAGGAAGACATGGAAAATTGAAGGATTGAGCAAGGTCAAAATCCAAAAGAAAGATAGTATCTTTGTCACTATGGAAAGTCCTGGGCATGCAAAGAAAGACTCATTGGGAGCTTGGGACAAGAAGAAACAATAGGAAGAAAACAAGGAGGAAAATGTGGCAACGGGTAATGTATGTCAGGATGCTTTGATTATTTCTTTGCACAATATTATTGAATCTTAGGTTTTAGATTTGAGGGCTTCTTTCCATGCTACTCCACATAGGCATTATTTTGTTGATTATGTTCAAGGAGATTTTGGGCATGTTTTTCTTGGTGATGATGAGCCTTGCAACATAGTTGGAAAAGGTTCTATTTGGGTTAAGATGCAGAATGGGAATACTTGGCTATTGAAGGATGTCATACATGTGCCTACATTAAGATGAAATTTGATATCGGCAGGTAGTTGGGAAGTGATGGTTATACTATGATATTTACAGTGGACTCTTGGAAGGTTACCAAGGGTGATCTTGTGGTGGCAAGAGGTAAGAAGGTTGGAACCTTGTATTTAACCACTTATAGCACTAATGTTTGTAATCTTGTGGCTTCATAAGTAGATACAAAATTATGGCACTATAGGCTCGGTCATATGAGCCATAAGGGCATGAAGATCACAAAGAAAGATTTTCCTGGATATATAGAAACATGTTTAGAGTTTTGTGAGGACTGCATTTATGGGAAACAAAAGTGAGTAAGGTTTCTCAAGGTTGGACCTACAAAGAAAGAGAGTAAGTTAGAGCTGGTGCATTTTGATGTGTGGGGGCCGGCTCAGGTATCATCTCTTGGTGGTTAAAGTTATTGTGTTACTTTTATTGATGATGCAATAAGTAAATTTTAGGTTTATTGTATTAGAAACAAATCTGATGTCTTTGAAACTTTTGTTAAATGGAAAGCCTTGGTAGAGAATGAAAATGGTCTTAAGCTAAAATGTCTCAGTCGATAATTGAGGGAAGTATTACAATAATGAATTTGATGATTATTGTTCTAAGAATGGAATCCACATGTAAAATGTGGTTATGGGAACTCCACAAATGAATGGGGTGTTAGAAAGGATGAACAAAACAATAATGGAATGTGCTATGATCATGAGGTTACATGCAAGATTGCCTCTTTCTTTTTAGGCATAAGTGGTGAGCACAACTGTGTACTTGATAAATAGAGGACCCTCAAGTGCCTTGGATGGAGGCATACCTGAGGAGGCTTGGTATGGTAAGAAAGTTGATTATTCATTTCTTAGAGTCTTTGGATGTGAGGTGTTTATCCGTATAAATAAAGATGATAGGACCAAGCTAGAGGCTAAATTAGAAAAATGTACTTTCATTGTTTATGGTGGTGATGACTTTAGATATAAATGTTGGAGTATTAAGTATGAGAAAATCATTCGATCTAGGGATGTGGTCTTTAATGAGAAATTCATGTATAAGCAGTAGTTGCAGGAAAATAGGGAAGAATCCAAGAAAGAATATGTAGTGGTAGAGGATATTCGGATGGGAAAGTGACACATGAATCAATTTAGGAACCTCCTCAATAGGAACCCCAAAATCCTATATTGAGGAGGTATTCTAGGGTAAGAAGAGAACCTGAACATTTTTATCCTTCTCTTTATTATTTATTACTCACTGATAGTGGAGAGCCAGAGAGATTTGATGAAGTAATGTAGGTAGATGCTAGGAAAAAGTGGGAGCAAGCCATGGATGAGGAGCATCAGGCTCTCATGGAGAACCAGACATGGGATTTGGTGAAGCTACCCAAAGGAAAAAGAGCATTACAAAACAAGTGGGTGTACAAAGTCAAAGAGGAAGGAGGAAAGAAAAGATACAAGGCCTAGTTGGTGGTCAAGGGGTTTGCATAGAAAAAAGGTATAGATTTTGATGAGATTTTTCTCCGTAGTAAAAATGATTTCTAATAGAATTGTTCTTGGAATAGTTGTAAACAAAAGGATTGCACTTAGAGTAGCTTGATATAAAGACCGCATTTCTCCATGGTGATTTGGAGGAGGATCTATATATGCCGCATCCGGTGAGCTATGAGGTCAAAGGTAAAGAAAATATGGTGTGTAAAGCTGAAGAAGAGCTTGTATGGATTGAAACAAGCTCCACGTAAATGGTATAATAAATTTTATAGCTTTAAAATTGAGCAAGGTTATATTAGATTCCATTCGACCATTGCATGTTGTTTTCATGCAAATGTGCAACAGGAAATTTATAATTTCGAGCATGACAACTATACCCAAAGTGTCAAATTTTTTTAAGTTATATCATTCCAAGATACCCCAAATTTTTCCAGTAAGTCTATCATCCCCCCTAGGTGATTTAGGAAATTATATTCATTCCCCCTAAGTGATTTTAGGGAGTTATGAAAAGATGCTATCTTCTAGCAGTATTGGGAAGGGCTATTGCCAGCGTTCCAAAGACTGGATCAAACCCCCTGGAACAGAACAAAAGGGAAAAATTAAACATGGAGGTGAATGGAAGACCTTATAACATAATGGAAATAATTTTGGAAGGCTTAGGGAAGTTCTGAAAGACTTGGAGCAATCTGAGTAAAAACAAGGTTCACAAGCCTAGGTAATTCACATGCCTAAAACAACTGCTAGGATTCAGAAGAAGATTACAAGAGCTTCAGATGGAGTTAAAAGTAAAATAAAACATATCTGAAAAGAGGATTCCAATACCTACATTATGGGGAAATAATATTTTTCACAACACCTTGGTGTATAAGATTTTCAGGCAGTTTTTATCAGGCACAAGTGGAGTCTTAAATCACAAATCCTTTTTTTAGGGATCATATGGATGAATAAAGACATGATACCCAAACCATTGGATTCAAAATTAAATTTCCAGTCAGGATCATATAACATTTCACCAAGAAATTCCACCGGGAGCTCAAGTTATCACTGTCACAAGTTCATGACTTAGCCAAATTTTGGGAGGACACGTGTCAGCTCTAGGAGCCTGGCGGGATTTTGTGTCCCTAACGTCCCTCAAGGTCAGGGAAATAAAGGTTGGAAAATTTCTCCTAGACCCCTTGAATCCCTCTTAGCACCCATGTGACCTCTTGGACCCTCATGTGACATCCAGACTTGACAGTTCAGCCCAGGGTGCATTTTTGGAGCATCTATTCCTGCTGTTGGATCAAACACCATGTGTCAGCTCTAGGACCACCATGGAAACTAATGTCCCTTATTTCCCTAAGGTTAGGGACATAAGACATTGAAAAATTCACCCATCCCCCTATGGGGAGCCTTTTGGACATCCATGTGACCGACTTTCAACTCCTAGGTGCATTTTTGGAGCATTCATTCCCTACCGTTGAATCAAACGCCACGTGTCAGCCCTAGGACCACCGTGGAGACTGTTGTACCTTATGTCCCTAAGGTGAGGGAAATAAGACATGGAAAATTTTCCCAACACCGTATGGGGAGCCTTTTGGACATCCATGTGACCTCCAGACTTGACAATTCAACCCTTAGATGCATTTTTGGAGCATCCATTCCCTACCGTTGGATCAAGCGCCACGTGTCAGCTCTAGGAACACCGTGGAAACTAATGTTTCTTTTTTCCTTTAGGTGAGGGAAATCATACATGGAAAAATGTTCCTAGGCCCTTATGGGGATCCGTTTGGACATCTACGTGACTTTCTTTCAGCTCCCAGAGTGCTTTAAAGCAACTTTTTCACCTTCATTCCTTGTCGTTGGATCGCGCCACATGTCGTCCTCTTGACCACCATGGAATTTGATGTCCCTCATGTCCCTGAGGTTAGGGACATCAAGCATGGAAAATTCACCCAAGATTCTCCTCTCATAATTTCAAAAATTCAAAAAATCTAACTGTCGCTTCAATGCTTCTAGTGCTTCTAGCTGCTTCCACTCCCGTGCACAGTTTTCCTCCATTCTTCCTCTGTAACTTCTCACCTCCATTACTCCATTGCTGAAGCTCATAACAGACCTACCATAGAGGTAATCCTCTTCCACACAAAAAATTCACATAGGTTCTAAATGAAAATTGGAGCAAACACGAAGAAGAAGCACAAAGAAAACTCTATGGCCATAAAATGAAAAGTTGAAGAAATCTACCAAATGGATGCATGAAAAAACAAGATATATTTTTTTGTTCATTCCTCTACCCAAGGCCATCAAGAAGACACATTCAAAATCTCCCCTTGTGCTACAGAGCATCCATAGTAAAGAAATCCCACTTTTGGCTCAACAAAGAAAAAATCCAATTTCCCATCAAACCGTTGGGCGAAATGAAGTAGAATTGCACGTGAAGCATCAGAAGAAAAAACCTATCACAATGAAATTTATTTTTTCCTAAATGGAGGAGAAAACCATACCTGCAATTTTGAGGTCCATTAATGGTCACATCTAGAAGCACTACCAGGTCCGAAAATTAAAACTTTAAAATCTCTTGGACTATTAAGTGGGCAGGCTTGAAATTTTAGAGGGGTGATATTGGGAAAAAACCCATATCAAAAAACTTCATTCCACATTAATCTAACTCCCAGAAGACAACTTTCTAAAAATAGTAGGTCTACTACATAGGAAATACTATTTCGAGAAAGTCATCGACAAAAGAACCTACGAGAGGAGACGAAGTCATTGGAGGTGCACTACAACTGAGAATTCACCAAAATGGATATTTTGGCACTTACTAAAAATAGTAAGTGGGCCCTTGAGCACCTGCTAAAAATATAAATTTGATCTAGAAGGAATGAGGAATGCAGGGAGAAAGAGGAAAATTGAGCCGCAACATCCAGTTGAAGAGCGGGGACTTGATTTTTCACACTTACTAAAAATAGTAAGTTGATTTTTCTAAGGGAGACATGAAGCTGAAATGGATGGGTCAGAAGCCGACACAACCCTTCACCTATGAGTATGATGTGGAAGACAACGATGTCTCATACATGGACCTGAATGACCTTAAGAATCGCATGGCCTCCAAGGACCGAAGGAGGATCGAAGACCAAATATTCACAAGTGGCTTGTTCGCCACTACAGGACACCTAGTGTCTGTGTAGAGTCTCGAGCTAGTCCTAGCTTACTCTTTCCACTATGAGCCCGAGACACAAACCATCCAATTTGACAATGGTACCACAATTGTGATCATCAGTAGAATAGTTCACTCAACTTGGAGAGTGATCGTGAGCCAAATTTGAAAGAGTTTCATAGTGTGCAAGGAATTCCAAGATCCAACGTTTCACTGCATTTAGAGCTTTCCATCAACGAGGATAAAAACTTCATTGGGAATGACATCTCCTTTTCTTCTCTCTCTTTCTCTCTCCTCTTCTTCCCCCAACTTTCTCTCACTTTCCAATATTTTAATTTTTCATTGGGGTTGCACTTTTTCATATGTCCTAATGTTCCTAATGTAATAAGTCATCTTTATGTTATAAAAAGGGGACTTAATATTCTCCTAGGAATTCAAAAAGTTTCAAGTTGCACAAGAACATATGAAAAGCCATTGGGGGTAGAAAATAAGTCACCTCTCATTATATAAATTGTAAATCCATTCCCATTTCAAAGGGTTGGCAATTGATCTTGTAAACTCAAGAGTGCATTGTACCTATAGAAAGCAAATGAGATAGCCATTTTCTTCTACAATCCTCTACTCTCAAATTTCCTCCATTCCCACATTATGTACAAATTTGATTTGAGAAATCAATACAAGAAGGAGTTTATAGCTTTCTTTGACTAAGAGTTTCTTGGTACTTGGTGATCTATGAATTTTATTTGGTCTTATTGCTATTTGCAAAGTTGTTTCTTCCTATAAATGCATATGTTGAAGTTTCTAACTAGTGTGTGTAGGAATCCGATTTCCAACCTATAACATTACTTCCCCTATCTCATTTCTCACTCCTCTTTCCCACTTTACAAATAAAGTCCTCCCTAGTAAGAAATTATTAGCTTTGCTTGAGGTTAGTGGAGTGCCCCTGGTGGATCCCGGTCGAAAGGCCACCACAGAAATCCACATTTTCTCACGCATGCACATATGACATGACTACATTGGTTAAGTAGAGCGACTTAGATTCCCAGAGATTTGTTAAGAAATTCATATGTTTTCAACTCAAATTTTTTTCTCGATAGTTTTTGGCCCCCACCGTAAGGGCATATTTAGCAGCACCTGCACTAAAATACGACAAAGAAGGTCCAAAATTCAAAAAAATTCAAATATTGAAAAAAAAAAAAAGAGTTCACGAAAAGCCATTGCTGAAAGATACACTCTCAATTCTTGTAAGTGACCTTTCATATTCCACAGTGTCTTTTCATATTCCCACTTCAAGAATTTCTAAAAGTTGGCTAAAGGAAGATACACTAGGTTGAGCAGGTCAAGAGGCGTTGTTGATTCCAATTTCAAGGCTTTGCAAAATCAGCAAGAACAAATTAGAGATAATCCATACTTCTTCTCTCAATCCTCCTCTCCATCTGGCGCTTCGAGTAGTTCACTTGGAAATACTATCAAAACTCCTATTGATAATTCCCCTTCAAATCCTCCCAATTTTCAACCACCATTGAACATCAAGTTCATAGAAGAAGAAGAATTTGTAGAAGCAAGGGCTGAAGTAGAAGCAAAAATGACAATGGAAGATGAAGAAGAAATACCTTAACCCATTGTTCCATGGGGAAGGAATACGAGCCCGCTTGCTCTTGAACCACCTCTCCATGATCTACCAACAAGTTCCCATAAGAAATTTCCAAAGTTCAAAGGTGACAAAACACAACATCCGGAAGAACACATCACTACCTTCATGAAATCATGTGGAATTCTTGGTGTCCAACATGAAGACATTGCGGTGAGACTATTCGTGGAGTCCCTCCAAGAAAAAGTAGCATAATGGTTTTACCTCCTTCCTACCCAATCCATCATGGGTTGGAATGACATCAAGGATGCCTTCAAAGAGAGGTTTAAATCAAATGAAGACTGTTAGGACCTTCTGGTGTAGTTGGCTCAAATAAATAAAGGAGAAAATGAAACCATGAGAGACTTCATGGCTCATTTTGAACGGTTGCTTCAGCAGGATACCGAAGAGGATTCACCATCTCAAAATAATGTCAAGAGATTATTCATCAATGCTCAATCACCGGAGGTAGGATTTCTCCTATGAAGAGTTCAACCAAGGGATATTGTAGAAGCACAAAGGATGGCCATTAAACTTGATGACAATCTCATCCTCTCTGGAAAGATCAAGAACCCATCAAAGGGAAAGACCCAACATCCTGGAGATGAGAGAACCAATCCATTGCTGCAAAAGTTGGCAAATGAGATGGAATATTTGAAGAGGGAATTATTTGAACAAGTATCTTCTCAAAGAAGCAACATAAATTAGATTGTAGGAGCACCCCAAAGGCTTACCTTGGAGGCCCCACCCATGAATGTAAATTTGATTTCAAGAAAGTGAAGAAAAGCTTGAACAAGAAAGTGAAGGTGGTAATTTCCTAGAAAGTGATGAGTTTGAAAATGATACACAAATAAGATTTTGTGAGTATTTTGGATGTGATGAAGAAGATGAAGAGGATGCACCCAGTTTCTCATGTGTGGTATTCACTCATTCTTAGTCTAAGAAAAGAGCATCTCCCTCCACTGCTGCAAAATAAAAGAAGGTTGATGATCCTCTTGTGGTGACTCTGCAAAAAAAAAATCAGTCGAGGATCCCCACTTCCATCTTCCATGAAGTCTGCATTATTAGAGCCTGACCCTATAGCAAGTAAGAAGATGTCCACAATCCCAAGTAAGTCTTTTGATGTCTCTTCCAAGTCTAAATCTAAATATGCTCCTGCAAAATATAATACCTTGAAAGCTCCTAGTGTGCCATTCAAAATACTGTCCATCCCTCAAACATCAAACCTTGCTACCAAGCCTATCCAGACTATGAAATCAATCCCTTCACCCCCCTTTTCCACATCTGCTCCTTTTGACTTCAGAGAATATGAAAACAAATCCAAAGTGCAGATTACTGAAACTAAATATTTTCGAGACTCATCTTAAACAATTTGAGAGGTTTGTATGATATATCAGGAGTGGTAGTCTAACACCCAATCGTTGTAACATCTAGTTCCAAAGGCATGCTATCAAACTCACCCACACCTCCCTCATAGAACATGATTTCTCTGAGTGCATCAAAGACTGATAAAGTTGAACCTTTCTACATCTCCCTTCTTGTTGGAGAATATGTACTGAACAATTGCATAATAGATTTTGGTTCCTCGAGATAACATGATGCCTTTGAAGGCGCTGCTAAGGATCTCAAACTTACCATGACTCCAACTAGTGGCTCTTATTACTCATTGGAATAAAAAAGGTCTCAATTGTAGGGAAGGTCAAAGATGCATAGGTGTCTCTCACCAGATTTCTAGACAAGAAAGTTTTTGTGATGATTTTTGTAGTAGATGTCCCACCTCATTTGGAATGTTGTTGAGTAGAAATTTATACCGAGACTTGGGAGGGAAAATTTAGATGAATTGGTCTTCTGCAACCATACCAGTGAAGGGAGACATGGATAAATTGCTTCTCGAGAAGAAGATGAGGTACACGGTACGAAAGTCTGGAATCCCAGAAGCTAACATCTTGTATCAAGATAGTAGGAAGATGAATCACTTGGTGGAAACTGAGGAGGAAGAGGATATTCCCATCTTGATAGGTCCAAAATTTCCTTCCCAGAGAGATTTAGAATTTGAAGAAGCATTGAGGAGATTCGAGTTAGAAGAGGGCAGCTTTGAATTTCTAGATGATGCAAACCATGAAGAAGAGGAAATGGTTCTTGACAATTTTCAAACAGAAAAATCAGCTTATGTGTTTATCCATGATGAAGAAATTTTCTCTTTCCCATTCGAAGATGAGGACTCCCTTGATCATGTCACCCAGGAAGAGACCAAGCCAGTTTGTAATGAACCCTCAAACAGTGGGGAAGAACCATTTGTACAAGAATTGCTAAGATCCGTGGAAGAAACAAAAGACCCTAAGACCAGTCTTGAACTTTTAATGCAAGCCATGAATCTAGAAGACAAGTGTAAAGATGACTTGGAAACCTCAACTAGTGTGAGGACGAGCTATGTTGAAATAAATCTAGATGAGAAATATGATCTCCCTCTCAAGACAACGGTTGGTGGATACAATGATGAAATTGAGTTATTTTCTTTCCCATTTGAAGAGGAAGAATCTTTCCATGATGAACAAACTAGAGCAAGAAGTTTCGAGGCCTTTGAAGATGAATCTCTTTTTAATGAAGGATTGGTAGAGAACAATGATTCCCAAGATGATGAGGTAGCTCCTCTAGATATTTTCCTCTAGCTACATTCTTCAAAGGAATATAAAGATGAGTTACAGAAATGATGAAACATAAATTTGTGTGCAAAAAAATCTTGGATGCAGTAGAAGTTATGGAAGACCCCGAGATTATTCTTGATCTCTTCACTCATTCCATGGATATACAATACAAGTATGAGTTTGCCTCTGATCCTCTCGTCAATACTAAAATTCATCACAGTGGAGTAGAGATAAAGGATGAATCAAATGTTTCTCATGGAGAATATGTCAATGAGCATAGACCCGGGAAAGAAAGTAACTCAAAATATCAAAGGAATTGGAACAAAAATCAGCTCTGGGGTAGTGATAGCACACTCGATGGAGAATCAACTATATGGATAAACATGGAAGGAAACTGGCACTATGAAACTGATTTCAAAGAACATGAAGGTAGTGGAATTTCCAAGCAAGGACCTGGGCATCAAGAAGCTCACATGGACTCACTCCTACCAAGTACACATAAAATTGTGAAAGCACCTAGATTTCATAAGTAGCTGAGGAGGAGGCTACTTTCTAGAACCTATCAATGGCTTCACAAAAATCATCATTCGGTGTTGCCTCTTCAAGGGTAAATTTTGAGAAATGAAAAGTGCTTCAATGAAAGTGGGTTGTCCCATGCCTTATACCATAGGTGATTATTAGGTGTTTCCCCTTTTATATTGTGCATGTTTCCCTTCCTGTTGTGTGTCGTGTGTTTCCTTTCCATCCTTTTTGTGTGCATGTGTGTTTCCTTCTTCTCTCTCTCTCTCTCTCTCTCTCTTGTTGTAAGTTGTACATGACTCTATAAGGCCCAATGGATAAGGTATTGGTCAACGAATTATATGGTCTAAAATTGAGATTCTAGATTCCCATGTCATGTATTCATTATTCTCAGTCCATGTCATGTCCCCAAGCTAGAGCCAAATGTTGTCATGTAAATGTGCAACAGGAAATTGACAATTTTTGAGCACGAAAACTATACCCCAGTGTCAAATTTTTTAATTTCTATCATTCCAAGATACCCTGGATCTATCAAGTAAGTCAAGTGACCTCCTGAATAATGTTCTATCATCCCCTAGGTGATTTAGGAAAGTCTATTCATTCCTCCTATGTGATTTTCGGGAGTTATGTAAAGATGCTATCTTTTGGCGGTATTGGTAAGGGCTATCGCTGGCCTTCCCAAGACTGGATCAAACCCCTTGGAGTGGAATGGAAGGGCCAAATTAAACATGGAGGTGAATGGAAGACATTAGAACATAATGGAAATAATTTTGGAAGGCTTGGGAAAGTTCTGAAAGACTTGGAGCACTCTGAGTAAAAACAAGGTTCACAAGCTTAGGCAATTCATGTGCCTAAAACAATTGTTGGGCTTCAGAAGAAGATTCAGGGAGATCCAAATGGAGTTAAAAGTAAAAAAAAACATATCTATAAAGAGTATTCCAATACCTACATGATGTGGAAATAATATTTTTCACAACACCTTGGCGCATAGGATTTTCAGGAAGGTTTTATTAGGCACAAGTGGAGTCTTATCACAAATCCTTTTTATAAGGATCATATGGATGAATAAAGATATGATACCCCCACCATTGGATTCAAAATTCCATTTCTAGTTAGGATCATATAAATTTCACTAATACATTCCATCGGGAGCTCAAGTTATCATTATCACAAGTTCATGACTTAGCCAAAGTTTGGAAGGACACGTGTCACCTCAGAGAGCTGGCAGGATTTTGTGTCCCTAACGTCCCCGAAGGTCGGGGACATCAAGGTTGGAAAAGTGTGACCACCCCCTTGAAAGCTGTCTCATCCCCCACGTGAACTCTTGGACCCTTATGTGACCTCCAAACTTGACAGTTTAGCCCCGTGTGTATTTTTGGAGTATCCATTCCCTTTCGTCCGATCAAATGCCACGTGTTAGCTCCAGGACCACCATGGAAACTGATTTCCCTTATTTACCTAAGGTGAGGGACATTAGACCTTGAAAAATACACCCATCCCCCTATGGGGAGCCTTTTGAACATCCATGTGACCGACGTTCAACCCCTAGGTGCATTTTTGGAGCATTCATTCCCTACTGTCGGATCAAGCGCCACGTGTCAGCCCCAGGACCACCATGGAAACTGATGTCCCTTATGTCCTTAAGGTGAGGGAAATCATACATGGAAAAATGCACCCATCCCCCTATGGGGAGCCTTTTGGACATCCATGTGACCTCGAGACTTGACCGTTTAACCCTTGGGTGCTTTTTTAGAGCATCCATTCCCTACCGTCGGATCAAGTGCCACGTGTCATCTCTAGAACCACCGTGGAAACTGATGTACCTTATGTACCTGAGGTGAGGGACATAATACATGGAAAAATTCACCCCAAAACCCTATGGGAGCCTTTTGGACATCCAGGTGATATGCTTTTAACTCCCGAGCTATAAAGCAATGTTTTCACCTTCATTTCCTATTGTCGGATTGCCGCCACGTGTTTTCCTCTTGACCACCATGGAATTTTATGTCCCTCACATCCCTAAGGTTAGGGAAATTAAGCATGGAAAAATGTGCCCAATATTCTCCTCTCATAATTTGAAAAATTCAAAAAAATCTAAGCAAATCGCTTTAGTGCTTCTAGTGCTTCCAGTTGCTTCCACTCCTGTGCATATTTTTCCTCCATTCTTCCTCTGTAACTTCTCACCTCCATGCTTGGAAAAGAGTAAAGATGAGTATTGATCAAGCGGCCAAGAAGTAGTCCCGACTACTTTTGCTGGTCCTTATTGTTTTTTACTGCTTCTTGGCTGTAGGCTTGCTGTTTTTTTGCCGTTGTTTTGCTGTTAAGTCTCGTTTGTGTAGCTGTTCTGGGCTTCGTTGTTCTTCGCTGTAGCTTTTGTGCTTTGCTACAGCTTCTCTGCTCCTCTCTCTTATTCCGGCTTTTAGGCCTTCTTTTGTACACAAGGGTATAGTCCCTTTCAAAAAACTATTTACCAATATTAAAAAAACTTCTCACCTCCATTACTCCATTGCTAAAGCTCATACTGACGACACAGAGGTACTCCTCTTCCACCCCAAAAATTCATGCGAGTTCTAAAGGAAAATTGGAGCAAACACAAAAGGAGAAGCACAGAGAAAATTCCATGGCCATGAAACGAAAAGTTGAAGAAATATCCCAAATGGGTGTGTGAAACAACAAGATATATTTTTATGTTAATTCCTCTACCCAAGTCCATGAAGAAGACACCTTCAAACTCTCCCTCTTACTACATAGCATTCATAGTGAAGAAATCCCCTTCTCGGCTCAACGAAGAAAAAATCCAATTTCAAACCATTGGGTGAAATGAAGTAGAATTGCACGTGAAGCATCAGAAGAAGAAACCTATCACAATGAAATTTATTTCATCGTAAATGGAGGAGAAAACTAGACCTACAATTTTGAGGTCCATTAATGGTTGTCGCATCCAAAAGCACTACCAGGTTTGAAAATTAAAACTTTAAAATCTTTAGGACTATTAAGCGGTGGGCCTAAATTTTTAGAGGGGTGATATTGGAAAAAAACCAATATAAATTTTTTTTTCCACATCAATCCGACTCCTAGAAGCCAACTTTCTAAAAATAGTAGGTCTACTACATAGGAACTGTTATTTCAGGAAAGTCATCGATAGAAGAACCTGCGAAGGAGATGAAGTCATTGGAGGTGCACTACAGCTGAGAATTCACCAGAATGGAAATTTTTGAAAATAGTAAGTGGGCCCTCGAGCACCTGCTAAAAATATAAAGTTGATCTAGAAGGAATGAGGAACGCAGGGAGAAAGAGGAAAACTGAGCCGCAACATCTAGTTGAAGAGTGGGGACTTGATTTTTCACACTTACTAAAAATAGTAAGTTGATTTTTCTAAGGGAGACATGAAGCCAAAATGGATGGGTCAGAAGCCAACACAACCCTTTGCCTATGAGTATGATGTGTAAGACAAAAATGTCTTGTACATGGACCTAAATGACCTTAAGACTCACATGGCCTCCAAGGACTGAAGGAGGATCGAAGATCAAATATTCACAAGTGGCTTGTTTGCCGTTGTAGGACACCCAATGTCTATGCAAAGTCTCAAGCTAGTCCTAGCCTGCTCTTTCCACTACAAGCCCAAGACACAAACCATCCAATTTAACAATGGTACCACAATTGTGATCATAGTAAAATAGTTCACTCAACTTTGAGAGTGATTCGTGAGCCAATTTGAAAGAGTTTCATAGTGTGCAAGGAATTTGAAGATTCATAGTTTCACTGCATTTGGAGCTTTCCATCAACGAGGATCAACAAACTTCATTGGGAATGACATATCTCTTGTTCTTCTCTCTCTCTTTCTCTCTCCTCTTCTCCCCTAACTTTTCTCACTTTCCAATATTCTAATTTTGCGTTGGATTTGCACTTTTTCATATGTCCTAATGTTCCTAATGTAATAAGTCACCTTTATGTTATAAAAAGGGACTTAATATTCTCCTAGGAATTTGAAAAGTTTCAAGTTGCACAAGGACATATGAAAAGCCATTGGGGGGTAGACGATAAGTCACCTCTCATTCTATAAATTTTAAAGCCATTCCCATTTCAAAGGGTTGGCGATTGATCTTGTAAACTCAAGAGTGCATTGTACCTAGAGAAAGCAAAGGAGATAGCCATTTTCTTCTACTATCCTCTACTCTCAAATTTCCTCCATTCCCACATTATGTACAAATTTGATTTGAGAAA
This sequence comes from Taxus wallichiana var. yunnanensis, assembly GCA_018340775.1. Classification (NCBI taxonomy): domain Eukaryota; kingdom Viridiplantae; phylum Streptophyta; class Pinopsida; order Cupressales; family Taxaceae; genus Taxus; species Taxus wallichiana. Next base: position 587,906,946 of record CM031244.1, read on the forward strand.
TCAATATAAGAAGGAGTTTCTATCTTTCTTTAACTAAGGGGTTTCTTGATACTTGGTGATAAGTGAATTCTATTTTGTCTTGTTGCTTATTCAGATTTGTTTCTTCACATAAATGCATGTTTTGAAGTTTCTAACTAGTGTGTGCAGGAATCTAATTTCCTACTTGTAACATTAGTTCCCCTATCTCATTTTTCACTCCCCTTTCATGCTTTATAGACAAAGTACTCCCTAGTAGGAAATTACTAGCTTTGTCACGGGGTCGGTGGAGTGCCCCTATTGGATCCCGGTCCAAAGGCCACCATAGAAATCCACATTTTCTCATGCATGTACATACAGAAGCTACATCGATTAAGTAGAGGGACTTAGATTCCTAGAGCGTTGGAAATAAATTCATAGGTTTTTCCACTCAAAAAGTTTTCTCACCAACACATGTGCACAAAGAAATTTGAGGATGGCGGTTATATTATCCCGTGTCTATATATAGATGACATGTTGGTTGTAAGTAAAAACATGCAGGAAATAAAAGTACTCAAGAAAAAACTAAGTGACTCCTTTGTTATGAAGGATTTGGGGGAGCAGAAAAATCCTTGGTATGAGGATATCTCGGGATAGGAAGGAACGAAAGATGACTTTATCTTAGGAAGAGTACATTAAGAAGGTCTTAGAGAGGTTTAATATGTAGGATGCTAAACTGGTTGGGACTCCTTTGGCATGCCATTTCAAGTTATCAAAGGAGCAGTGTCCCAAGATAGAGTAGGAGAGAAACTAGATGTCCAAGGTACCTTACTCATCAGCGGTTGGTAATTTGATGTATGCCATGGTGTGCACCAGGCCTGATATTACCCATGCAATGGGAACAATGAGTATATTTATGAGTGATCTAGGTAGAGATCACTGGTAGGCAATAAAGTGGATCCTTCGGTATTTGAGAGGGACCATGGGGACAATTTTTACTACAGTGGATCAGACACCACTTTGTGTGGTTATGTAGATTTAGATATGGCTGGAGATGTAGACAAGAAGAGGAACATGACATGTTATATTTACACTATAGGTGGGACATTAGTGAGCTAGACTTCACGACTACAGAAGCTAGTGGATTTTTCAAGCACGAGAGGATGAGTATGTTGCTACCACATAGGCAAGTAAAGAGATGATTTGGCTACACAAATTTCTTGAGGAGTTGGGACATAAGAATGAGGAATGAAAGTTGTATATTGATAATTAGAGTGTTATACACCTAGCTAAGAACTCGATTTCCACTCTAGGACAAAGCATATAAAAATTAGGTACCATTTCATCAGGAAAAATTTGGAGGAAGATAAGTTGAAGCTAGAGAAGATTCATACCAGTCAGAATCCTGTAGACATGATGACCAATGTGGTCACAAGGAAAAAATGAAGTTTTGTTCGGCTTTGGTTGGTCTTCACGAAACTAGTGAAGGGTTGAGAAGCTTTCTCAGAGGAAAAATAGTCTCCAAGTGGGAGATTGTTAGGTTGTGGAGCCTGTTTTCATGTGTGAAAATGTTGAAGAATGTACACTAAGTCTTGTCTTGGAGGAAATATTTTTAGCCTCGAAAAAATTTCCCAATATACCGGGAAACATGCTCTTCTCATATTGGTGGGGTTTTTGACCCATAGGTTTATGGGATGGTTTTGGCACATGGTTTTGATACCCATAGTTTTGTAAAATGGACGAAGTAGTTATCTAATTATGTGGTTTTGTGCATATGGTAGGGTTGATGTAACATTGCAAATGTTTTTGAATTCTCGTGTGAATTATGTAGATTTTGTTGAGCATAGCTCCAAATAGATTTGAGTAATGTATTAAGAGAGTGGTGGCTTATAATAAAATATGAGCAAGTGATTATTGGTGGACGTATACCAAATTGGGTGAACCATGTTAAATACTATCTCTGTGTTTTGTTATTTTTATTCTCGCACTTTTATTTCAAATCAGTAATAATTTCAAAGCATATTAGTTTCTTGTTGTGATTCGTTAGGGATTGTTTGACATATTTTATCCCTTATTTCGTAACAATCATGGGGAATGGGAATAGTATAATTCACAATGAGTAGTGAGAAAATGTGTAATAATCCATAATAGAAAATTATATGGATAAGGATTATGGGTCTGAAAAATAGTTTTGAAGATTTTCATAAAAAGGTGTGTGATATATTATTGAATTTGTGTCGAGAATATGATCACAACGATTATTTTGGAATGAGAATTAAGGTTTGGGAGAGAAAGTTATGATAATTTTAAAAAATGAAATCAACACAAGGATGAGGTGAATAAATTGGATATAAATAGTAGTCTTCTTGTTTTAATTGTCATTTTCTACATTTGCTATTTCTGGAGTTCTGGAGCTTTGGTTTACCTAATTAAGATGAAATATATCCAATGGACATAACTCAAGGTAGAGACATTGGTAGATGAGACAAAGGCCAAGGAGGTAAATATACAATTAATCCTTGGATAGTTTTTATTTTTAATTCGAGAATGGGTATTTAGCAAAAATGTTAAAAAATGTGTCATGGGGAAATTTAACTAGCGAAATTTGACCCAAAGATAATAAAACTATAGATCGGGTCAATGTATAAGTGGGTTTCAATGCATTTAATTTTTGGTGTCATTAGAATGTGTTGTGAGAAAAATTATAAGGAATGTGAATTTTCGTAGATGACATCGACCATGTTAGGAAGATGATATTGTAGGGATAATGGCATCAAATTAATCTAGCATGGCCAAGACCATCCATGGAGAGGGACGATGCCATAGGTAAGGTATGACATGTTTTAGGGGCCAATTCCATTTCACAAGAGGGTTAACACTATTTATAGATTCAATGATTTTGATATGGGCCAATGCCATTTGGAAGGAGGGATGATGCCATAGGCATATTATTAGGTTTTTAAATAGGGGTTGACGTTATATGGAAATATGAATGATGCCATCTAGATAGTGATGTATGTTTGTTTATGATATTGTCTATACAATATTTGATGATATTTTAATAATTAATGATGGTGTTATTGATTATTTTTGGATTTTTTTCCTTTGAATGAGATGAATTGGTACTTGGTTAACATTTTACAAATCCGTAAGGGATCCGTTGTAGATATTGATAGACATTCCATGCTTTCAGATTTACTATAGATATTCGTAGTGGTATAAAGGACCCAATCACTTGGATTGAGGTTTGGAGGGATCATATAGATAGCATGGATCCCCTTAGCTTTGGACTTGTTAGATATATTCATTAGTGTAAGGGATTATCACACCAACACAATCATATGGGATGTTGATAAGAATACTATAGAGACAAAATTTACACTTTGGAAAATGTCCATTCTATTTTGGGACTTTTGATTCAATGGGCATGCATGTTTTGTGATGTGCTTAAGACAACACATGAGTGCAAAGAGAGAGATAACATAATGGGATATGGGTTCGGGGATTATCGACATAAATCAATCATAGTATGTTTGAGTATAATTTATGCTTTAGAAATTCTATTTATCCAAAAGGACATGATTGGGATGGTTGTGCCATGAATTATGTGTCATAAATCAGATGGAGATATACACTTGTTTTCCTTGGTGGCTTCGCAGACATGCATTAAAGAAGGGTGTTCAATTTAGTTGGGGTAAAACTATTTGAGTTCAACTAGGCCATGATTTATATAGAGTGTGGGTGAGACAGAAGCAAATTATTAGATTGATAAATTTTATATCATCATGAATTTATGAAACATTTCCCATGTATAGGCCTATCAAGACCCCTCTATAGATAGGGAAATATGTCCCAATGATGTTATTTTGGTAGAGAGGTGAGGTAGTGAGGTCTAGTGTTGTTTTTCCATACCTACAAACCATTTATAGAGATCAAGTGATATGGACCCATATGTGGGATCAAAAGATAGATGGTAAAAATGACCTAAAACATTAGCAACACAAGATATCATTGAGATTATATGTCACTACCATTAGTGGGTAGAGACACATTTGGTGGGTATAGTTCCGGGGAATATTTGGAGACAACACCTAATTTCATTATATTTAGCCCCCATACTAACTAAGACATGCTAGAGAACCACGAGGTCAAGTAGGGGAGGCACCAAAGGCCATCGACTAACCATTGAGACCCCACCAACATAGGTAAGATTAAGGGGGATGACAATGAAAGAGAGAAGAGGGTCCTATAGGGTAGATGCAGATCATAGAGGTGGGGAAAACCTTAAGAGGGATGGCCTAGGTGAAGAGGAGGAGATGATAAAACAAATTTTTGGTTAGAATCAAGATTAGAGATTATGATGAATAGGGTGTGGATAATTTTCTCCCTTGGGTTCTGAAAAATTTACTATTCTAGTTAGAAACCCAATGATATCAACTAGAGAGAGAGAGAGAGAATAATTGGTTATTGTGAGTACTCGAGATGAAGAGGATGATTTCATGTAGGCAAGTGGGTAGATAGGGATTCATGTATGAATGACCAAGTCAAGAAGATATGACTATGTATTTTATTTTATCCTTATATTAAAGTAGATGATGATAGATACTAGATGATATAATTATATATATAGTACTAATGTATTTAATATATGTTTTATTTTATAGATGATCATGCAATTGATTTGAGGGCCTTGATATAAAGCACACACCATGAGATGTTAGACCCCGTTGTCTAAAGGTGAGACCCGTGGTGATGTTAGATCCTATTTCTCCCTCAAGAGGAGAGTACGTGGGATCCTTTTAGTTAGTTAGAGATGAGGCTTGAGAGATCAAATGAAGTCATCAATATTCACAACTATAGAGAAAAGAGATGCATGATCATTTTTGTGGATGATAGGGTAGATACAAGAGGTACTAGCAAGAAAGTTTGGTCGGTTGGTTAGTAGATGCCCATATTAGTAGGTTAGACATTATGGTTTCTACGTAAGAGAGGGATGCTTCAAGTTCCAAATCTACGACGACCTCCTTAGCCTTCTCTACCTAAAGATCTAGTCAAAGCCCATGTGCACATAAAATAACACCTTATCCTCCGAGGGATAACAGAGAGATATGGGGATTGTATATGTGATTTTATGTTATTATTCACCCATTTTTGAAACATTTATCTATATGATAGTATTTGGGCCTATATGTACATGTCATGCGGGATATTGTGTTCTTAGATTTTCCTATGTGTTGCCTATGTTTTCATTTATATGTTTTCACAAATGTGATGAAATCTATGGCTTATAAAAAGTAAAGAGGTAAAAGTAAGATAAATGTTAGGAATAAAAACCTAATGAAAAAGACAGGAAAATCTAAAATTCCAAAGATGTCCTAGAAGCATGATAAAATAGATAAGATGACATCTTACGAAATCTATGAAGGTGATCAAAAAGTAAAAATACACAATAAAATATTGTAATTCACCTAATGAAATCTAAGGAAGAGATCAAAGAAATAAAAAATATGTGTAAAATGAGATACCAAGGCATCTAATAAATCTAAGAGAGATAATCAAATAAATTAAAAGACGTGTAAGTAAAGTGTAATGAACATCAAATGAAATCTAAGATAAGTGTAAAGAAAACATAAGATATTCTAAAAGGAAACATCGAAAACAACAAAGAGAATAAAAATAAATGTTTTCAATAGAATTCTTAAGAGATGAAGCACATCTATCTAATGTCATGACTATTATGAGTGAAGATGGAGTGGATAGATGTGTCTAAATTTTTTGAGGAAGGCACAAAGGTATTAAAATCATACTCACAAGTAGGAAATGTCGTAAATATGAAATTAAGGATATAAAATCATAGTCAACTATGGAAAATATCCGTCAAACGGGAGTAAAGGGGTGAAAGTCAATAGATGGAGAAATTAAGGCACCAAAAGGAAATATAAGATCCTTAGTGGATATAAGAAACTCTAATCAAAAGGATATGACTAAGGGCTACCTAGTGTAGTATAAATACATATCCCAAAGTCATCTAGTATATCATGATAGTAAATATGAATCCTACTTCCCCATGAAAATTTCCTCATTATCTAGGACCTCACTTAAGGGGATATAGGCCTCCTACGAGGATAAAGTAATAGTATGAGAAAGCAGAGGCACCGAGAGAAATATATGATACATCTTACCCTAGTCCAAAACCACCGCACCCTAAAGGACCTCAATCCATGCAATGAGGCCAACAACGGAGTTTGAGATTTAAACCAATATTAGAGATGTGCCAAATATGATAATGTCTTGTATTTTGCGTTTGTGATTGAATTTTATTGCTTGCAATAATTTCTTGTTTTATGTTTCCTTTCATTGATTTTTATTTTGATAATATCATTTTTAAATTTTCTTTTCTTTTGTTACGACTCTTACTTTTCCTCATCCATATAGATTCAAATGGTTGATCTAGTGGGTATGAAATATGACTAACACAAGGGATAGGACACACAATTGATACAAAGTAAAACCTATAAACAAAGACACTTAGGTACCTCTAGACCCACCCTAAAGAAAGAGTGTGATCTCATCTCCAACCTAAGTGTGCCTCAAGTGAGAGGAATAGGATAAGTGAAAATTACAAGGGTGTAAGAATTAAATACAATGATGTATATAATTAATAGATGATCATAATGGAATTTTACAAAGATATAGAAAGGATTCATGTCAAAGATGAAAGTTAGAATGGATGAACCGAGTAGTATAGAAACTAAATATTGCCGAGAGATTTCAAGAGAATGGAGTGAAAAATTATGATAGGTAAAACAAAAGTATTAAAAGTGATAATATAATGTAAGATAGTGTAAAGATAATGAGTTGATAAACAACATACTAAAAGATCAGAAAATAAGAAAATGGTAGAAAAAAATCCAACAAAATTTAAAGCAATCTATAAAGTGTGAGTATAAAAGATCATAAATGTATAAACTTTACTAAAAGATTGAATAAAAATAAAACAGAAAAATTAAATCTGAAGGTGGCATTAGGAGCTCAGACTTAATGACAATAGGATGAAAAGGCATAGTCAACACATGAACTAACTAGCCTATAAAATAAGATAAGATTGTTTTAGGATTGTAAGGGGCACACAAATTTATCATAATAACCCTCTTGTATAAACCATGGATGTAAGGGGTAGCCAAAATATTGAACTACCAACTTGTTTTAATCTATGGATGTAAGGGATGACAAAAATATTAAGCTACCAACTATCTAAACTATGGATGTAAGGGGTAGCCAATTTATTTAACTACTAACCTATATAATTTATAAGGATGCAAGAGGGTAGCTAAAATAATGAACTACTAACTTGTATAATCTAAGGATGTAAGAGATATTTGAAATGTTGAACTACCAATATATCTAATGTAAGGATGTAACCAAGTGGTGTAAGAAGTAAAGTGTAGGAAATTAAAAGATAACGAGATAGGTATGAGACAAGTGGATGAGGTCAAAAAGGACTTGTAATATAATTGTAATCATCCTTGATAACCTCATGACATTGTCACCAGGTTTCATAACACGTGTGAATCATGTTGTCCTCATGTCTTCAAGGGCATGGGAGATATTTTTATGGATCTCATGATGCATAACCACCATAGATTATTCCACACGAGAGCAATCTAAGATAGGGTCTAATGACACATGTCCATTAGGGTGGGTAGTGTATAACATGATAAGACAGATCCCCACATAGGTTCTTAAATATTGGGTATAAAATATAGGATAACGCATAAAATGCAAATATCTAAGGTTTTCAAGGAGTGCTAATGTCGTAATTATAAAGTAAAATTATTTGCAACCTTAGGATAGTTATATGTTTCTAAGGCCTATATCTAAGATAAAGATAGGTATCCTATTAGGATTGATTAACATTAAATCAAACAATGAATAAATCTAAGGGTATAACATAATAATACAAGTATTTAAACGAAATAAAAATACATATACCCTAGTTTATAGTAATGAATGAACAATCATACACATAATGATAAAAATTTAATAATGGACAAAGAATGGTTAGTAATACCTACTTGAAATGTGAACATTGAAGCATGATCCTCCTTAGAGACAACAACATCGAGAGAGAATCTATAAGGTAGAGAAGGGGAAATCATATATTTACGCGTGAAGTTTTTGGAATGATGAATGAGTGATAATAATATGAAAATAATGGTCAAGAATATATACTTGATGCGATTTTTCAGTAGGCAATGGAAATGGAAATGGAAAAGACCTAACACGAAACTAATCTCCATGGGCAATGGTATTGGCCTTAGAGGAAACCTAAGTTAAAAAGTTGCAAAAAAGTGAGCTGGAAGCTAAAAGTAATTTAAGAGACAATGAAAAAGGTCTAAGATGACCAAAAGTAGTAATAAAGCATGCATGAGTACAAGTACAATATGTGAACAAGAGAGGGAATAAAGAAAGGATAAGGTAACTATGGTATAATAAAAATATCTCAAATGTTGTGGTATAGCCCATGTGACAATGTCCGATCATATAGTCTAATATTGATAAGCCCTTGGAGGAAACCGATCAAGAGGATAATGCATCAAAACCATGCACAAGATAAAATTTTAGCAAGTGTAAAAAAATGAGTTGTATACATATGTCCCAATGAAGATCATCACATATCACAATAATGAAACATGACATGGTATTAAAAAGACCAATGCAAAATTAAATGGTGAAGTTAATGTAATAATATAAGTATAGGAAGAAATAATAAATTGTACTAAATGAAATATGCCTACCTCATACTTGCCTACTCGTGTCACTTGAAGGCGTCTATGGTGGGCGTAATAGTTAATCGGAACCCTAAAAAATAAAAATATATTTTTTTGTAGAAGATACTTAATAAAATAATACATAAATCATATAACTAGGATGCCATAGGAAGGATTGATTATATCATGAGAAAGGAGGATGATACTTTGAGGGTGGATAACAATAATGAAGAAAAACAAAATTTATGAGTAGATGATATAGGTATGATTAAGTGAGATGAAAGGAACTAACCAGACGCAATTCCATGGGGTTGAAAAGACTATAGGTATAGGTAATAGACTACTACATATCCTAGGTAGGAGAACAAGGCTAAAGACCTAAACAAGACGAAAATAGAGTAAAATAATAGATTTGATGAAGTGGTTAATTTGGAGAATGTTTTCAAAAACGGTGTTACTCTCTAAAGATATCTTTGAGTTTAATTATTGATTTTAAGGGAAGGTGGGAACCATAGGTGCCCCAAAAATATAGTGTGGTCAAATAAGTGGCATCATGAGATGCCCCAAAATAATTGTTAATCATCTTGATCTTGTAATTAAATTTATGTATTCCAACTAAGCTCTTTTGATAATGGAGTACATCAAGGTGTATAGAATGTGCTTGTGACATTACGTATTCATCATGAGGGTATAATGGTGCATATAGGCATGTTAGTTTTGTTGGGGGCAAGAGTTAAAAATAATACTCTTTGGATGGGATGCTTAACTTATGAATGATTAGGGAGAAAGAAGTAGATGATCCTGGAATAGTTTGTTAATACCAAATTCATTACATACAAAGAGATCCTTGTTAAGTTTTTGGAGGTGTCAATCTAATTATAAGGATGCTACCCATAATATAAGGTGGGATGAGATGGATACCGACACTGGGTCCTCAAATGTTGGGGATAAGATCTAGGCATGCACACAAGATATAGATACCAAAGGTGCTCAAGGAGTGCTAGTGTCATAATTCTAGATGATAGCGATTCTAAACCTATGATAGCTATAGGTTTCCAAGGCCTATGTTTCATATTAAAAACAACTATCCTACTAGGATTTAGAATAATAGTATCTCAAGAGATATATAAATCCAAGGGGCATGACATAATAATACAAAGTAACATATAAAAGAAAACATACATCTACCCTAATCTATAACAATGATTGATCAACCATCCACATAACAATAAACATGCAACAAAGGAAAAATAAGGGATAAAAATACTTACACACAATGTGATCGATAATGTATAATCCTCCCAAGAGACAAAAAAATTGAGATGTAATCATTATGGGTTGAGAAGGGGAAATATCAAGAAGAAGACCTTTACTCATATATCACTATGATGACCTAAATGTAAAATGAAAAGCTCTAAAAAATCAAGTTTAATAACTAAATGCAAAAATATGTACATATGCATGATGTGTAGGGAAGTGAAGTGTTTTGGAATGAGGAATGAGTGATCATATAATGATATGAGCGGTAAAATATATATGCACGATGCAATTTCCCATGGATGAGGCCGTCGTCCATGGAAAATGTCAAACCCGACACCATCGCCCATGGGTGATAGTATCAAAATTGGGGGAGCCAAAGGTTAAAAGGTGTAGAAAAAGTAAGGTGGAAGCCAAATAATAAATGGAGACAATGAAAAAGGTTTAGGATGAGAGAAAGAAATAATAAGAGAATGCATGAGTGTAAATAAGTAAACATAATGAGACAAGTGGACATAATGGGTAGAATATGTGAAAAAATAGGGAATGCCATGATGATTAGGTAAATATGGTATACTAATGACATCTCTAAAATTTTATAGTCTATCCCATGTGACCAAGTCTCGATCACACCCCAATCTCAACAGAACCCTTGACGTACCCACTCAAGAGGATGATGCATTAGAAACCCCTACGCAAGATAAAAGGTTAGCAAGCGTAATAAATAAGGTGTTCACATGTATAAGTGTAGGGATGAAAAGAAGAGGTATCTCCATATGTGAAGGATATATGTGAGGATACAAACCCTTAAATGGTCTATAAGATACATCTGAATGAAACGTCCACACAAGTGAAGATTAGAGTAGGTAATATAGAAGGAACAAAGGTAGCCAAGCTCTCAACCCAAGGGGTGGAGAGGATAACTCTGCTAAGATTGTTGTTACTTCTAGAATACCTAAAAATTAAAGAATAATCATAACCAATACCATGATGAGAGTAAAAATGATGATGGATGGATAAGGATGAGATAGTCATTGTCATTAGTCCTTACAATCTCAAATTCCATCTTCTTCATTTGTCAATGATAAGATTGAAAATATTGTACATCATTCCTTGATGCCTCATGCCACATGCAAGTATGGCAAAGGATCATCCAACGAGTCTAGTGTTGTATTGCTAAGAAGTATGGGCATGTGTGTATGTGAAGGAAAGGTTTTATCAAGAGTAGTAGAGTTATCCGGAAGAGAAATGGTGTGTTTTGGATCATGCTTCAAGTCAGAAAAGGTATAATTAAATGGGTTATCATAATCTCCATCCATTAGGTCATCCCTTTAAAGATTAAATTATTCAATCTTTGATTCTTATTTTGAGAGGTAAATGATATTAATACTATTATTGAAGGATGATTGTAGATATTCGGGACAAGATATAGAAGAGGATAATAAGTACTTATATTAAAGGATTTCCACATCCTTTGCTTGAGAATAGTCAAATAATAATGGGTATGAAAGTAAATAAATATCATCATGGTTATGGGTGGTGATGTAAACATGAAGATATTTAATGTCTATCTCACTAGGTGGTGAAGTGGGAAGCTCCTTAGATAGAGGTAAATATGAATATATATCGATTGGAGTTGTGTCGGTCACCTTCTTAAAAAAGTGATGTTGTAAATAAGGGTATCTTTGAGCAATGATAAAATTATGAAAATGTGTGTTTTTATTTTAATGTTGATAATCATATGAGTCAAGGAGGTTAGGTGGTATGTTCCGAATGTGTTTAGGATGCCCATCTTATCCTTGATGAGAATTGACAAGATAATTGAAATGTTGATATTCTTGAAATGGGAAACATGGAAGTTACTCAAGAGTACGTATTTTATAGATGCCACATGCCACATTTTTGGAATTGCTCAAAGTTACATTGATTGGTGTCATGTACCAAATCTTGAACACAAATCCTAGATTGGGGAAATTTACAAATTGAAAATATTATGATGTGACTTCACACATCCACGTATCCATGGTTGAAAAATAAGAATTTTGTGTGAAAGAGGAAAGTTAAAGATCATGTATATTAACCTAATGGATCAAGGAGGCATGGTAAGAGGTAACCAAATATATCCCATTTGGGGAATTTTCCTTCGGTTGTATCCTTGACATTTTCTATAAGTATATTTGATAATTTTGATAAAGTAACTAATTTTTTTTATGAATTATAAAGAAGTGAAACATGTGCCCAAACCTTTATTGACGATGACTCAATCAATTGCAAATTGATGATATTAAATAATAAGAAGAGAGGAGGATCATCTTCTCATAATATTAGATCATATAAAATCATAAATTTAATAATAAAGTCAAGATAAAGATCTTTTTTCATTTGATTATTTTAGACTACGAGTTCTTTACATTGTTGAAGTATGTTCTCATTTGAATCATACAACAATGAGTCTTGACCCAAAGATAGTGGCATGAGTGTATTCATGTTGAAGAGTGATTTCTTTAGATTATTATGATATTTAGGGAATATTTAATTATTTCAAATAATATGATTTGAATTCGGAGATTGGAGAGTTATTTCATTGGGTGTTAATCTTGGAAATTGGTTGGTGAGATGTTGGTTAAGACCTACAAAATTTTAACTTTAAGATGTCATATGAAGGGACCGCAACCTCAAGTTGAACTAGGATCTTATTTTTTTCCCCAACTATATGGTATCATCCCTATTATATTCATATAGGCCGATGTAATAAAGTGATAAATAAGAAATAATAGATGACATCATCCCTATTAGTGGAGGAAGGTTGATGCTTTAGAAGTAGAAATGATGATGATTTAAAAATTAACCGTATTAATTGAGGATGGATGATTCCATCAAGATTATAAAAGGGATCAGTATGGCATTAGATCCATGTGTTAAGGGAATAAAATATGTATATTTGAGGATAATTATGAGTATTTGATTGATAATGAAGCAACTCTTTGAAATTTTAGCCTATAGGGTAGGCTTGGAATGTCTAATAGACTTGGAAGAGAGGAGATTAGAATGAGAGACTTGAGATGACATCATTAATGTTGATGAAACTCTTGAGAGACTTGATTTTAGTGTTTTAGGTGGTTTCCTATAGCGTTGGAAGAAGACACATCCTAACATTTCTCATTGTTAAGTTGAGGGGTTACCTTAGCCTTAACATTATTGAGAAAGGGATTGATATATAATTTGACATTCTCATTAGATTGATTCATAATATTGTGATGGTTGTTCCTTTCATCAAAATCACAATCCACCACAACTTCCTCTAATCTATTTTATCACCAAAAAATAACACCCTCTGATTTGTCATGCATGTGTGAATGAGAAACCAATGTTTTTGGGTAACATTGGATCATCTCTCAAGTTGTGGGACTTGCTACTTGAGATCGACCTCCAGAGAATGGTGGTTTATCTTCCTAAACTAATGCTAAAACTACTCTTAATGAAAGAAATGCAACTAACTACTCCTATTCTATCAATTCAAGGAGACATGGAGAAGGAAAATGCATGAAAGAATGGAAATCCTACACTACAAAGGTGATAATACTAAGAAAAGAAGGTCTTGAACAACTTACTATTCATGAAAATGGGGAAAGGTGAGCATGGAGAGGATGGAAAAGCATCACATGCCAAGATTACACACAATACTCCATTTCCTTTAAACACAACATTATATAAGCTTGAAGTGAGAATATGAAATATGCACCAAATACTTGCAAGCATGAAAAGACAATGAAGCTAGTGCAAGGATTGAGAAATGATCAAAAACACATGTTTTATTGCTTCAAAGATATGCACAATACATCATAGTTGAGGAAGAAGGCATGAATCCCCATTACAAAGCTTAAAATGGAGCCTTAAAGCTCCAACTCCACCCAACAATGACTAAGAAGGAGAGAGAAAACTTCAAAAATATCCAACTCTTTTCTAAAAATGATCTCTTACAATATATGGAAGAAAAAATGAGAGAGAGAGAGAGGGAACTTGAAATTTTCATTCAACCACCAACAAACAACATTTAATGTCCCGCAGAAAAATCATGGATAACCCCGCAAAACCCATCCCTTCATGTACCATTACTTTCGGAAAAGAAAATATGCCCATACTATATTAAATTCGGTGGTTAGGATGCATGGAACTACACTTTTTAATAATTTTTACCAACATAACCTCACCAAAATTAATATTTTAGGATTCCATGGTGTAGAGGATATTGATACCTTTCCAATGATATAAAGTTTGTCAAATTTCGAGCACCGGATCAAAAGTTATGCCCATTTGAAAATTGGCATTAATCTGCACAAGAGATGACGAAAATGCAAATTGCAAAAATGGGCCCTTGAGCCTGAAATTGCAAACTACACCATTTACAAAAATTAACCAGTTTGCAAAAAAACCCCCAAGGCCGAAATTGACCAGTTTGCAAAAATTCCCCAAGGCCCGAAATTGACTAGTTTGAAAAAAATCCCCAAGGGCCGAAATTGACTAGTTTACAAAAAATCCCCAAGGCCCAAAATTCACCCGGTTGCAAAAATCCCCAAGGCCCGAAATTGGCTAGTTTGCAAAAAAACCCCAAGGCTCGAAATGTTTTGCAAGGTAACTTATGAAGGCAATATCTTGAGCTCCCAGATGAATTTTGGGGTGAAATTTTATATGATTTCACCTTAAAACGACCCATTAAATCCAATAATAAAGGCCTAAAGATCAAATTCTGACGTTAACACCTCTAAATGGCTCCTTCTTCCTCATGCAGCCCTCATAATATTTCTTTGAAGCTCAGTCCTCTTTCACGGTGTATTCTCCTTTAGGCCCAAAACACGCTTCGATGAATCAACTCCATAGCCTTCAAACTTCCGCAAACCACTTGCAATGCTCCCCAAACTTTAAAAATCACATATATCATTCCATATTGCTTCATGAATCCTTGTCTAGTGCTCAAACCCATCCTCCCAAGTTGTCTATTTTACCTCGGGGGTAAAAATAGATAACAATCTCTTTTTGTATCATGGCTTCATGGTTGAAATTAGCACACAACAAAAAGATATAGGAGAGCACAAGAATTTTTTACCATTTATGTGTGGGTGACCCCAATTGACATGCCACTAAAAAAAGAGATTATTATTGAACTAGAGATAAGAAGGGAGATAAGTATCCGAAAGTGAATCATATGGATCGGGAGAAAATTCTACAACTCTTTTTGTAGACAAGGGTTAATGGTTTTTTTCTATTGGGCCCCAAAATATCAGCTAAGTACAAGAAGGTGCATGGGTGCGCGAGACTTATTTGAAGAAGGGTGTATGGGATGAAGGCGCGTAGGAAAGGTTATGGTAGGGTTTTGTAGAATATATGACGCATGTGCATAAGGAAAAATAGGTTTTGTACTTAGCCTCATTTGACATCTCGGGAAGCACACAAGAAAAGTATGACCCTTGTGGATAAGGTGCCAACTTGCGACTATGGGATAAAAAAGGGAATATTACAGGCATGCGATGGAAGGTTCTAGAAGACATCATTGTAAGGAGTGGAGAGCTCAGATATGAGAAGTCATGCTTCCATGGAGGACCACCTCGACACTTGACAACCGATATGTAACTTCTGAAAGGCATGACAATGGGTGCTAAGGCTATAAATACAAGCGTCCGATGGAAGCAGAAAGGGAGGCAAGAAGAGTAGATAGAGATATGATATAGAGAGTTTTTGGAGAGTGTGGAGGAGAGAAAGGAGAGATGAAGCCCTGTAGAAAATTAATGGAGGATGTTATGGGTTATGGATTAGGAGAGGTCTGTAAGTAATGGCACATCTAGAGGGATGGGTCTGCATTCTTATTACTTTTGCAATATGGTGAGCATAATGTAGTTCGATGCATGACTCAACTATGCATTGTTATATAAGGGTTTGTCATGACCTCAAGGGATTGTAATGTGGTTATTAAACCTATTAAGATGAATATAAGGCTCTGTTATAAATCATATATGTGTGCGAAGCATAATACTTGTGTATTTCCTTTCTGTATGAACCATTTCCTTATGTTGTTTGTTATTTCTCTTTTCTAGATGCAATAAGATAACAACTCATTCTAGAATATGGCATGGTTCTTTCTACTCATTTCCATTTGAATATATGTTATAAGATGATGCATTCTCATAAGACTCACATAAAGGAGAGACTCGGTGCCGCGCGTGCCTCGGGTGAGCACCTAGTGCCCGTTGGGTGATAGGCTGGTGTGCATGGGATTAGACTATTGGTCTAAGGGTATAAAATATGACTACATCTTGGTTTCATTACCGGGACCTATTTTCAAAGTTTTGTGAGAAATGGCATGCATCTTTGTTCGGTGATGTGTGATGATAGAGCACCTGACCTTGGAAAGTGTGGAAACATGGAGCATGGAGGATGAGTTTGCTAAAAGATTTAGCACTGGACTTGAGTTCGATGTGCGTAGATGGGTAGAAGAGAACCTATACCATGAGCTGTATGAGACATTATTTTGCTTCTTCCTAGTAGAACTATATGAATGGCTTTCAACATACACATCCAGATTCGAGATGGTGCTATAGATTGCACGTATGGACCCAAGATGACTATAAGAGGATGCAAGATGTAGATCTGACTTGGACGCGTGTTGTTGATCACTGGTGGAAGAGAGTGCTGACTAGTTATACTCTTGAATACGTCATTTCTACGTATTCTTGCCTAGAAGTTGGTGATTTTGAATTTATGAGGAGCACAGAGGATCATTTTTGCATGCTATTCCTTTGTATATGAAGCTCTTGTTCATTACTTTGAGTTTAGAAGCATTTCCCATTGATGGATAAAATTCTCTAAGTGCTTGGAGAGGAAGCTAGGGTGGAGGAAGATGACAGAAATTACGGTTGAGAAGGAAAGGGAGGAGAGACGACTCAAAGTATAAAAAAAGTTCGTGAAAGGGAGATGACTAGAAAAGGTGAGGTTACAAGTGTGATGGATCTATAGAGGTAGATATTACGAGAAGGTTTTGAGGTTCATAGAGGATGTGGAGCCTAATTAATCTATGCTACTCCATTTTGGAAAGTGCAGGAGAGAGGCCCCTTCAACTTCTAATGAGAGTTCCTCACATCGAGAAAGAAGAGCCATTGGTGTGCATTTGAACCCACCTGGAGACCAACCCTTGGTGCTTGGTTTTCTAGATCAAGGAAGAAGTATTCTTAACCAAGTTGGTATCGATGGGAGTAACCGATTTGCACCTAGGAGATATAATTTCTTGTTTGGAACATTCATGGTTGTGCAAGCCATTCTTGTATTTGGAGGAATATTTAGACAAGGTGCAAGTATGTAAGGTTTGGATATCGTGTCTAGGAGTGGCGTGGGACATATAATTGGTAGTGGGACAATATCACAAACCATCTGTGTGTAGTTTAGTGGGACATTGGGTACATTAGGCATGACCACTTCAGGCCCTTTGCCGACTACATGAGGTGGATTTGGTGGGTCAGGAGGAACAAGACTTGGTGGATCCAGTGGATCTAGTGGAGGAGGAAACACCAGAGGAAACCAAGGCTTTGGATCAGGAGGAAAAGGACCCTAACCACCTCCCAAGTGTTTTTTGATATGTATTTACACTTACCAGACTATAGGGGCATTAAAGATGCTGCAGAGCATGTGCACAAGTGTGTACTACTATGGCACGTGAAGGGGATCACTACCCCAGAGTGGAAGGCAAGCTAATTTTTAGTGACATTACAAGGATACACGTATAGTTGGTAAAGGATGTATGACCCCATCGATGGTGGTAAACTACACTGCATTGAATAACACCTTCCTAGCAGAGTTCTATATCCTTGAGTTTGAGTAGAAAAGCATCAACACTCTAAAGGAGATCCAACAGGGAATCGATAGAGAGTGTGTAGGAGTATGAAGTGCGTTTCAAGACTCTTTTGTCAAAACTATCCTATGACATTCATCCTTCTCAATATGCTTAATTGTTTGTTGGAGGATTGATAACACTTGTTTAGAAGGGATATGTAGCACAAGACTTTCACAAACCCGTGCAAGGCATTGGAAGCTACCCTGTGTGCCGAAGTGGTTGGGAGTGTAGATACTAGTGTTAGTCTTTTTCTGGAGGCTCAAATTGTTGTAATGGCCAAGAATTTAGAGATGTTGTCTGCAAACTTGGCATATGAGGTTTGTAGTGGGATTTGGTGGTGTGATCGTTTGTGAAGTGGAGGGCATGCAAAGAATAGTTTACCTTGGAAGTCGGTGCATGCTATGTCGGTAGAGATCGTGAGATTTTCTATGGGGATCATGATGTAAGTAGATGCCCTCTAATCTAGCACGTAACTTGCAATAATGTTTCTTGCTATTGCAATATCTTTACCTCTACGACCCATGATACCAAGGATTGTCATATTGATTGATCAAATCCATGATGCTATTGATTTGAGTATGTGCTAGACTAGTCTTACAAGAAGTTCAAAGCGTGTCGATCATCGTTATGAAGGCGCAAAGATGGAGGGATACGTGGAAGATTTTTTTGTAGAGGATTTCATGGTCATATTAATCTGCGATGGAGGACAAAGTGAGTTCCTGTGAGGAACTGTTATAATTGTGGATCTACAAAGCATTACAAACATGAGTGTCTTGATCTATTACAATGCTCATGGTGCGGAAAGAAACATAAGTATGAAGAGTGTCCAAAAATTTATGAGCATATGAACCAACAACACTAGAAGGAAAAAGGTGTTGGGATGGTGAGCATCAAGAAGGCCAATTCACAGTGGATGCCAAGAGTGGTGCGTGAGTTAGGGCTAGAACCTGTGTTGGTGATGATGTGAGTAGAGGCCGTGCGCACCAAGGAGATGCCAAGACAAAGGACACTAGTTTCAAGAGAGGAAGTGATACATGGAAAGTATCCAGACCCTACTCATCAAAAAGAAGTGTATCAAGAAACTATGGACGTGATTCAGAGTTTACAAGGGGAGATCCAATGTTTGAAGGAGAAATCAAAGTAGTTGGAGCAAAGGAAGAATGCTAAGGTTTTAAAGGATGACCTGGATGAAGTCAAGGAAGTATGTAGGATGTTAAGGCAAGAGAATATTATTCCATTTCTAGGAGAATGGCTAAGAGAGAAGGTACTAAGTGCTAGAGTAGAGCACGGAAGGAAGGTTTTGCATGAAAACCTTCCTCTCACAAATTTCGAATATGACAAGGAGATTACTTTAAATGCGGTTGTTGATGGATGGATTCTAAGAAATATTCTCATTGACACATGGGAGCAGAGGTAAATGTTCTTACCTTAGATTCTTGGCATCAAATGGGAAGGCCCACATTGCAGCCATCTTTGAATGTGTTGTATATGGTGAATAAGACTAAGGAAATTCCCATTGGTCTCTAAAGGATTCATTTATAACCATTCAAGGGGCCAAGTTCACTGGAGACTTTGAAGTCTTGGCACTTACTAAGGTAGACAAATTTCCAGCATTGCTTAGGCGCCCATGGTGTTACAAGAACAATGTTGACCCATGGTTTAACAAAGGGCATATCAAATTTGAAAACAAGGAAGAAAGGGTGATCATTCCTTTGACAGATGGGAAGTCAACACCCTATACTGAGCCCTTAGGAGAAGAAGTTCTTGATAGATTCTATGTACACTCCATCGAGATCTTATGATAATTCACCCCATGGAGGGAGTTATCTAATTTGAAGATGCTCAATCCTTGAGTGATACCACTAGTGTGGCATGCAACAATTAAATGCATGGGATGTATGAGTTGATAGGGAGACAGTTGAGAGGATTTGTTACAAGGGTAATAAATGGACACTCATTCAAGCACTTAAGAGGAAAGAAGTTTCCAAGTTACTTTGGAGGAGCATATCCTGAAATTTTCTTGGAGAAATGAAAGCTCAGTGGAAAATGACGATGAGAGGAGAGGAATTCTCAGTTATAAGGTACTCGGAAGCTGCAACATGTTGGTGGGCTACACATCAGGAGAACCTCCTAATTGGTGCGAGGTAAGGATCACATTTTTATAAGGTTCTCTAGGAGAAACACACCCACGGTCATACAAGACTACCATGGTAAAGGGACCGCCTCATTTCATGTCCAAGTGTGTGAGAAGGCCTAGATGGGGGGCACAGAGCATTACCACATTCATTATGGGTGCATAAATTGTATTCCACCTTACAAGGCTGTACACATGCATGGTATATTCATTTAGAGATGCATCGTCAAACAGGTAATTGGCAGGAGTTGGTAGCTGATCTCATTCAAGATTTTGAGTATAGGATTACCAAGCCATCTATAGATAAAGCGTTGTAAGTGATCAAGTGCCTTATGATGGGGTATAGTGCTATGCGTAAGAGAGGCTATTGGAGCTACTAGGTGAGCCTTACTTAGAGACACACCTCAATGAAGAAGAATAAGAGGAAATACAACTTGAGCATGCGTGCATGGAAAAAGAAAAGGAAAAATGGTCTATGTAATAGACATAGAAGAGATGGAGACTTTGGATGTTAACCATTCGGAAGGTAGGAACGAAGTTAGAGACTACACTGATGAGTGAGCACGTGCCTACCATGAGCCCTTGAAATCAAAGAAGATAACATTGGAATGAAGAGTGAACCTAAGGAAGCTATCATTGGAGACTATTGTTTAGAAAAATAAGTTTCAAAGGTCATTGATCTATTGCGTGAGTTCCAGGATTTGTTTCCTCATGGGTACCATGAACTCAAAGGTGTTCACCATTCCTTAGGAGAGATGAAGATCAAGTTGAAGGAAGGTGCGTGCCCAATTCAAAAGAGGCCTTATCAGATGAATCCAAATTTATGCATACGGGTCAAGGAAGAAATAGACAAGATGATAGCATCTGGTATCATTGAGGCAGTGGAAGAATCAGAATGGATAAGCCTAATGGTTATCAACATCAAGAAGGATGGAAGGATAAGAATCTATGTTGACTATAGGGATCTGAATGTAGTATGTGTCATCGATCCTTTCCCAACCCCCTTTACTGAATAAATTTTGGAGGGAGTAGCTGGGCGCGAAGTCTACTCTTTCACAGATGGGTTCTCAGGGTATGACCAAGTCTAGATTACAAAGGAAGACCAAAGAAAGAAAACTTTCACCATCAAATGTGGAAGTTTTACCTACACGGTTATGCCTTTTGGATTGAAGAATGCACCTGCTGTATTCTCGCGCATTGTGGTACAAGCATTTCAGAATTCATCCATAAGTTTCTTCAAGTTTACCTAGATGACTAGACTATGTATGGATTGGTGAAAGATCATTGTGACAATTTAAGGCTAATGTTTGAGAGATGTTGGCAATTAAGGATATCCCTTAACATTAAGAAATGTGTCTTTGCTACTCCATTTGGAACTCTATTAGGACACATTATATGAAAAAGAAGGTTTCTTTAGTAGATACCGTTAAAGTTGCAATTATAATAGGATTACGGGGCCTACTAATCAAAGCATAAGACGTAGATTCCTTGGGCATCCAGGGTATTACAAGAAGTTTATCAAGGGTTATGCCAAGATCACCGTGGCTTTGGAAGAATTGTTAAAACATAAGAGTGTCTTTCATTGGGGAAAGAAGCAACATAAGACATTTGACACTTTGAAGGATAGGATTGTCACGATGCCCATATTACATTTTCCTTCTTGGGATAATCCTTTCCATGTGCATGTTGATGCCTCAAGGACAACTATGGGAGTAGTACTAGCACAACCTGGTGAGGGAATTGTTGATCATCCATTGTGCTTTGCAAGTAGGAAATTAACACCAACAGAATATAATTACACAACTACTGAGCACAAATAATTGTCTATGATCTACGTGTTACACAAGTTCAAGTAGTATCTATTGGAAACACCATTTATATTCTACATGGACCACATGGCATTAAAGTACTTAGTCAAAAACCTGTGTTGCAAGGGTGCATATGTCATTGGGTCCTATTATTTCAAGAATTTGAGTTCATAGTGGTCGTAAAACCAGGAAAGAGTAATTCAGGGCTTGACCACTTATCAAGGATTAACTCAGGAGAGGATGCACAAAGCATTGAGGATACCATACTAGACGCACAACTATTCAAAGTTGCGGCACATGCCCTTAGAATTGGAAGATATCGCAGTGTTCTTAAAAATATGTGTGGCGTTGGAAGGGATGAAGGCTCGGAGACAAAGTATTAAGCAATACACGCCACACCCTACATGTTGATTAGTGGAGATCTATACAAGTTAGGTCATGATGAGGTTCTCCACTGATTGGTATTGAACCATGAGCACGTAGCCATTATGGAAGAAGCACATGGTGGGATTGCAGGAGGACACTATGTAGGAAATGTTACTTTGCACGAGAAGATCTTATTAGCAAGGATTTGGTGGGAAACCATCTACAAGGATTGTATTGAGTTTTGTAAGGCCTGTGACCATTGCCAACACCTTGGAAAACCTAGAAAGAGAGATGAAATTCCTTTGTGACCAATAGCCAGTGTTGAACCATTTGAAAAATGGGAAATTGACTTTGTAGGACCAATTGCACTGTCGTGCGAAGGATTGGTTCATAGTAGATTATCACTTACACCGATTGATTACTTGACACGTGGCGAGGCAGCCCTATGAAGGATTACACTACAATGAAAGCTATTCAATTTTTATGGGAGAACATAATCAACATGTATGGTTTCCCTTTAAGTTTAACAAGTGATAGGGGTACACACTTTCTCAATGAAACAATCAAAATTCTATTAGTAGAATTTATGGTGGCCCATCATAAAACTACCCCATATCATCCTTAAGAAAATAGAACTATTGAGGCATTTAACAAGATACTAAGTCACACGTTAAATAATATCTCGTGACATTGGAAGGAAAGATTGGGATGACAAAGTATTAGCTGTTCATTGGGCATACAAGACAACCTACAAGAGATTAAACAAGGCCACACTGTTTCAATTGGTGTTTGGCGTGGAGGTTGTTTTACCAAAGTGGAGTTCATGTTATCATCACTTCATTTATAACGCGCATAAGAGGGTAAGCTGATAAAAAAGTGTTGGAAGAAAAAATTAATAAGTTAATGTAGTTAGGCGAAAGGTGATCACTTGCTAGATAGAGTTAGAAGACAGAAAAAAGCAAGACAAAAGGCATGGCATGATCATCATATCAAGGAAAAGAAGTTTGAGGTTGGGCAGATGGTGTTTTTGTATGATTCCAAGTATCCGCACCATCCCGGAAAGTTGAAGGTCCAATTGTTGGGAACTTACATCATCTCATACATTCTTGATTTAGGCACTTGCCGATTATAAGCATTGGATGGGATGAGGTTACCAGTAACTTTAATGGGAGTAGGTGAAGCCCTACTATAAATAATTCTTCTTGGTGTTTGTAATGAGGAAATATTTCCAGTTAGCTTAGAATTTCCCTTTATGCTTTTTCTTTTCTTGTGTTTCCCTTTCTCATTTCTTGTTCATTTCTTTTTGTTTTTTTTTGCACCTTGTGCCAATGTGGTAACCACATTATTGTTTTTCCAAGGTTGTGTATGCATGAGAGGACCACACATTTGTTTTTGTGGGGTGGAGTGGTACGAAGTATAGGCCTATAATACAAGTTTGAGATGGTAATAGAAGTTGAGTGGCACTAAGTAGAAGGAGACACGTAAGGTGAAGAAAGTGTGTGAGGAAACGGTGGGTATTAGATTATGGTGTGAAAAAGGATCCGGAAGAAACCACGTACGAGAAAGGATGAAGAGCACAAAAACAACTTGAGGTAGGCGAGGAAAAAATCTGTAAAGGATAGAAGAAGTGCTTTCGGCGATGTGGACATGCACATAAGAGTCTTTGGTCGGGTTGGATTTTTGTGTGCCAGAAGGTTGTAAAGGGTTTTTCACGCAGGATGTGGTGTGTGGGTAAAGTCGCTTAAAGTCAGCTTAGTGGAAAAAGCCACATTTAATGTTAAAAGTACATTGGTAGGTGGTATAGCATTTAATGCTAGAAAGAAGTAAAAACTATAAATACAAGGTCAGGCAAGTCATTTGTTACCTTACGATTACAAAGTAAAAGAAGCTCTTGCAAAACTAGAGCATCTAGAGAGAAATTTATGTGAAGAAAGGAGAATCGAGGAATTTGAGTGTACATCTAGAGTTGATCTACAAACCGAGAAGGAGGAGTACATAGGCATGGGGAAGGTTGTGTGAAGAACGCCATCTTGTGGAAGGATTTCACGGTTACGGTTTGAAAGTTAAGGCATGAGAGAAAGAAGGATTCATTTCAGGAGTTGAAGCTTTGGACTAAGCTTTGGGATCAAGTAGAGTAGAAAAGAAGAAAAATAAGGATTATTTAAGTTTAGTCGAACTAGAAGATGTGGTACCCATGAAACCAACCATTTCACCAAAGAAACCGAGGCCCAAGGCAAGGGGTAGGTGGAGAAGAAAATACAAAAGATCAAAGGACCCCAAGCCTCACAAAGGAACAAATAGAAGAGGCCATGGAGAGAGAAGTGGTGGGCATGATCAAGAAGCTTATGGAAAAATAGGTAGAACACATCATAGATGAGGTGTTGAAGAATGTTGAGGAGGAAAGCATAGGTAAAGAATATGGCAACATGGGGAGATCCTGTTTGTTGTAAGATTTTGAAGTTACACGTATATGGAGGAAGAGCATAGAATCAACAAAAGTTCAAGGAATGGGCTACATCGATGATCCAAACAAGGTGTTACGCGCATGCTTCTAAAGCATTGTGCTAATGGAAAAACTCTTAGCCATGGCTTCATTTGATGAGGAAGGTGCATAACCTTGGATAAGGAAAATTCTATAATGGGCATTTGAGTCCCACATTGGTGAGCTTGAATTTGAGGTAAGCCAAGGAGCATTGATGAAAGTTCCGAAACAAGAGGATAAACCCCTTGGTTAATGCTCAACGATTATCATATGAGCAGATCTACTAAATGCTCAAAAAAATTTCAGTTGAGGTTAAATCCAGGCTCTTCGGAAGAAATGACAGGTGAAGTTCCTAGAGGTAGAGCTGGAGAAAAGGGAGGAAGAGCTCCTTGAGAAAAGAAAGGACCTGAAGTAGGAGAAACTAATCAGCACTCAGTTAAGGTGTGAATTAAAGGACATGAAGGAAAGAGTGTGTGAGGAATATAAGAAGATAGAGATGATCACAAAGGCTATTGTCTTAAAGAACCAAGTATTAACACCATCCGCGTAAAAGTATGGATCATCCTTGCAATTCCTAGAGGACTTGACCTGCATACTCACCATGCAGAGGTGGCCACTTGCCTTAGAATCCGTAGAAGAGGCATTGGCATGCCAAGAAAAAGAAAATAAGATGAAGGTTGTGGAAATTGTTTCTCAATACAACAAGATCATTGCCGATGTAAAATCTGCCATGTAAGTTCTTTGAGGATGCCTACGATAATTACGCAGAAAGGGATAGAGTGGAAAGTATCTTGGTTTTCACCCATGAAGTGGAACTTAAAGAGTCCCAGGAAAAGAACAAGGGGAATAGGGCTGAGTGAGACAAAATATTAGCTAAAGTAGAAAATAAATCAGAGGCCATTGAGACCTTGTGGGGCTCAATCAAGAACCTGGATGAAGGAATTATACCCCCAAATCACTCGAGAGGATGGACACGCTTGAGGATTTGGGCAAGAAACTAGAGGAGATTATAGAGACAATGAGCACTAAGGGGGAGGAGCTGATTTTTGAAGAAGTGAGTGCCCTGGTGGGTGACCTTTGTCAGCAAGCTTAGAACGAGGTCAACACTTGGGGAAAGTTAGAAGCAGATTTAGGGAAGGATTTCCCTCTCCTCCTCTAGAAGTAAAGTTCCCCATTCTTTCATTATTTTCCCCATTTCTTCATTCCTTTATTCTTCCATTCCAACCATTTGTAAGGATCCACCATTCTTTATTTCTTTATTGAAGAGTGTTTTTGAGGATGGAGAATAGGCATAGTGTGGGGTGATGTTGGGCCCCAAAATATCAGCTAAGTACAAGAAGGCATAAGGGAGTGTGGGACCTAGTTGAAGAAGGATGCGTGGGATGAAGGAAGGTAGGGAAGGGTCTTGGTAGGGTTTTGTAGAACATATGGTGTGTGCACATAAGGTAAATCAGGTTTCATACTTATCCACATTTGGCATCCCAGGAAGCACACAATAAAATCATGACCCTTATGGATAAGGTGCCAGCCTGGAGACTGTGGGATCAAAAAGGGAATATTCTAGGCATGCAATGGAAGGTTCCAAAATACATCATTGCAAGGAGTGGAGAGCTCGGATCGAGAAAGCATGCTTCCATGGAGGACTACCTCAAAATTTGGTAACCAATTAGTAACTTCTGAAAGGCATGGTGGTGGGTGTTAAGGTTATAAATACAAGTACCTGATGGAATCAAAAATGGAGGCGAGAAGATTAGATAGAGATATGATATAGAGAGTTTGTGGAGAGTGTAGAGGAGAGAAAGGAGAGGCAAAGCCCTACAAAAATTGAATGGAGGATGTTATGGGTTAGGGATTAGGATAGATTTATAAGTAATGGCACATCTAGAGGGATGGGTCTGCATTCTTGTTGCTTTTGCAATATGGTGAGCATAATGTAGTTTTGATGCATGACTCGACTCTGCATTGTTATATAAGGGTTTTCATGACCTTAAGGGATTGTAATGTGGTTATTAAACATGTTAAGATGAATATAAGGCTCTGTTATAAATCATATATGTGTGCATAGGCATAATACTTTTGTATTTCCTTTATGTATGAACCATTTCCTTATGTTGTTTGTTATTTCTATTTTCTAGATGCAATAAGATAACCACTCATTCTAGAATATGGCATGGTTCTTTCTACTCATTTCTATTTTAATATCTTCTATAAGATGATGCATTATCATAAGACTCACATAAAGGAGAGACTCAAGACGCGTGTGCCTCAGTGAGTGCCCAACACCCACTTAGTGATAGGCCGATGTGCATGGGATCGAGACTATTTGTCTAAGGGTATAAAATATGACTACATTTTCCTAGAAAGTGGAAGGATAATTACCTCCATTAGATCAAGGAGGGTTTGAATCGACACATTGTGAATGATGTTTTGGAAGGAATTGTTAGGATTAGGAATGCCTAAGACTCCATCATCCATAGAATTGGTTTGAGGTTTCATTAAGACGTGAAGATAATTTTGTGCTTGATATTGAGGTTATTTTAGTTGTGGTTTGTTGAACATGTGCATGAGATAATATTTTCTCTTGGCCTTCCTGATGGATTTCTCCAAGGTGGTAGGAGAAAAGGACCTAACCTTGTATTGAAAGGAGAGGATTTAAGGCACCAAGGAATATGCTTTGAAGAATATAATTAGTGAAAGAGTGTTCTAGTACAAAGAGTGTTCCATTATTTGATGAAGGATTGTACATTCTCATTATCATATTATTTATAATTTATGAAGATGCTCAAATAGTCTTTAGGTAATCCTTGAGAATGGAATTACCTTAATATAAGAGTGGATAACCCATAGAGTTTGATAATAGAGTTATATGGGAGAGAATAGTACCAATATAAATCATAAGAGTTACTTTTGACCCATTATTTGTAGACATTACCAAAGGGTTTAATACGAAGTATAGGTTAAATTAAACCATCGTAAGTGATAGAAGAGGATATACCCCAATATCCACAATGTCTATATAAGGAGCCAAGGGTTATATCTAAAAATATGGAATCACCTTAATGGTCATGTGAGGTCATACGATTATATTTCGATTGTGATCAACTAGATGAGGTAGGGAGGAAATAATTAGGAATACCCCACTAAAATTTATGAGGTATAGTATTCATAAGAGTGAGATTTGTGTTCATTTGAATAAATTGATTATTGGAACTATATTGTTAAAATATCATTTGGTTGATGAGTTGCAATATAAGATGAGTGGGATCTTTGAAGTTTTTATTAGAATTAGGATTAGTATTTTGAGGCATATTTGTGTTATTACCTACAAAGTGAGAAGGATCAGTATTAGAAGATTTTACCCAAATGGAATTATATGCCTCCATATGGTCCATGATGACTTCAAGTGGTTAGCCAAAGAATTGGTGTAAGCTAAGATTAATTATTGCATGATAGGATTATAGAGATATTCACTATTTTCTTCTTCTTCCTCTTGCTTAGAATTTAGTTCTAGGATTATCGTGTTGATATTAGATCAATTTATCCACCTATTATTGTTTTCTTTATGGGCCAATTATTTAACATTGATGCAAACCATGTTAGAATCATAATATAAGAATGTAGGTTTGATTCATGAGTCTTAGTCTTGGGAAGCATTGTTATATTAAGAATTACGAAATGATCCATTTCTAAAAATATTTAGAATGGTTTAGAGTTCTCTTGAAAATATTTATATTGGTTTTAAAAATTATGGAAGCTGTGAATAAGAATCAATTGGAAGAGTGAATAAGATTCATGTTGGGTTCACCAGATTGTATGAAAGTAAAGAGTGACACAATAACAATTCGTTTTGTCTCTTTACAAAGTGGGAGCATTATAGATGAGAATAAAGAAGAGGTCAAACTAAATATGCACACTCTAGATTATAAATTAATGTATATATAGAACTAGGAAGTCATTCCTCTACACTCTATACGAGGTATAGGGTTCTAAATCCTTAACCTTGAATCTAGGGTAGTGGTGTCTAACTAGTTCCTAATGGTAAATGATTATAATAAGTTTATAATCAATATGGTACATGATCTAATATCTTTTAAGCAAGAGTTGTAAGGATGAAAATTGAGTTCCAATAGATTATAAAACAAGATATAGGTT
This sequence comes from Taxus wallichiana var. yunnanensis, assembly GCA_018340775.1. Classification (NCBI taxonomy): domain Eukaryota; kingdom Viridiplantae; phylum Streptophyta; class Pinopsida; order Cupressales; family Taxaceae; genus Taxus; species Taxus wallichiana. The sequence goes on from CM031244.1 coordinate 587,935,750, forward strand.
ATGCAAAGTTGTAAGGTAAGAACCGATTGATAAATAATAAAAAAGAGAATAATATGCTACCATATCCTAATATATGTATGAAAAAATCCATAAAATACAAATATGAAATTAAAGTAAAGGAAAGTATAGGTTAGAAAAAGAATAAGCATATGAGTCGAAAAAGAGAGTTAGTTAGGGTTAAGGAAAACAAGAAGCAATGAGTGAAAAGAAAGAAGGATTTGAATGGTTGAGAAGGGGAGAGGGAGAGAGTAGTGGAATAACAGGTTTGTAATGGACATGTAAAGATTTATAGATATACTCTATTTTGTGTGAAGGATGACTCTCAATCATGTTAACACATTGAAGGAGCATGTATATATCTACGGTTTTATGTGTTCTTTGTGTATTTATGAGTTTATAATAAGAATCAATGATTTCTACTAACCTTGCAAGGATTATTCAATGATAAAGCTGTAGGTGTTACCATACTTGTATTTATCTTAAGTTTGATAGTGAGCTCTTGCTTTGTGTCAATGAAATGTGGTTATCTTAGTTTAAGAATAGACTATAATTTTCTTGGAGTGAGTATGTCATTTGAGTTATGTATTCCTTCTTGGAAAGCCATATTTGAGAAGTACTAACATTCTATGGGGACAAATGAAGAAGTATCTCATGTTTCATGAAAAATAGGTTGGAAACTCAGTTTATGAAGGATATATTTGGACATGTAAGCTATGCATTGGTGAAAATCCCCTAATTGATAAGTGTAGAGTGAAATCCTAGGTTGGTAAGCACGTGGATGAAAGGTATATAGTAACACCTACATTTTAACCCAAGAAAGATTCAATGCTATTATTTGTATATGTTTGAGAACCTCTCTAAGAACCAATATCATGATTGTACTAATGTGTGCAAGGGGGAAAATAACAAATGATTTACATATAGTGAAGTATGTGAGGGCTTGTTTGAATGGTATCTAAGGTATTAGCTCAGAATAAGAAACATATTATTGTGAGATGTTTGGGCATGCATGCAAAAATCCTGAAAGTGATTTGTGCATTAGAGTTTTGATCTAATTGAGATTGTGTTATGATGAGCTTGAGCATGAAGGGACACAATTGAGAAGATTAGATGAGTTTACCTTAAGCTTTATTAGGTATTTTACTTTATAACTAGTTTCTTAAAGCGACAATGAGGGTTTACACTCTACATGTGCATGTTTACCAGTCATCTAAGCCTCATGGAATAAAGTAAAGCCTTGCTTAAAACCCTTATTTATAAAATAATATTGTAGAGGATATAAAAATAGACCGTGACACAAAATTTTGAGCTTTGAAACCATATTTTCGAAAAGTTGTGGCTAAGTAAAATTTCTCGGGATCTTTGGAGGGTTTCTAAGAATGCTAGCTAGGGTATGCATTTTAGAGCCCAAAACTTAGTATATTGATCCAAAATTTTGTAGAGGGCATGGTGGAATTATGGGTGAAAGGATTATGAAGGAAAATTGAAATTTTCATTGTTGAATTCTCATATTTATTTGATAGTTTGGTTGCACAGGCGTGTCACGATTAGAAACCTAAGTTGGAAGGGCATTTAACAAAGGAGGTAGAAGTTTCCTTTAGATTCTAGACTTGAAATTGCACATGTTTCTAGAAGTCCATAATCGGTGATCAAAAATTGGATATTTTTGTCTTGGATTGATTGAAACTGAAAGATATTTGATATTCCAAACTATCCAGGACCTAGTTTGGGTGCGTAAGCATAGAGGGTGAAAGTGCACTAGAAGGAATAGACCAAGGAATTGGAACTTCAAATTTGAAAAGAACTTTTGGGTTGTTAAGAGGAAGCTATTGAAGTTATCAAACGTTTTGGGTACCTATGAAACCATCCAACCATTATTTGAGCACGGAATTAGTCTTAAGGGGATGTGAGAGCAACCTTGCAAGATGGAGAGAGAATGATGAAATTTGACTGTCTTGAGTGCATTTGGATGTATCCTCACCTTATTTTAATTTATGAGTAACAGGGTGTAATTCAAAAAATATTCATCATAGACTAAAGGAGATAAATCTCTCTTAGAGAGACTATAGGCTAATATGAATGCCAAGGGACAATTTTGTGTTCACAAGGTGATGTAAGTGTTTGTGTAACTTGATAAAATTATATGACTTAATGAATTAAAACATGGAAATTGTATGAATATGATAGAATCATACTTGTTGATGATATTTCCACTCAAGTTGGTGAATGCCAACTCTTTGCTTGTTTAGGCTTTTGTAGGCTTGAAAAAAAAAGGATCCTCAAAGTAGAGTTTTGAGAAGATTACTACTAAAAACATACTAAAATTTTGAAATGAACTGAGTAAATGGTTTGGGTGCATCATTTGTGGTATCAAAACATGGTTTGAGTTTCTTAAATTCATGTTTTTGCTAATGTTGATATGGTTAAGATGCGAGAGGGTGAAAAGAACAAGTTTATAGAAGAAAGAAGTAAGAGTAATATTTATGAAGGTGATTTCAAAATACTTCTTGGTACTGATATTTTTATCAAAGGTATGTAATTGTAGGTGGCTATTCCTTGAGGAGAAATATTTTTGTTGTGAGATTTGAAGAGTGAATCCTTCTAAATTTTGCATACAACAGTATTACTAAACCTTGATATTTGAATACTTTGAGTGATTTGATGATTGAATCCTTCTAGAATATTTTTGATTAATCATTTTTCATGGAGATTTGAAACATATATATGCCTAAAAAATAGTGAAGTTTTGGATGGTTGGCAGGTTGAGAAGATAAAATAGAAAGTTGTCTAAAAGACGAGGGTGTAAAAGACCTAGGTGAGGACCTAAGGAGACCAATAGACCAAGGTGAAAGAGACTTGGGTGAAGGTCACATGGAGAAATTGAAAAGAGATATGAGCAGAAAATCCAAGGGATTGAAATAAGGAAGAAGCTATGATAAAGATAAGGAAAACATAAGAGTGAAAGAGTTATTCTTAGAGAAATAACAAAAGGAGACTGTTGGTTGTTCAAACGTGCACCCGTGTCTCGAGATCGTGAAGAACCGAGTTGTTTGTGACAATAATAGAACCATCCCCATGTTGTGGGACCTTATGCACTTGGGACGAATCTCTCGGACAAGGTTGGTTCCTCTACCTACCTCTAACACTACTACTACTCCTAATACGTAAAGAAAATCGTAGACTAAACATGCTAAGGGAACAGGGGATAGAAGGGTGTGTAGAAAGGTGAAATCCTAAGCTAACGAAGGAGATAATTCTAGGGAAAGGATTGGTCTCTCTCCATGAGTGATGAAGGAAAAGAGAGGGCACTGGAGAATAGGGCAAATGACATGCACCATAGATCAACACGCGGGCTCGGCCTTCCAGCATGCACAACACATGAACATGAAGACTGCAAGCGGGAATACACACAACATGCCAGAAAATGAAGATAAAGAGGTGAGATGCAATGAAAACAAGAAAGGGAAGACAAGATTTCCACAAAACATGATTTTATTTCTCAAGGGATGCACAATCATTTACATTCACGGAAGGAGGTAATAATACATTGTAGAGACCATGTCAAGGTATGAGACCTGTGGGAAGTTGGCCACCATTTTGGCATGGTGCTGTTACAATAGAGAGGGATCCTTTTACAAAGAAGAAATATGCTATTTATAGAAGAAGAAGGAGAGAAGAGAAGAAGAAAGAGAGGGAAACTCATATTCAAATCTTCAACCACCAATAAAAGTGACGAATTCTGCAAATCCACCTCGCAAAGATGTCAAATGTGCTTCCCCATTTTTTTTTGGCGTGTGGAATAAGGAAGAAAGAAAGATCTGATTGAAATATGGTGGTTGAGGTCAATTAGATGTGTGCATTGATGAGTTGAGAGACGTTTCCCTATTTTCCACCTACCAAATCCCACCTACATTTAAATTTGAATAGTCCAATGTGTAGCTTATGTCAAAGCAACTCTCTGAAAAACCTAGGTGTGCACTCGATCGAGATCCAGCATAGCGAGAAGATACAACTGTTAGAAGATGTTAGAGCCATATGGGCATGTAAGACATGTGGCACGTGCGGATTGACTCAAGGAGTCAGTCAACTATTCATTTTTTATCCTTTTTACCACGTTTCATGTACCAGTTAGTTGTCTAGATTCGGCCCCCTGTTGGCGCACTTTGATAGGTTGCATTCATCATAGACAATTCTAACAAATGATGTGGCACAATGACTAGTGTAGAAGAAGGTGTAAGGCACCAAATAAAAATGTGGACACATGAAAGGGAAACAGATGGAAGGCATGCACAGAGGTGTGCACGTAGGAGGAATAAGAGAATACTTGTAGGGGAAAAGTATGGGGAAGGGGCACAAGCATTCAACTAAAGGATAGCGCCGACGACGGTAGAACAAAAAGTAGTGCACGTGAAGGAGAAAAAAGAAAAGAGGAAGTGCAAGGCAAGAAAACTTGAAGGCATACAAGTGACTTAACTATTTTGGAAGGAAAGTCTATAGAGGTGTGTGTAAGGAGTGCATGACAGGATAGGAAAGAAGGTGGGCATGTAGGAGGAAAGCGCAAAGGAAAATGGAAAAGGAGATATTATAATGTAGAGAGAGAAGTAGGAAGGTGCATAAGGGTGCACATAGGAACTGCAACTATGCCAAGGTATCAAAAGAACAATCTTGAGTACGTGTAACTTGAAATGTGAAACATCAAAGTTAGAATGAAATATAAGTTATCTAGATAACTAGGAGAGTTATTTGGATAATAGTTTTGGTGACTTTCGGGGGCCATTTACCTACTAGATGAAGAGACTAGTAGCCTTAGAAGTCCATTGGGCATGGAGTCAAGCGCTAAACTTGAAGATCTAATTTATAACTTAAAGAACATCCCTGAAGTCACTTGAAGCTCTGTCTGAACTTTGAATTGAACTACCGCTCTCATGGTGATATTTTGACTTGGACTATGAGATTTGAAGAATGTGTGGATTATTGGAATTTTCTCTACCAAAATTGAACTGTCATCCCAGGAAGAAACAAAAAGGGGCACACGGGAGTAACAGGAAAGGCACTAGAGGGAATACGCTTAAATAGAAGCACAACACTATGTACAAAACTAAAAATCAAACATGTCCCAAAGGGAACATGCAGAGTGTGCATGAACACTTGTTTTATTGAAAGAAAACCTAAACTAACCTACTCTAACCAGAGGCAAAGGGCACTCAAGTAAAACCTGCACAATAGGCATGGAGAAGTAGCTTCCCTTCCTCACAAATTGCAACCATGTAATTGATTTGAACCGAACATGGTTAAAAACAAGAGTGAAAAAACACCTTGCAGATGGTGTTTCACCCTCCTCAAAGTATCAACAAACAAAATATATACCTCCTGAAGTTGTTTTGCACTTAGATTTAGGAGGCATTGTTGTTGACCTTTGGCGCACCAAATCTCAACCTCATGTTTTTTGAGCAAACATGACCGGTGGTAACTCTGTTTTGGATCTAGACTAACCAAGTATCCGATTGGGCAAAGTATAATCCTTGTGATTTTCCCATTACTTTAAAGCTCAATCCCAAAGATGGGATTCTTATGCGAGAATTTCCTCCTGAAGGGGAGTTCTTATAGGATGGATCACATAAAGCGAGGTGGCATGGTTCTACCTATATAAGCAACTCAGTCTCCTTTGATAGCACACCCTCGTAACTAACTGGTTTTCTTCTGAAACAGCACCCGTATGATTTCTTCTTCCCAGTCAGAGTCATATGAGTCATGCCATTCTTCAACTATTCTATAATCATCAAACATGATGACATTGATTAGAAGAGGTGCGTTAGTAGGGGGATGTTCATTTATGGTAAAATTAGATAGAGGGGACTTGGAAGAAGGTGGAAGGATGGGAATGAAGTGATGGAAGGCATACACACTGAAGGAATGGGGGCGTGCGTGGAAGGAGAGATGGTGAAAAAGTTAAGGTGAGAGAATGGAGGAGGGGAATACTCAATGAGGACATCACACATAAAGTTGGGAACATGTGCAGCGGGATGAGATGATGTAAGTTGGTGTGGAGGAGTGGGAGGGTTGTAAGATGGTAGTATAGGGTTTCCCCATTGACAGGGTTGTCATGCGCTAGATTTTGAGCCTCCATTTCTTCCACCCACTCTGTAATCTGGGGTAGCATCTCAATGATAAATTTTAGCTTCTGTTAGGCACTAAACCAACTGGTATAGGGCCGACCCATGGACAAGGGACCTTGTAGCCAACTTTAGTTGCCTTTATGGAGCATTTGACTTTGAGATGCATCATGTCCATCTCCATTTTTTGAACCTACCTCTCAAAATCAGCTTCGACCAAGGATTTACCACCATCATCTGCATAAACATGTTCTTCATAAACATTTTGGTTAGAAAAAAAAAGTGGGTTATATGCATATTCAGGATGACAGGGATCATAAAACTGATTTGGAGGAGAAATTTGGAACCGTGGTAATGGAGAGCAATATTTTTGCTACTACAAATGAGAATTCTAGGAAGGGAAAGAATTCATGATTGCACAACTTCAAAAAAAAGTGGAAGAAGGAAAATGAATGAAAAGAGGATGGGAGACTGGTTTATGAATGAGAAAATGGGTGCGTTTGGATCGGTGAAGTGCTAGATATGTTGAAAAAATCCTTCAAAGGTTGGATCTCATCAAAACACATCAAACTATTGAGATGAAGATTTAAATCTCCTCACTCTTGTCCCAAAATTCGTGCGAAACTATTGGTCATTTAAATGTGCACCCGTGTCTCAGATCAGGAAGAACCAAGTTGTTTGTGACAACAATGGAACTATCCCCAAGTTGTGGGACCTTACGCATTTGAGATGGATCTTTGGAGAAGGCCAATTCCTCTACCTACCTTTAAGGCTACTCTGCTACTCCTAATTTAGAAAGAAAATCCTAGACTAAACATGCCAAGGGACCAGGGATAGAAGGATGTGCAAAAAGGGGAAATCCTAAGCTAAGGAAGGTGATAACACCAGGGAAAGGTTCAATCTCTTTCAACAATCAACAAAGGAAAAAGAGAGGGTGAACGCAGCGTGCACTACATGAGATCAATAGGTGGGCTTGGCCTTCTAGCGTGCATAACACATGAACATGGGGACTACAAGCGGGAATACGTATAGCATGCGAAAAATGTAGATAGAGAGGAAAGATGCAATGAAAATGAGAAAGGGAAGACAAGAGTTCCACAAAACATGATTTTATTACTCAAGGGACAAACAATCATTTACATTCACTTAAGGAGGCAAGAATACATTACAGATACCATGTCAAGGTCTAAGACCCATGGGAAGTCGACCACCATTTTGGCATGGTGCCGTTACAACAGAGAGGGATCCTTTTACAAAGTAGAACTCTACTATTTATAGAAGAATAAGGAGAGAAGAGAAGGAGAAAGAGAGGGAAGTTCTTGGATTTAAATCTTTAACCACCAAAAACAAGTGATAAATGCCTATAAATATTCCTATAAGGTTGTCAAATGTGCTTCCGATGTCTTTTTAGTGTGTGGAAGAAGGAAGAAAGGAAGATATGATTGAAAGCTAGTGGTTGCGGTCAATTAGATGTGTGCATTGATGAGCTGAGAGACATTTCCTATTTTCCACCTACCAAATACCGCCTACATTTGAATTTTAATAGTCCAACATGTAGCTTGTGTTAGTAGCTCTTTGAAAATCCCATGTGTGTGGCGATCGAGCTTTGTAGAAAGAGAAGATACTGGCTATCGAAAGATGTCAGAGCCATCTAGGCATGTAAGACACATGGCACGCATGGATTGACTGAAGGAGTCAACCAACTATTCATTTGTTTTATCTTTTCTACCATGTGTCATGCATTGGTTGGTTTTCTAGATTTGGCATCTTGTTGGCATACTTTGCTAGGTTACCTACATCACACTCAAGTATGACAGATGACATGGCATAGTAACTGATGCATAAGAAGGTGTAAGGTGCAAAAGTAAAAGGTGGTCACGCAAAAGTTAAATAGATAGAAGGTGCATGCAGAGGTGAATGTGTGGGAGGAATAAGAGAATACTTGCATGGGGAAATTATGGGGAAGGGGCGTGAGCATTCAATTGAAGGATGGTGTGTGACGATACAAGAAAAGTGGTGCGTGCAAAGGAGCACAAGGAAAAGAGGAAGTGCAAGGTGAGAAAGCACGAAGGCATGCAAGGACTTAGCCATTTTGGAAGGCAATTCTATAGAGGTGTGCGCAAGGAGTGCATGACAGGATAGGAAAGAAAGTGGGTGCACATGAGGAAAGTGCAAAGAAACGTTGAAAATGAGATAGCAAAATGCAAAGGGAGAAACAGGAAGGCGCATAAGGGCACACAGAGGAACTGCAACTATGCCAAGGTGTCAAAAGAACAATCTTGAGTGTGCACAACCTGAAATGTGAAATATCAAAGTTAGAATGAAATATAAGTTATCTAGATAACTAGGAGAGTTATTTGGATAATAGAGACAAAAGACAAGTTTGAGAAGTTAGAAGCAATGATCAAGATCATGATGGGAATAAAATAACAAAGATTTCAATGGAGGTTGAAGTAGAAGGTGAAGTGGCCTATTAAGCTACTTATGAAGGAGAATAGGAAGTAAAAAATGATGTATTTAGAAAGAGGAATGATGAAGGACACTCATGAGTGAAGAAAATGAAATTTCATGTGAAGAAGTGAATGACAAAAGAGAGAACAAAGAAATGAAGATGAAGGAAAACTTCATGTGGGACTTATGGGATCTATTTTTTTCTAACTCTATGTTTGAGTGGGTATTTGCAGGTATGAAGATGACAATGATGAAAATGAAGGAAAATATTTCAAAATGGATGAGAATAAGGTCAAATGAAGATGTGATAATGCAAGTATAACGATCTGAGGAAAATAAGACAAAATGAAAGGTCCTAAACCCAATCAAGAAGACTATGAAGACCAAATTCCATTCTATGAGGCATGGGAAAGCTATTTGGAAGAAGAGAAAAGTTCTAGTGATCAAGAAATGGATGCTAACAATAGAATATGGGAGGTGAATAAGATTTTTCTGGTTGGAAAAGAAGAATAAAAAGGTATGAAAGAAACTTCTAGTCAAGCCAAGAGGAAGAAGGAATATGTTAAGGGAAAACACCAAGTTTATCATTCAAAAGAGAGCATAAATCATGGGTATATTGTGCCTATATGGCTTAAAGGAAATGAAAAAATAGTGAAATCAAGTAAAGAACATGTTTGCAAAGATTGTGAGTCAAATTTACAAGCCAAAAAAGAAGAGAGATCTAATATAGGACATAGTTCAAGCTACAAGAGCAAGAAAATAGATGATATGAAGACTAGAAACCATCCCAAACACATGACAAGAAATAAGTGGATAGTAAAAAAAAAAATCAAGTGAGTACACTACAAGAATGCTTGAATAATGAGGTGAACACTAGTTCAATAGAATAAGGTGGAATGAAGAAATTAGTCCAAGAATGGAAACCAAGAATTTTGCAGAAGAGAGGACAAATTCAAAAGAAGGCCAAGATAAAATTCAAGGTATGAAAGTGGTTTGTGAAAGTTTTGATGATGAGATTGATTATGGTAACTTGAAATCAATAAAATAATCAAATAAATAAAAATGCATATCTTTGAAAGAAGTGAACAAAGAAGCTACATGGGAAGTTGGTAATGCTCCTACAAAAATGAAGAAAAAACATGTAGGGAAAGTGAAGATTGTGCTAAAGAAGATGAACATGACAACCCCAAGTTTGATGAGGCCATGGAGGAAGAAAACATTCTAATGTTGAGAGAAGAAATTTGCATGATAGAAGAGCTCCTAAACTCTCCAAAAGGTATACAAGACAAGAATGAAGACAAGGTAATTAAAATTGATGATTTGCTACTTGATAATGAAAATTGTGTGGATTAATTTCTAGAAATTGTGACAAAGTAATCTACTAGTGTATTTGAGAAGCATGGAACAAGTAAGAGTGAGTGGATGACTAGGAATTATGATCTTAGGAAGCATGATGATTGGTTTTGCACGAGTAAAATAAATGAACTATTTCTAAATTTGACTAGTGTAATTGAAAATGAAGAGAAAATGGAAGATTACTGAGTTGAGAGAAAACTGATTTCTTGGGAAAATAATAACAAAAAAGAAGAAAGTACAGGTTCAAGGCAAATTGAGGTGGTGAAAAATGATAGTGAACAGGGAAAACAATTAAGAAAGTGAAAAATTTGGCAAAAACATGATGATTATATGAATGAGATACACTATGAATGGATGAAAGAGGTGATAAAGAGTGAATAACAATCTATATTTGTGTTTTCTATGTTTTTGTATATAGGTATGATGGATGGAAACATGAATATAATGGAGATAAAGATGCAATTCAAGAAACAAAGAAGAAATGTCCAAGAAGATGCAAGGATAAAAGACAAGATATGGGATACATATGGCTATAAAACACACAAAGAGAGTGAGAGTGGAAAGAGAAAGAAAAAATAATGTAAATAAAATGAAGACTTAGCGAAAGATATGATTATTCAAACAAAGTATATGGAGGCTTCTTCTCCACCACAGGAGTATGATGCATGAGCATCATTAAAGAAGCTCTAGCTTATGGGTTCACCTTTCCAGCAAGACAAAGAGTCAAGGTGGGAGGTTGGAGTGTCTTGAAGTTCTTCACGAGTCTATAAGAGTCCTTATAAGATGATAAGGTAGTATAGAATTTGAATTCATACTTGTTGTTTTCCCTCCTAAAAGGAGATTTGAATTAGTAATACTTGTAAAAGTGGGAAAGTGACTTGTTAAGGTTTGTTAAAGGGGGAAAATGAAATGTTAGTGTAAGTGAGGAGTCTAGTCATGACATTAGTGAATCATAGGGTGAAAGAGTCATAAAAATGACAAAAATGATGTAATAAAGCTATTATAGCTAAGAATGGGCATATGAGTTAGAAAAAGAGAGTTAGTCAAGGTTGAGGAAAATAAGAAGAAATGAGTGAAAAAGAAAGAAGGATTCAAATGGTTGAGAAGGAGAGAGGGAGAGAGTAGTGGAATAAAAGGTTTTGTAATGGACATGTATAGATTTGCAGATATAGTATGTTTTGTGTGAAGGATGAATCTTAATATTATTAGCACGGTTGAAGGAGCATATATATATCTTTGGTTTTGTGTGTACTTTGTGTTTTTACGAGTTTATAACAAGAATCAATGATTTTTACTCACCTTGCAAGGATGATTCAATGATAAAAATATGGGTGTTACCTTACTTGTACTTATCTCGGGTTTGATAATGAGCTCTTTCTTTGTGTCAATGACATGTGGTTATCTTAATTTAAGAATTCTCTTGGAATGAGTATGTCATTTGAGTTATGTACTCCCTCTTGGAAAGCCATATTTGAGAAGTACTAACATTCTGTGGGGAAAATGAAGAAGTATCTCGGGTTTCATGAAATATAGGATGGAAAATTAGATTGTGAAGGATCTATTTGGACATGTAAGTTGTGCATTGGTGAAAATATCCTAACTAAGATGTGTAGAGTAAACTCTGGGTTGGTAAGAATGTGGATGAAAGGTATATAGTAATACCTACATTGTAATACAAGAAAGATTCAATGCTATTATTTGTAAATGTTTGAGAACCTCTCTAAGAAACAAGACCATGATTTTAATAACGTGTGCAAGGGGAAATAAAATTAGATTCACATATAGTTAAGTGTGTGAGGGCTTGTTTGAATGGTATCTAAGGTATTTTCTCATACTAAGAAGCAACTTATTGAGAAATGTTTGGGCATGCATGCAATAAATCCTGACAATGACTGTGCATTAGAGTGTTGAACTAATTGAGACTGTGTTATAATGAGCTTGAGCATGAAGGGACATCCTTGAAAAGATTGGATGAGTTTACCTTAAGCTTTAGTAGGTATTTTACTTTGTAGCTAGTTTCTTAAAGCGACAATGAGGGTTTACACTCTGCTTGTGCATGTTTACTAGTCACCTAAGCCTCATGTAGAATGGAATAATTCCTTTCTTAAAACCCTCACTACTAAAATAATATTGTAGAGGATAAAAAAATACCGTGAGCCAAAATTTTGAGCTTTGAAACCATTTTTTTGAAAATTTATGGCTAAACAAAAGTTCTCGGGATCTTTGGAGGGTTTCAAGAATTCTTGCTAGGGTATGAGTTTTAGAGCCTAAAAACTTAGTATCTTGATCCAAAATTTTGTAGAGAGCATGGTGGACTTATGGGTGAAAGGATTATGAAGGAAAATTTAAATTTCCATTTTTAAACTATCATATTTATTTGATAGTTTGGTTACACTGAGTTGTGTCACATTTAGAAACCTAAGTTGGAAGGGTATTTAACAAAGGAGGTAGAAGTTTCCTTTATAGTCTAGACTTGAAATTACACATGCTTATAGAAATCCATAATGGGTGATCAAAAAGTGGGAATTTGTATCTTGGATTAATTGGAATTGAAAGATATGTGAGATTCCAAACCGTCCCACACCTAGTTTGGGCTCGAGTAAGTTTAGAGGGTGAACGTGGACTAGAAGGAATAAACCAAGGAATTAGAACTTCAAATTTGAGAAGAACCTTTGGGTTATTAAGGGGAAGCTACTTAAGCTCTCAAATTTTTTGGGTACCTCTAAAACCATCCAACCATGATTTGAGTAATGGAATTAGTCTTAAGGGGATGTGAGAGGAACCTTGCAACATGGAGAGAGAATCATGAAAGTTGGATGTATTGAGTGCATTTGGGTGTTTCCTCACCTTATTTTACTTTATGAGTAATAGGGTGCAAGTAAAAAAATGATTCATTAGCGTTGAGTTGTGAAGCTTAATTACTTCATTTTAGCATGCAATTGGAACTTTCTGAAAATACAAGTAACCAACATCGATCGGGGAAGACCGGAATCGGTCAAACAAGTAAGGAACCAACAATGTTAGGTGGAACCAGCAGCATTATGTAAAACCAAAGTGTCGGTTACCTGTGTGAAGTTTTAATTAACTCTCGGGAATTATATCTATTTTTAGCATTAAAATAGATTTATTAATTGTAATTACATGGCTAAGTGCCCTAAGTCTATAAACGACTATATAAGCATAAAAGCTAGGGTTTAGAAGGAATGGTATGGATTATAATTACAAGATAATTATGTGAGAGAGATTTCTTGGAGAAGAATAAAAAAATATTGAAGGAAGAAAGTACTGAACATCTGAGAGGTGTGGAAGATTGTAAATCTTCATTGTATATCTTGTCAAAGCTTTGGATAATAGATTGGCTTGTTTCTTGGTGGATGTAGCCCACCTTTGGGTGAACCACATTAAATCTAGTGTTGATTTGTGTCTCTTGTTTTTATAATTCTTTTGGTAGAATATCTACTTTTATTTACATGTATACTTAGATCGATATATTGTATGTCATGTACAACCGGTGTGCTAACCCCAACAAGCGGTATCGAGCTTTGTTTGAGGGTTTTGTGTGTTGACAGATTTACTCACAGAGGGTTTTTTGATTGAGTGGGAGCTACAACAATGACATAAGATAATAAATACAAGGTAGAGAAGTTTGACAACCGAAATTATCAATTATGGAAGATGCAGATTGAGGATTATCTATATCAAAGAGATTTGTACTTACTGTTGGATGAGAATTCTAGACCTATGAAGATGACTGATGAAGAATGGAAGATTCTTGACAGAAAAGCTTTGGGATCTATAAGATTGAGCCTAGCAGCATCCGTGGCTTCCAATATTATAGAAGTGGCTTCTACGGTAGACTTAATGAAATCTCTTGCTAATTTATATGAAAAACCTAATGCTTCAAATAAAGTTTATTTGATGAAGAAACTATTTAGTTCTAAGATGCATGAAGGTGAATTTTCCTCTAGTCATTTGAATGATTTTCTCGATCTATTGTAAATCAGTTAAAATTGGTTGCAATACCATTTGATGATGAAGTAAAAGCACTTTTATTCTTATGTTCTTTGCTTGATAGTTGGGACAACTTGGTAATGGTTGTTAGTAATACAACATCTGCTAATAATATTTTGAAGTTTGATGATGTGGTTAGTATAATCTTGAATGAATAAATTCGCAGGAAGAGTACAGAGGAAACATCATCTGGAAATGCTTTGAATGTAGAAAGTAAGGGTAGGCGAAGGAGAGATCCAAGAGTAAGAGTAATGGAAAATCAAAGTCAAGGGATAGCAGATCTAAATCTAGAAGTAAGGGAATTACTTGTTGGAAATGTGGAAAGAAAGGACATGCAAAGAAAGATTGTTGGTCAAAGGATAAAGAGAACCAACAACCAGAAAAAGGTAAAGAGGTGAATCTTGTTGCATCAGAGGTAATACAAGATGATCTTATTCTTTCTTTAGATAGTAGAATTGAATTATGGGTTTTAGATTCAAAGTAGCTTCTTTCCATGCAACCCCTAATAAGGGTTATTTTAGAAATTATGTCCAAGGAAATTTTGGGCATGTTTATTTGGGTGATGATGAACCTTGCAGTATTACTAGTAAAGGGAAAGTTCATCTAAAATTACAGAATGGAAATACATGGGTATTGAAAGATGTGAGGCATGTGCCAAGCCTCAGGAGGAATCTTATTTCTGCAGGGTAACTAGGTGAATCTAGTTGCATGGTTACTTTTACAAGAGACTCTTGGAAAGTCACCAAGGGTGATTTTATTGTGGAAAGAGGTAAGAAGGTAGGAACATTATATTTATCTACTTGTATTACTAATTCCTTTTCTGTATTATCTACTTCAAATTCAGATGCATGCATGTGGCATAATCGGTTGGGTCATATGAGTCAAAAAAGAATGTAGATCTTAAAGGCTAAGGGTAAGTTGTCAGATTTGAAAGATTTAGATCTTGATTTATGTGAGCATTGTATCTTTGGAAAGTAAAAGATAATGATATTTCTCAAAGTTGGGGCAACTAAGGAGCAGAAATTGGAGCTTGTACACTCAGATGTGTGGGGACCAGCTCAAGTAGCTTCTCATGGAGGATCCTAGTATTATGTTACTTTCATTGATGATGCTACAAGAAAGGTATGGGTTTATTGTATTAAACGTAAATATGATGTTTTTGATACTTTTAAAAGATGGAAAGCCCTTGTTGAGAATGAATCAAATTCTAAGTTAAAGTGCCTTAGATATGACAATGGTGGTGAATATTGTAGCAAGGCTTTCAATTATTATTGTTCAGTGAATGGGATACATAGAGAAAGAATGGTTCTAAGAACACCAAAAGAGAATGGTGTTGCAGAAAGAATGAACAAGACAATCATAGAACGTGCTAGAAGTATGAGGATACATTTTAGATTTCCCTTACAGTTTTGGGCGAAATAGTTGATACAATGGTTTATTTGATTAACCGTGGCCCTTCAAGTTCACTAGATGGAGGAATACCAGAGGAATCTTGGACTGGAAAAGAGGTAGATATTTATTTTCTTAAAGTTTTTGGTTCAGAATATTTTGTGCATGTTGATAGGGAAAATAGAAAAAAGTTGGATGCAAAATCCAAGAGATGCACTTTCATTGGTTATGGATCTGGTGATTTCAGTTTCCATTTTTAGGATTTAGAGAATTCTAAAATTATTAGGAGTCATGATGTTGAATGGAATGAAAAGAGAATGTACAGGGATCAAATTTTGGTACCCAAGGATGAGAAAATTGAGATGTTTATTGATGAAAATGAACTCTCGGGTTTTAAAGAAACACCTAAAGAAATACATAGTAATTGTGGTCGGTTAGGCCCCGACCAAGCACGGCATCGATTAGATGAATCATCGACGGTTATTCTGAGAGGATCGAACCGGTATCGGTTAGCGAGAACCGTTATTGGTTAGAGGTGACCGGCGTCAGTCACTATCGTAAGTTGATACTAATGTCCAGGAGGTCCAGATTGAGCCTCCAGTACCCCAAACTCCTGTGAGAAGGTCACAAAGGGTAAGTAAACTTCCAAAAAGATTTACACCTCTATTTTATCTATTATTGACTGATAGTGGTGAACCAAAAATATTTGAAGAAGTAATATAGGATAAGACTCACGTTCAGTGGGAGCATGGCATGGATGAGGAGATGGAATCCTTGGAACAGAACCAGAATTGGGATTTGGTTAAGTTGCTAGTAGGAAAGAGAACATTGCAGAACAAGTGGGTTTACAGAATTAAGGAAGAAGAGGGTGGACATAAAAGGTACAAGGCAAGGCTTGTAGTAAAGGGATTTGCACAAAAGGCAGGTATTGAATTTGGTGAAATATTTTCTCTGTTGTTAAGATGACTTCCATTCGTATTGTATTGAGTTTAGTTGTAGTAGAAGATTTACATTTAGAGCAACTAAATGTGAAGATGGATTTCCTTCATGGTGATTTGGATGAAGATATTTATATGCAGCAACCACTTGGGTATGAAGTTGAGGGTAAGGAGATATTAGTGTGCGGAGTTAAAAAAGAGCCTATATGGGCTCAAGAAAGTTCTAAGGAAATGGTACATGAGGTTTGATAGATTTATGCATGATCATGGTTACTTGAGATGTGAATATGACCATTGTGTTTATTTCAAGAAGCTTGAAAGGGGAGCTATATTATTTTGTTATTCCTGTATGTGGATGATATGCTTATTACAAGATCTAATATGCAGGACATTGGTGAGCTTAAGAGAAAGCTAGCTCACACATTTGCAATGAAGGATTTAGGAGCTGCAAAAAGAATCCTTGGCATGCAAATACATAGAGATAGGAAAAACAATAAATTGTATTTGTCTTAGGAGGATTATATCTACAAGGTGTTAGAAAGGTTCAATATGTAGAATGCAAAACCTGTTAGCACACCTATGGATGGACACTTCAAATTGAGTAAAGATCAGTGTCCTTCATCACATGAGGAGGTCAAATACATGACATGAGTACCATATGCTTCAACAGTTGGAAGTCTCATGTACGCTATGGTTTGTACTAAACCAGACATTACTTAGGTAGTGGGAGTTGTGAGTAGATATATGGCTAATCTAGGTAAAGAGCATTGGAAAGCTAGTCTAATGGATACTCAGGTATTTGAAAGGGACATCTAGCATGCAGTTATGCTATGGAGGTTTGGATATTTCATTACGTGGCTATGTTGATTTGGATATGGCTGGAGATCTGGATGGTAGGAGGAGCACTATTGGATATATTTTCACAATAGGTGGAACGATAGTTAGCTGGATTTCAAGATTACAGAAGGTTATGGCTTTGTCTACTATAGATGCAGAGTATGTTATAGCTACAAATGCTAGCAAGGAGATGATATGGATGAGTAGGTTCATGGAAGAGTTGGGAAAGGAGCAAAGCAATTGTAAATTGTTTAGTGACCATCGAGTGTAATTCATTTGGAAAAGAAATCAACGTTTCATTCAAGAGCGAAACACATTCAAAGTGGAGGTATCACTTCATACAAAGGTATTGGAGGATGGACAATTGAATCTAGAAAATATTCATACGAGCAATAACCCTGCATGGATATGCTAACGAAGCCATTAGAAAAGGAGAAGTTGGAGCTACACTCCAATTTTGTTGGTCTTCAAGTTTGAGACTTGAAGAGGAAGAAACAAAGCCAAGGAAGGATCCAAGAATGACGATGTACATGTATGATGCAGTTGATTAAACTCCAAGTGGGAGATTGTTGAGTTCGAAACTTAATTACTTCATTTTAGCATGTAATTTGAACTTGCTAGAAAATACGAGTAACCGAGGATCGGTCAAGGCATCGGCATCGGTCAAGCAAGTAAGGAACCGGTAGTGGTTAGGTAGAACTGGTGTCGGTTACCTGTGTGATGAAGTTTTAATTAACTCTCGGGAATTATATCTATTTTTAGCATTAAAATAGATTTATTAATTGTAATTGCATGGCTAAGTTCCCTAAGTCTATAAATGACTATATAAGCATAAAATATAGGGTTTAGAAGGAATGGTATGGATTATAATTACAAGATAATTATGTGAGAGAGATTTCTTGGAGAAGAATAAAAAAATCTTGAAGAAAGAAAGTATTGAACATTTGAGAGGTGTGGAATATTGTAAATCTTCATTGTATATCTTGTCAAAGCTTTGGATAATAGAATGACTTATTTCTTGGTGAACGTAGCCCACACTAGGTGAACCACGTTAAATCTGGTGTTGATTTGTGTCTCTTGTTTTATATAATTCTTTTGGTAGAATATCTACTTTTATTTTCATGTATGCTTAGATATGATATATTATTCTACAACCGGTGTGATAACCCCAACAATCAGATGCTAAAGGAGATAAATCTTTGTCGAGAGAGACTATAGTGTAGTATGAATGCCAAGGGACAATTTTGTGTTCATAAGGTGAGGTAAGTGTTTGTGTAACTTAATAAAGGTAGATGCCTTAATGCTTGAAAACAAGGACATGGTATGAATATGATTGAATCATACTTGTTGATGATATTTGCACTCAAGTTAGTGAATGAAATTTATTTTCTAGTTTAGGCCTTTGTAGGCTTGAAAACAATAGGATACACAAAGCAAAGTTTTGAGAAGATTGCTACTAGAAACCTACTAAACTTGTGAAATGGACCGTGTAAATGGTTTGGGTGCATTGGTAACTAGGTGTGACTTCCCGTGACGCACCCCTCCACATTAATTGATATTAAATCAATTAAACATAAACTAAAGTTTATATTTAATAAACAAAAAAATTAATATTTTTATTTATTAACTATAAACTAAGTTTTATAGTTATATATTTAATATATAATTAAATATAGATTTAATAAGAACAATATAAGGGGTTAAACCCACTTAATGTTATTGTTCTAACACCACCCCTTAATATTAAGTGGGTTTTATACACCAAATTTACCTTTTCATACAATATAATTTATGATCCTTAAACCACAAAGTGAGGGTTTTAGGCGAACATATCACTTTTGAATGATTTATACACCATCATGGTAAACTTAGATTTTTGTACAAAAGGATTTGGAATCCATAAATCATAAGTGATGATTTAGGCTAAGCATGATTTTGAGACTACATCTCACGGTTTCTCATGGAAAAATATATAAGCACCTTAGGATCCTTTTATAAAGTAAGGACCTCCTTTACAAAAATGATTCTTTGTTATTAGACTACATAGTAAACTTAGAGTGATAAGTTTACTTAGATCATAAAAAATATTTTGCATTGCTTTTTATGGAAAAGAAGTATAGAGGTGAAGAATAAAACACATGGTCAACCATTAGGAGGTGGAATTGTCATGCACACTCCCCCTCAATGACAACTCTGAAAGGTCAAACATTGCACAAAACTTGTAGAACTTCACAACACACAATGGATTCATAAATATGTCTACAACTTGATCTTTAGTAGGACAAAATTAGAGATCTATATCACCATAGAGTACCTTCTCTCAGATAAAATGCATATGAATATATACATTATTTGTTATTTGGTGCTAGATTGGATTATTAGTGAGAGAAATACAACTCTGACTATCACACAAAAGAGGAGTACTTCCTTTAACTTCCATGTGAATTTATTCCAACATCCGCTTTAGCCACATGGATTCCTTTGATTCTTACATCGTACATGTATATTATACCTTCGTAGAAGAGATTTAGATTGTTAGTTTCTCCTTTCTACTCCAAGCAATGATACATGTACCAAACTTAAACTCACATCTAGTCGTATATTTTCTATCTATTACATCACCAACATGGTTAGAATTATAATATCCATATAATAGGGATTATCATAATAAGCACAATATAAACCATTATTGATTTCACTTTTAGCCATATTCCAAGCATCATCATATGAATTCTACATTAATAGGTTTAGAATCAAGTTGTATACCAAATTTAATGATAACATATTTATAATCAACCATTTCATGTTACCAATATATTGAATTTTGAACAAAGAACTTCAATGTTTCAATCTTGAAAAAATAGTCTATGTCAATGATAATATAATATAATAGTATCTTAAATATGTTATAAATATTAGATGCAATCAATATTAGACGTATCCAATATAGACACAAAGGCATCCCCAAGTGTGATTCGATGTGCATAAAATATTATTCTTAGTAATCACATAATAATTTACTCAAAATTATTAGAAATTTTATTAAATAATAAATGCTTTATTGACATTTTCAAATCCATTGTGTATTCTAAGCCTTTTAATTTTGCGACTAGAACTATTTTCAACTAAAGCTTTAAATTATTTAAATTTAGATAAAACATCATATTTTTTTAATAAAGAATGACCAAATCATGTGAGAATAATCATCAATGAAAGTAACTTCATATAAAGAACCATTTAAAGAAGGAACTTCTAAAGGTCCTCTAACATCATTGTGAACAAGTTAAAGTTATTCGAGAGGGGTTTGTATCATGATAAAATTGAAAGGGTTTGCAGATTTCTTACTACGTAAGAATCCTTCACAAGTTTCATAAGCATAAGAGATATGAGGTATTCCAACAACTAGGTTAATTTGAGACATATAATACATTCTCCTAAAGTTAACATGTCTGAATATTTCATGCCATAACTATAAATCATTCTTACTTTGAGTAGAAATACATGAAGCATATGCAAAAACCATGGTAGTATCTAAATAATTTTTAATATACCATTTATCTTTTTGTAAAATGTTGTTATAGTTGTTTTGAGCAAGTTGAGAACATGATAGAAAATTAATTTTCAGTTTAAGAACATACACAACATCATTTATATAACCATTAAAAACTTTAGCTCTACCTTGACTTTGAACATCAAGAATGGAATGATCGCCTAGATAAATTTGATCATTACATTATTTGCTATTAGATAGAATATCTTACCTATACATCATGTGCCTAGAAGCACCACTATCTAGGATCCATTCATTTTCTTTTGTAGTAACTAATGAAACATTTAAAGAAACAATGTTAGGTTTTTTATTCTTACGTTGATTTTGATTAGTTTGTTTCATTTCCAATTTTGAAATTTGGTTTATTTTTTGTTTTTCATACAATATTATTTTTTATGACCAAATTTCCCACAATTATGATATTTTCCATCAAAACTAACTTGTAGGTTATTATTCACTAGTTTATTATCTTTACTAGGGGTTTAAAATTTGATTTGAACTTCGAGTCTTCTTAAACTTACTGAAGTTATTTTAAGAATTTTGAGAAAGAATTTATCATATGGAATTCTCCCTCAAATCAAAGTTTTTCATTACTTGTTCTTCTTGAATTAGAAGAGCGCTAATTATAGATAAGTTAGGTATATCTTGTTCAGTTTGATATTTAGAGATCATAATAGAAATAAAGTTCCTAAACCTTTCATGAATGTTTATTTGAATGATAAAAATACTTAATTTATCTTGAATTAAATCAAAATTATACCCATCTAGTTGAGATTTAATAATTTTAATTTTAACAAGAAAATTAGCACTTTTTCATCCTCCTCATGGGAGTTTTCATTAGCTCAAGAATAAATTTATGATTTTACAAAGTCATTTACCTTTGTGCATCGATTATAGTAATTTCCAAGCTTCGCTCAAACTTTCTTGGTTTTTGATGTGCAGTAGACAACCATCTTACATGATTTGCAATATAATCGAAATTACTTCTGAAATTTTTGTTGAAATGTTAAATTTTTTTTTGTTATTTGTCTTCTTGTAGATGCCTTTTCCGCTGTTTACAATAGTCCATAGTTTTCATGCCATGAATTCCACTTTTAATGGAATCATCTAGATGTTGTAGTTAGTTCCATTTAGCATCTATGACTTATCCTTAACAAAGTGATTAGAGATCATTTTGAATTACAAGCTACATATTTTCAAGAAAAAAATTAAGGTGAAATAACTCAAAATGAGAATTTAAAATAAAATTAAACAACTCCTCCTGTTGTTTTTAAGTGAGAATCCAAAGTGGCATGATTTTTACTTCTTCTTCCTTCGTAACACACTTAATTTTCCTAAATTCTTTAATGCTCATGTAAGAGGAATTTTCAAAAAAATAATTTTATATGTTCATCATCAAAAACAATATATTCAAAGTTGGGCTCCATTAAAAATTGAAGTCATAATTTATGGAGTAATAAATTCAACAAGAATATAGATAACAATGTTAGAGAAATAATTTCAAAAAATATTAAATCTCGTTAAATCTAAAGCATCTTATATATTAGTTTACATGATATAAATAATTGATAATATCCAAAATAACACTTTATTTGCAATTTGTCTTTCATATAAGAGATATATTCTCATCTTTTAAAATAACTTTTCAATTGCAAAAAATGGTCTTTTAAAATGATAAAATGATGCCTAATAAAATATTAACTCTAACAATATTATTGAAAGTGCAATGGTGAGGGGGTGAATCAGTTCTACAAATTTCTTATTTCAATTACCATAAAAACATTCATCATTTCATTCATCCATTAAATAACATCCATGTGTGTGTGCGTGCGTGCGTGTGTGCGTGTGTGCGTGTGTGCGTGTGTGCGTGCGTGTGTGTGTGTGTGTGTGTGTGTGTGTGTGTGTGTGTGTGTGTGTGTGTGTGTGTGTGTGTGTGTGTGTGTGTGTGTGTGTGTGTGTGTGTATTAAGCATTCACAACAACATGAAACAAATAATAAGACATATGAACACCATATATAAGTGGGAAACCCTCATGGGGAAGAAAACCCATTGAAAATCTACTTATATTACATAAAGAAAAGAGATTTAGTGAAGCACAAACTCCATAAGAAGCACTAACCCCTAATTTAGTGAAGCACCCAATCCACAAGGAGGATAAAACCCCATAAGATTAATAAAAACCAAATTAGACACCTTAATATGTATGATTTTTTTGCTAACACAACTGATCGATATCTCTAATTCAGCTCACAAATCTATCTTTAAACCCTCATTGCTTCAACTTGCTCTATCTTCTTCCTTCTCAACTTATCTTGGATCTAAACACTTGCTCTCATTCCTTAAATCAGTATTCAAACTGTAACACACTCTTTTAGTCTTCAAATCATTCATCCATACCTATTACACACTCACCTATGGGTCACACGTTTCACCCATGTAAGACTAGCCCACAAATGGACTCAAAACACTAGCTTTATAGCCTTTTGTTCCTTCTAACCTAAGAGAGGTCAGTCACTCATGAATTATTTTACTAATAAATCATAATAAAATTAAATTACATACATTACAATGGTCACATATGACCCATGTAGGTCAGCCATGCTAAAACCATCCATCATGCACCAAAAAGCCTCAAAACCCCATCACTAGGATGAGAAAAATCCACTCATACCAAAAAAATGATTATTCAAGATCCCAAATTCATCACACATGAGTAATATATAATATAAAAATCATACATGGTCTCACATTTTCTTGGAACAATCAAATATTTCATTAAATGGGCCCACTGGCTCATATCCTTCTCAAAACAGTTGTTTCTAGCACCCTGTCTTTACCTTTGGGCCTCAATACCCCTCAAGATGAACTAAAATATGGCATATGACCACTCTATGGAATTCACAGGACCTGTACATAACTTATATGAAAGTTATAACTCATTAAATATCCACATTATTAAACCACAACAATTTTTTTCTTCACCAAAATAATCTTCCCATAAACAATTTTGCAAAATCATCTATTTTACACCATTTTTGTCACTTTAAAGATATAAAAATTCCTTCAATAGGAAAAAAATTTATCCCTATTCACTCTCCAGGTGATAGAAATCATCAACCAATCCATCGCATGCCTCAAACAACTCAATCTTTCAACCTGAGCAAACCTCTCCTGAAAATGCAGTTACCTTCTTCTCCACAAAATGATCTAAAAGAGACATCAAATCAACTCACAAAGACACAAAACCAATACCAATGGAATTATATCTGAATCATATTTACATAAAATATTTTAACTTATTCCAAATCCAAGTGGAAGGCCTTCAATCAATTCAATCTTTGTAAGATGTTTCTTAAGCCTTCTAGGACTCAAGAATTAACAATGAGCTCAACATGCTCCATCATACAAAAACACACTTCCAAACTCAACCAAATCATGGAACACAATTATGAATTATGTATAATAACTCATAAACCTTTTCCAATCTTGAAAAACTTATAAACATCATCTTACCTCATGTAGCCACTTAACACCCTACCTAGAACAAATATCCTCCAAATTTGACCCTCAAAGAAAAGATCATAACTTTTACATAAATTATCCAATAATAAATTTTTATATACTATTGGAAATAACTCTCAAATGGATTCATAACACAACTTTAATGGAGTCCTAAATCCTTTTGTAGCTTACGCAATGTCATTTTCTTGAAAATTTGCCCTAAAGCGCCCCAAAACCAGTCTTCATAAATAGGGCACACTTTGCAATTTTTCTTCTCAGCCATGACCTGAAACCTTCATGTAAATATAGAAAAAATTAGGGTCTAAAAATTTCAATTTAATCATTACCTAGAAAATTTAAAAGGGTCTAATAAACTAGAACTCTTCATAAACAAGAAAATTTAGGTGGGACCCACATATGGTAACATGCTATAATATAATTTTCTAGAAATATGGACAAATCCTCTAAAAAATAAAATCATCACTTTTACAAAACCAATCAAAACTATGCTGGTACAAGTAATCTTCTCTAAGTCACTCCTAGCTAGGGTTTAACTATGGTTTCAAACCACTTACCTTCTTAACAATCATTTATAAAAACATGACAATTAAACCACCTCATTATTTTTGAAGGCTTCATAACCGACCTATTAATATATGCCAAATATACTAGGTCCCCATTCAAAGAACACAATTCACAACTAGAATTAAAATGTCCACTTTTGCTTAAAAACAAACTAAAACTTACCCGTGTTTGCTAAAACTTGCATATCTTGAAATTCCCATTACAAAATGACCTGAAACTTGTCATGAAGCATCATGAAAAAATCCTCTACCTATACATATTCACCAAATATCCCAAATGTGTATGAAAATCTCTAGCCATAGGGACTTACCTATGCCAACATGCCCATTTCTCACCTGCTTGCATCCCAAGGACCTCATACATGCAAAAACCTCTAATTTATGACCTAAAATTCACCATAAACCTTAGGTACACTACCACCATGCTACTATCATGACCCACCATGACTGATCGGGTCTAAATATCACACCTCCATACCATTCGTATGCTCTATAGCTAGAAACAATTCTGGAATGACTGCCTCCATGCTAACAACCCATTAATTGACCTTGCTGACATCATACGAGACTCATAAACATCAATGACACATCATGTCAACCATGTTTGACATTAGGACATAAACCAATCACCTTAAGAAGACTCATACCATGACTATACTAGCTCAACCATGCATCAGGACCTCATAAAACACTACCAAACATGACACTACCAATCAACCTTCATGTTTGGCATCGACTAACACCATATGGAGACACACATGACACCATTACACCCTTTTTCATCAATGGATTTTAAATCAATGAAAACACAAACACACAATGGCCAAAAATCTCCCCCTTTGTTATTAATGGCAGCCATATTTAGAAAGCAACATGGCTAACACATACATGACCAAAATACCATTTTTTTATGCCTCTCTCCCCATTACTACAAAACATGGAAAATGATACCACATGAAAAAATGACTTACATGCTTATTTAGCTCCCCTGGGACTAAACTTGGGCTTCTTTGACTCCTTCTTGAAGCAGCGTAAAAAGATTGTATGGACACGATAAATCATGCAACAAAGCTCCCCCGAGCTGATATACCTCTTCTTAGGCTTCATTCATGATTCACATATCTTCTTTGTATATATAATGCTCAAATCAGCCAATCTACCTCTACAGGTCTCTAAACCTTCTTTAATACTATTAGACCTAAATAACATTTTCAGTACCTTTTAGACCAACTTCACCAAACACTAGAAGCCAACATATCTCATGAACCTATTGCTCACTACCCTCCAGGGACTATGGCACCTTAATCTAATATAAAACACAAAACTTTGAACATTTACCTTGACCTATGTCATATGGAGTGATCATTCAAAATTCCCATGTTATATAACACATTCTCAGTCATCTCTTCCTTATGTGCATGCTAATTTGACATATAACATGTTTAACCAATCATTGTTCCTAAAAACATTCAATATTCTTCCTCTTTCACCTTCTTGGCATCTTGCATGCTTGAACATACTCAAAAATGAACTCCCCTACCATGATAGGGAAAATTAGACCTTGTTGTCATGCTTGATATGTCATATCAGACCCACGCATATGTTAATAGAGCTTCATCCTTCTACAATACCTTTTCCTTTACTCATTCCACATTAGAGAAACTTCTCAACCTATTGTACCTATATCCATGTGTTCAAAATGTATCATAGAAATTTCACACCACTTATGCTTTGCAGACCTTGTTGAGATGAAATTGACCATATTTTCATGATTTGATACATGTTACATACCCTAGGAACCATAGCTTGTCCGATTTAGTAGACTTTGATAGACATTGAACATATATCCTTCAATAATATTTCTTAAATCACTTGATGAATTCCATTTATACCTTCAAGAAACCATTTCTTGACTTGTAGCTACCACTTCACTTCAGGACATACTACTTTAAAATTTAGTATATATCCATATAAAGGAGACTCCATTATTTTTCACTTATAGACCTTATATGAAGCATACTTGAAACACTTGGTTTCATTGTATTTTCATAGACTGGGAGATTATAACTAACTTCTTTTCCTCAAAAACATGATATCATTACGTTGTTAAGGATTGATGCATATTTAGGCACAACCTAGAACCATGAGCACAAATACATGGTGTCATAAAAACTTTAGATCATTGTCTTTGTTCCACACAAACCTTTACACACATTCTCAGCTTAATATAGGGACTTGAAATTTGTCTCGAGATAGGTGTATGTTCTTTGCACAGTTTGGATTAACACTATAGACTTGAAATATTCCTCCATGATCCTTAGGACCTTATTGCCATCTCATGAGCTTGAATGAGCTCTACCAAAATATTTGGCAATTGTGTCTTTGTGTACTTGCTCATCAATGCATGATACACACTTTTCTTATTTCAAAAGGAGACACGGTTCAACATCCATGCTTAAGGTACTGCACAAACCAAAAACTCATGTACATACCTATAGGATCTGTGATGGTAACCTCTCATAACATACATATGATTTTAACATTCTTAACTTTGCCTCATCCTCAAGACATCCAATCAAATAGGAAAATGTAATTCCTCACCATTGTATCCAATTTCAAGTCTAAGGGTCTTCATTTCCAACATATTTTCACATGCATCGTAGTCAAGGTGTCAACATAACATTATAGACAACTGAAAATTATTTTAAAGGATGTTTTCATGCAAATTTGTAACAAGAAAATTCCCAATTTTCAAGTGTGACAATGATACCCTTGTGTCAATGTTTTCAAATTTTACCTTTCCAAGACCCCCCAGGTCTACCCATCCTCAGCACCGGTCTTACCCAATCATCCCAATGACCCCCAATGGATTTAAAATTATTCTCCTAGTTAAATTAGGAAATATGAGTCAATCCCCCTAGGTGATTTTAGGAGTTCTTGAAGAATGCAAAATTTGGGCAGTTTTGGGAAGGGCTACCTTTGTCCTTCACGGGACCGATGCACCCCACTAAAGAGGAACAAAGGAGGGAAATTCAACATGGATATAAATTTAAGTGCCAAGAACATCAGGGAATATATTTTGGAATATTCAGGAAATATTTTGAGGTTTTGGGGCATATTCATCGAAAGCAGGGTTCTCGAGGCCTAGGCGGGAACGGGGCCAAAAAAAGCTACTGAGATTTGGGAAGTGATTTCAGGATCTTTGGAAAGAGTTAGGAGATAAAAAAGACACATTCGGAAAGGTAATTTAGATATATACAAGATGATGTAATCCATTTTTTCACAAAACCTAGGCGCAATATGTTTATATCCAGTTTTTCTCACGCTCAATCATGGAGCCAGAAAAAAATACAATTTTTAAGGAATCAAATGTAGTAATAAAGAGCTGAGATCCCCACTATTTGATTCAAAAGGAAATTTTTATTCAAATTAATATACAATGTCACCTTCAAACTTGATCAAAAACTCTAGATACGGCCTTCACAAGCTCGCTCTCAAGTCCTCATACTTAGCCAATTCTTGAAGTGGACACGTGTTATCCCTAGGAGCGTGGCACATTTTGATGTCCCTTTCATACCTGTAGCAAAGAAAAATATGGGATAGTAAAATGCACGCAGCCCCAAGTATACCTTCTAGTCCTCCATATGTTTGAAAGTCAGCTCCTAAATGCTTTTTCCTAGCCTCCCTCTCATTCTCAACTGCAAATAACTTCATTCTCTGCATCACCACCTCGTGATATCGAAGACCGAAGACTCCATTAATGGCTATGATGATGAACAATAGTTAAAAAGGAAGCAAGCTACCTCTTCAATTCTCAAGGTTCCAGTGGGTGAAATCGTATGAAAATTGGAGGGAATGATCATTGAAAAATCTAGTTTTGCATGAACTAGTTTTCATGCCACGAAGTCCCTATTTTTTAAGGATATGGAGGATTGAGTTTTCATCATAATTCTTCCCTATCACATGAAAAATAGTAATGAAAAAGAAAGTGAGCTACCTCTTCACTTCTCAAGGTTCCAATGGGTGAAATCACGTGAAAATTGGAGGGAATGATCATTGAAAAATCTAGTTTCGCGTAAACTAGTTTTCGTGCCATGAAGTCCCTATTTTTAGGGATATGGAGGGTTGTGTTTTTATCATTATTCTTCCCCCACCAATGAAAATATAATTTTACCACTTGTTCAGATGAAGATATTACCCAAAATTTGGAACATGGAACCCCAAAATAAAACCTAGAATTTCAAGACTTATTTTATTGTAATCTGACACACTGTGCACTTACTAAAAATAACATGTGTCCATGGTAAGGCATACTGAAAATAGAAAGTGGATAAAAAGGGAAATGCATCTTCAAAAAAGGAGGATTGAAATTTTCAAAAGGGTTCAAGGCATCGGGATCAATTTGACAGAGTGTTTTTAGAGTCGATTCGAGAAAAGTGGGTTTTCGGACCTAAAGGAGTATACACCACGAACGAGTTTCTAAGATTTCAGGGGATGATTATAGGAGCTTCTTAAAGATTTAAGATGAAAAAAATTACCTATGGAATTTATTTTCCATGCCTTAAATGATGGAAAAATGAGACCCCGTGAAGCATCATACACTTCCTAGTAGGCAACTTATTCTTCGGTGCACTGTTGCAATCCTGAGAAAAAGGGGTAATTTGAATTTTATTCATTCAAAATTGGAGCTCTAAACCATCACCATTCAATTCACTGAGTTTTAATATCATATAACATTTTCCTCGAACTCATCTAGGAACTCGAGTTATCACCATCACAAGTTGGCTCGAGGACGCGCGTTGATACTTAGCCAAATTTTTTAAGAGGACATGTGTCGAACCAAGAGCACCGGCGGGATTTCATGTCACTTTTTTCCCTTTAGAAAAATTAAATAGGGGACAAAAAAATGTTCCCAGCCCTTTTTAGCCCCCAGAACACCAATGTGACCTCTCATTTGCCAGTTAAGCCCCCGAGAGCTAAGTTTGAGCCTTCCCTCTCCTTGCATGGATGATCACCAAGTGTCGCAATGAGGCGTGAAGTGGAAATTTATGTCCCTTTCATCCATTTGGAAAAGGGATATAGGGGACACAAAAATCACCCTCCCCTCTTATTTCCATGTGGTTTTCATATGACCCAATCTCAACCCCGTGAGGAGAAGGTAGTCAAAATAGGTACTGATCTTTGTCGGACGATTGCGGGAGCTCCGTAAGGAGTTAGAAGGAAAAAAATACTCATCGGAAAGCTGAGAAGATCCTCTACATGATGGAACATTAATATTTTTAGAAAACCCTATGTGATTCCTAGGTGAGTTCATTTTTAGTTGGCACACTCGGTGATTCCAAGGAAGGATGTCATTTTTGGAAGAGTTTTAAGAAGAATCAGAAGATTAGACCCATTGCTACCATTTTTCCATGATCAGATGAGGATAAAACAAGAAAAAACATGGATTTTTGAAGGCTCCAGGCTTGTTCTTTGCCAAAATGACTTTGTTGGCCCCAAAGTGAAAAATCTTTGTAACTTGAAGAACGATGCACAGATTGACATGGGATTTTTATGATCATCCACATTTTTAGAGGCCATTAGAATCCAAGTAGAAGAATTTTCAAACACACACCAAATTTTTGTAGAGAAGAAACCCCAATTTCTCGTGGTAAAAATTTTAAATTTTAAAATCTCCATTTCTAGAGCTCGGGTTGACGTGAAATTTCAGAGGAGCACTGTAGAGAAAAAACCCATATTGGGAAATATAATTTCAACGCAAACCGATGCCCATAAACCCAATTTCTAAAAATAGAAATCCTTCCTATAGGAGTATAGGTTATTTTTGGTAAGCCATCTCTAGAAGTAGTTATGGTGAAGACACTTTGTGCACCCTGAGATAATCGGAAGATCGAATGGTTGAGCAGTGCTGAAAATGGTGAAAATGCCCACTTACTAAAAATAGTAAGTTCCCTATAGGGGTACCACTAAAAATAGTAAGTCATCTCAAAGAGTGCTTTCAAAGGAGAAATATACACAAGGGAAATTGAGAAATCCAACTTCACTGATTGGGGTCACGAAGGGTGAAATATAACACTTACTAAAAATAGTAAGTTATCCTTTTTTAGTGTAGTAAGGTGTTCAAAGAAGCATGAAATTCTAGTTCTGGGTTGTTATGGTTTCATTTGTCTAAAAACTACTACAGAGGAATGATAGTATATCAGAATGAGCAATATTCACTTTGATCAATGGTGTATTCATTAGTGCTTTGATAAAGGGGACCTTCATGAGCAGATCCCGTGATCACCAAATGAGTCATTTGACAGTGTTTCTAAATACTTAGTCTGCGTTATCTACACATCATCTAAAAGAGTTTTCTTATGGATTCATAGTTCACTACAGTGGATCACTTCATCGGATCATCTGAAAAGAATATGTGGACTTCATCGTGAGGTGTGTTCTTCTTCATTATCACTCCACCTCGGTTCTCTCTCTCCCCTTTTTCTCTCTTCTCTTCCCCCACTTTCTCTCTCCTCATTATAATTCTTCGTTGGGATTGCACTTTTTCATAATGCCTTTAATTAAATTAAAATTACTTTATTTTTCTTAATGTAATTAGTCACCCTTAAGTAATAAAAGGCGACTTAACATTTTCCTAAGGATGTCAAAATTCATAAGTTGTAATAAGGCATATGAAAAGGCATTGGGGGTAGATGAAGCATCATCTCTCATTCTATAAATTGTAAAGGCATTATCTTTTCAAAGGGTTGGTGATTGATTTTGTAAACTCAAGAGTGCATTTTACTTAGAGAGAACAAAGGAGATAGCCATTTTCTTCCATTTTCCCCTCACTATTTTTCCTCCATTCCCACATTATGTACAACTTTAATTGAAATGTTAAGTAAGGAATAAGTTTCTGTTTTCCAAGGCATATGAATGTGTGCATATTTGTATGCATGGTTTCCTCTAGCTAGTAACATGGATTTTTGGTTGTTTCTTCTCATAAATGCATGTGTTGAAATTTCTAACTAGTGTGTGTAGGAATCTAATTTTCTACCCGCAACATTAGTTCTCCTACCTCATATTCTCACTCCCTTTCCCACTCTCAAGACAAAGTATTCTCTATCAATTGATTGCTAGATTTTCCACAGGAATAGTGGAGTTCCCCCGTTGGATCCATGACCATAAGGCCGCCATGAAAATCCATCTTTACTCACACATATAAATACAGAAGCTACACCATTTAAGTAGAGGGACTTAGATTCCCAGAGCATTGGCAAGAAGCCCACAAATTTTCCCACCCGAAAAATATTCTCGCCAACACATGATCATTCACAAAATTTTCAATACTCTATTTTGAGCACTACTACATAGTTTTCATATCAACTACTTGATCACACAATGATATATCATACACTTTTTGATGTTTTCAAAACCTTGAACTATGCATTGAAGGCACATAATCTTCATTATGATAATAATGGTATAGCTCTGATACCAAATGATAATAATGGTATAGCTTTGATACCAAATGATAGAATAGAATAAGATTGCAATGACCAAAGAGGGATGGAAGCCTCACAAATATTATTGATCATGAAATCAGATTACATAACAATGCAAGAGCTGTAATATTTATAGATATTAGACAGTCTCATATGGATAGACATGACACCCTATCAGACACCAACTACGAGATGATAAGACCCATCTCACATGCACATGTAATTACTACTAATACAAATATTGAATGTTATCCAACATAACAATATTGAATGCAAGTCACTAGACTAGAGTGCATATGTTGCACATTATTAAATAAAAGATAATGCAATAAAATGCAATAAATATGCCTATGCTAAATTATGCTAACATTCCCCCCCTTAATTTTGCATAGTTTCCAATGAAGTGGAGAGGAACTCTCTGAACAGTGTGAATTTTTCATGTGCAAGTGACTTAGTGAAAACATTTGCCTTTTGTTCAGCTATAGGATAGAACTGGAGCTGTATGTTGTGCTTCAAGACATGCTCGCGTATGAAATGAACTGTACTTCAATATGCTTGGTTCTCTCATGAAATATTGGATTGCGAACAAGCTTTAGAACTCCTTCATTATCAACATATACTGGAGTAGATTTCTATTGTGGTAGACCAATTCCTTCCAGTATTCGGCATAGCCATATTGCTTCACAAATAGCTTCACTGCACTCGATACTCGCTACGTATAAAAATGAGAAAAAAGTTCTGTTTCTTGCTTCCCCATGATATCGGTCAGAGATCCCATAAAGAAGACGAAGCTCGATGTTGACTTCCTATCATCCATGTTTCCTGCATGATCTAAATCTAAATATCCTATCAAGAAGAAATTATCGTTCTTCTTGTACTTAGTCTTGAATATCCATCTGCATCCAATGGGTTTCTTCCTTGGTGGAAGGTGACAAGTTGCCATGTGTTGTTCTTCATCACTCGATACTCTCAATCCATGGCATCTTTCCAAGCTTTTGATTGTAGGGCTTAAGCTGTTTCAACAACCTTTCTCATTCGGGCATAATTGACCTCTTCACGAGCTTGACTACGAGTTCTAGGTCCAGGATTGGATGATGTGCTAGGTGCTTCATCCAAATTTGCATCTCTTATTAATTGAGTATACCATTTAGGTAACTTCTTATCTATTTCATTGGCTTGTGGTGGATCCAAGTTTTCACCATCATCCAATTCATCACTTTGTCATCTTTAGTGGGAACATCAAATTCTGTCTTCACAAGAGGTGTATTCTACATGTTTGTTGAGTCATTGAGTGGAACATCTACTTGTTTCTTCTCAAAGAACTCAACATCCCTACTGTGTATAATTTCTTTGCTTTCAGATCCCATAATCTATACCCAAGTTCTTCTTCTTGTATCCAATGAATATTAGTTTCTTAGCTTTCATATCCAACTTGTTCTGTTCTTCTTGGGTATGTGCATGCTTTCTTTACACCCAAATACTCTTAGGTGTGCAATTGATGGCTTCCGATTTGACCATACTTCTTAAGGTGTCACTCCTTCAAGAGCTACTGTGGGCACTCTATTCAACAAATAGACTACAGTTCTTGTAGCTTCTACCCAAAATGTCTTTGTTAAACATGAGTCGTCAATCATACATCGCACCATTTCCATGATAGTACGATTCCTTCTCTCAACTATACCATTTTCTTTGTGGTGTGTGAGTAGGAGGCATTTGTCGACAAATCCCATGAGCTTCCAGGTAAGTCCTAAACTCATTACTTGTTAATTCCCCCTCGATCCGAGCGAGATAGTTTTGATCTTGCGACCAACTTCATTCTCAACAAGTGCTTTGAACTTCTGAAATGTCTCAAAGGCTTGACTCTTGTTTCTTAGACAATATATCCACATCTTTCTTGAGTAGTCATCAACACAAAGCATGAAGTATTGACATCCATAATGACTTGGTTGCATGGGCCCGCAAAGATCGGTGTGCACCAAATCAAGCTTTCCCTTAGCTCTATATGTGTTCTTCTAGAAGGGTACTTTGTGTTGCTTTCCAGCTAGGCAATTGTGACACTTGTCAGTGTTGTGCTTGAGTGTAGGAAATCCTTTCACCATGTTTCCCTTTTGAAGTGTTTGGAGATAGCCAAAACTGATGTGACCATATCTGCGATGCCATAGTTCTGCAGATTGTGTGTCTTTGGCCACTAAAGCTTGATCATCCTTATGGACAAAATCAAGTTGGAACATGCATCCCACATTGGAGGCTCTTGCTACAATCTTGGAACCTCTTGATTTATCTCTTATTAAGCACACTTTTTCTCCATTATTATTGTCAAAATCCAACTTCAAGTTGTGATCAAGGAGTTGACTAACTGATAGCAAATTCTTGGTCAACCCAGGTACATATAATACATTTGTGATTTTGTAGTCATGTTTTCCAAGAGGTAGTGAAATGTTTCCAATCCCCTTGACACTGTATGATGAGTCATCACCTAATGACACATGGTTCTTGTTAGGTGAGTCACGTAGTGTGTAGAACCAATCCTTATGTCCAGTCATGTGTCGAGTTACACCCGAGTCAACATACCAGATATCTTGTGTGGACTTGGTTTCTTCATCAAATTGAGCAGAATACATGTGGTGTCCTTCATCTGAATCATCCTCATGTTCGGAAATGTACCCTTCTTTGTTTGGGTTTTCTTTGCCAATTACCATTTTTTACGCCCTTGATTGTTCTTATTGTTGGACTTCCCTTAATTTGAATTATTGTTACCCTTGTTGGTTGTTGGGTTTTGAATTTCTTGATGAACCCTTTTTGTAGGAATTATACCAACAATCTTTGATGTCATGTCCCCCTCTATTGCAAATGGGACACTTCTTGGTGTTGTCTCGTTGACTTTGGTACCTTTGTTGACTTTGATTTTTTTGGGAATTCTTGTGATTGGACTGAAATTTTCGCTTTCCTTTATGATTGGAAGATAGTGCTTGCTCATCTTCATGATCTTTGTTGTTCATTGCCTCTTCTTGTTGGAGTAGATTGACTAACTTCTCAAAGGTGATTTGTGTGTTCACTCATATTGATAGTTGTCACAAAGATTCGTAGGAAGGAGGAAGTGCTTGTAACATAATTGGTACGGGGTCTTCATCACTTATCTCTTTTCCCAATGCCAATAGATATTCCCTCAAAGTAGTAACTCATCTCAAAAAAATTTCAACCTTCTCATTGTGCTTGAACTTGAGAGTATGCAGTTGTGATAATAGGTTGAGGATGGAATTCTTGTTCTTTGCCTCATAGACTGTGCTCAACTTATCCCATGCATCCTTGGCCGATGTGACATCTCTAATGTGGGGTTGCACATCGTCTATTACGCTAAACAAGATGATCAACTTGGCCTTTTGATTGGCCCTATCAAATTAAACTTGTTGTCTTCCATCATCAAGTGATCTTGTTGTTTTTCCATCTACAACTATCCATAGGTCTTCAAACTCAAGTAACATCTTGATCTTCGGTTTCCATGCAGCATAGTTGTCTCCTCTAAGTAGTTGTGAATCTGGCAAGAAGAAATTTGGTGCTTGTGCACCCATTTCTGTAATCTAAATTTCTGAAACTCTGAATTTCTGACAAAGGGTAAGGCTCTTATCACTCCAGGTTTATGGTCTCCCTCTCAATATACCATCAGGTCGATATACCAAACCTTTCTATATACGCTCCCTTCCGATATACCCATCGGTATGTGGAAGAAGATCACCCTTTCAATATACCCATCAGTACGGAAAGAGGTGTTAACGCACGTGAAAGAATTTAGTACGTGGTACGTAGACAGTACGGAGAGGGGTTTGTGCAAGCACAAATGGATGGGAGGGCTCAAATGTGTGTGTATTGTGTCCTTATTACTCCCCATCGATTTTATAGGGTTGATGCCCAGACAACATTTAGGCAGCTATGTTAGGCGTTAAGTGCAGTAGTAGTCGTGACGGCATCACCCGTAAGTGCTTCCCAGAGGCACCGTATATACCGAATATTGCTATGAGATCAAAGATCTCGTGTGATAGAACCAAACATAAAATAAAAAGTTTGCACTTTTTTTTTCTTTTTTTTTTCACTTTATGCACCAAGATTAGTACAACATGCTCTAAAAGTACATCAAAATGAAGTTTTTGTGTCCCCCTCTTTAGAAAAAGGGTCTAGAATCATAAAATACACAATTTAGGCCAAAAATATTTTTACCCCCAATAGGTGTTTTTCCGCTAAATTTAGCGGTGGCTCTAAATGTGTTTGGTGAGCTTCTAAATTTGGAAATATCCCAAAATTTAGTAATTTCTCCAAATTTTCCAAAAAAATAATTTAATAAAAAATATGGAGAGAGTGGGAATTGAACCGCTGACCTGTTTGTTCCCAAGATCCAAACAAACAATCTGAATATTGTTTTCACCTTTTCTCACAAACCGTGATCTGGGTTTTTCTAAAAATTTACAACAGCATCATACAATATTTTTCTTGAAACCCATAAAATTTCAAAAGAATCAAAATCTTATTTTTTGAGATCTTACCAATTTACCAGCTAGATCTGATTTTTTTCAGAAAAAATGCTCGGCTTGTACAAACTTTTTGTCACATGTAGAGGCTGAATCTGAAGATGATGTAAACTGCAAAGTTGTGCGCCTCCTTATATTTCCAAAAAAAAAAAAACACATCAATCTGACATTGTATGAAAAATTTATGTCCTTTTTTCTAAGAGCTATCTCTTTGGAATTTTGTTAACGGACTGCTTCAACCTTTGCTCCCGAATTCTTCACACCTCCACTTTCGGATCCGATTTTTTTTTTTTTTTTAGATCGATCTTTTTTTAGATCTGCAAATTTTTTTCAAGATCTCTCTCCTTTTTTTTTAAGATCTCTTTTTTTTCACAAATATATATTTATTTTTTTAGATCTGCAATTTTTTTTAAAGATCTCCAAATCTGAAATATTCCGCCAATATGTTGGATCAATTGGCTATTCAATGACTAATCAAAAAAATTTACCTTCCAAATAAGTGGATAGGTGAAATTTTAGTTGAGGGATGCTTGGAAGGAATGGAGGCTGCGGGATGCTTCAATGGCTCTCCTTTGATGCAGATCTTCTTCTCCAATGGATCCTCTCCAATAGTGCTCCTCTTCAACCTTGCTTGGATAGAACCTGCTCTGATACCAAATGATAATAATGGTATAGCTCTGATACCAAATGATAATAATGGTATAGCTTTGATACCAAATGATAGAATAGAATAAGATTGCAATGACCAAAGAGGGACGGAAGCCTCACAAATATTATTGATCATGAAATCAGATTACATAACAATGCAAGAGTTGTAATATTTATAGATATTAGACAGACCTCATATGGATAGACATGACACCCTATCAGGCACCAACTACGAGATGATAAGACCCATCTCACATGCACATGTAATTACTACTAATACAAATATTGAATGTTATCCAACATAACAATATTGAATGCAAGTCACTAGACTAGAGTGCACATATTGCACATTATTAAATAAAAGACAATACAATAAAATGTAATAAATATGCCTATGCTAAATTATGCTAACACATTATAGCTACTGACTTTTCATTTCCCTACTTTATGGAATATGCAAGCCCCATATAACTACATAAAACTTAGCTCATGACCTTTATACACAACATATGGTGATACATCTAATAAAAATACTCAGAATTTCACAAAATTCTCTTTACTCAAATCCCCTTATTGTACCTTTGCATGATTACAAACACTAGATGAAGAGTCAACTTACCATTTTGAGCAACTTATAGATCTTGAGTCCTCTTTCACGATCTTGTCAACCTTTACAATCTTAAATAATACCACTATATATACGAGAGAGCCTTCCATTTTGTCTTCAAGTGTATATAAAAAACAAACCATTCCTTGGTCGAGACTATAGATCTTTATTAAAGAGCACAACTATTTATACATTTGACTTAAGAAGATTTCAATACCCATACTCCAAATACTTCATGGCTGTATAAGTTTATTGTTATGGTGAAATCACAACACCCCCCAAATGGTCTAAGTTTGAGATGGGGCATTCGGTGTGATTTCCAAACATTGAGTTATCATGAAGTGTGGGACATTGCAAATTAGATAACTCTCTGGAGAAGGCCGGTTCCTACTCCTAACCTACCTACCACTAACTAATCCTAATGTAGGAAAAAAAAAAAGACTAATCCTAATCTAATGCTTCCAAGAGGACGAGAGAAAGATACATGGAATGAAAACCTACACTAAGAGCAATGATACACCAAGAAAGGAGTGCTGATCACTTCCCCAACCTGCAACAATGACGAATAAATGAATCTAGAAAGGGTGGTCTTGCACCACAAACTAGATCACACCCGAGTACATCATTCCTGAAATGAGCACAACACACCCAAATCTGTAATGAACAAGGATATACACAACCATCTGTTTGTAATGAGAGGCAAGAAAAAACAATAAAATCATGTAGAGGTCAAAACAATCAACACAAACACAATTTTATTGCTCCTTAAGATTTACACAGTACATTACATGTAGAGGAAGGCATGAAGCCA
The DNA here is from genome assembly GCA_018340775.1 of Taxus wallichiana var. yunnanensis. NCBI lineage: Eukaryota > Viridiplantae > Streptophyta > Pinopsida > Cupressales > Taxaceae > Taxus > Taxus wallichiana. The sequence goes on from CM031244.1 coordinate 587,974,551, forward strand.
CTATAGAGTTTCAAGGAATTCTTGAATCCCTAACGAGAATAGGGGTTGCATGGGAGATAAAAACTATCAACAACCCTTCGCACATGAAAACCCATTACATTTTATAGAGGAAGAAAATGAGGAATGAGAGAGGGAAGAAAATCTAAAAATGCTCTCCAATCTCCTCGTAAAATTCATCATTAGTCTTGTAGGAGTCTTGGGAAATCTGTAAAGTCCATACTCCATCGCACCTTTTCTTGTTGGGGAAGATAAAAGGGCCATACTTCATCATTTTGGGTAGGTGATAAATCTAGAACCATTCCTCTAAAATGACAGACTGTACTTCCACATTTTGAAATATTTAACTTTATTAAAATTAAGAAATCCAGTCGTAGTTGTGTAGAGGACACTAAGAGATTTCCAAAAAGTCTGATTTTGTGCAAATATGAGCTCTCAGTCAAACATAGAGGCCATTGGTGAGGGCACCATACCGTAATAAATGTGAGTGGTAGATATGCCTTTTCGAGATCTTTGACCTTGCATCACACCTCCAAAATCCAAAATTTTGGAATTTTGGGATTCAGAGCTTCAGGTATCTCTACTTCAGAGGTCACTATCACTATTCATATGGTGAGTTGGCTTGAGGGTTTTGAAATGCCAAACCTATGAAGTCAAAATTTTATACTTCAGAGTTCGAACTCTAAGATCATATTGCGTGTCATTGTTCATTGCTCGAGCCAAAATGTTTGAAATGCTTAAACCCCGAAGTCCAAAATTCGGACTTTGGGTTTTAAACCTTTGTCTTCGAGGGTTTGGCGGTTTAAGTTTTGGGATTTTGGGTTTTGGGGTTTCAGGAGTTTGGGTTTTGGGGTTTTTGGAGTTTAGGTTTTGGGGTTTCGGGAGTTGATTTTGGGAGTTTGGGTTTTGGGGTTTCGGGAGTTCAGGTTTTAGGGTTTTGGGATTTTAGGTTTCAGGGTTTTGAGAGATAAGGGTTTGAGGTTTCAGGAGTTCAGGTTTTGGGGTTTTGGAGTCTTGCTCACCTACATGGGTTCATGAAACCTCCAAATCTCCAAAATCTTAAACTCTGAAATTCAGATTTCGGGTTTTGGACTTTCTTATCCCCTTTTTCTCTTCTTTCTTCCGAGTTTCCAAATTTCACCTTGGCCTACCTCTAAACAACCTCACCTCCAAAGCCCAAATTTCAGACTTCAAAGCTCCTTCATTCCCCAAACTAGCTCTAACTCTTGAGCTTCTTTTCAATGTGCTTAGCCCAGTTTAAATTACTCGGCTCAAGCCCAAAATGTGAGCTCTCAGGGCCGACTCGATCCTCCTATTTTTTCTCTGTGAGGTCATGTTTGTCCAATTTTTCCTAAGGGATGAAATCAAATAACACTTATTTAGACCTTTTTCATACTAGAAGACATTTATAGACACAAAATCATACACTTTAGGCATTATTTAGCTTTGGTCTTATACTACTATTTAGAGGTTTCTCAAGTGAATAAAATACTAATTAATCCCACCTTTTGACCACCTTTATTTTATTTCGTCATTCTCACATATTTTCTCACACATATCAACCTATTTCACAATTTTCGACATTTTAGCCTAAACCAGGCACGGGCTTTATCTTAGGGCACCCCAGTCCCACACAGGGCTCACGATCCATACTCTACTTTTCCACCTCTTTTGGGCCTCTCTAGCCATTTTTCATCCTTATCTTTTTCCTATTCAGCCATTTCGGGGTTAATTACGAAATTAGAGCAAGAGAACCCTATAAATACAAAGTTATGAGACCATAACGAGGGTCCTAACATCACACACTACTATCACTCCATCTAGAGTTGTATCCATTGCATCACTTGCATCCACATAGTGTCATGCATCAAGGCTAGGAGATCTACATCAACACATGCAACATATGGGGAGGATTCTATTTTATTTTATGCACACATGTTATTACATTTTCTATAGTTATTATTTCTCGCTACTTCACAAAGTGCAATGAAACTAGAGTACTAGGGCACGAGTTGCACACACACACACACCGTAACTACATTTGGGTCAAAATGTAGTGTAAAGCTCGATGATAAGACCATTAGTTTGGATGTCGAGGTTAGTCTAACCCATTCATTCTACATCTTCTATTTTTCTTAGGGTTTTGATACTTCTTTCTTGTAGTTCGCCACTTTACTATTTAGCACATTCGGCACATCCCGAGAAGATCGATGTGACAGCAAACATAGAACAATTCAAGATACCGTGTGACCATGTGAAAACTAGATTCAGAGATTTTACAGAAACTAGGGCCTAGGTGCCTTAGTCAGCTCATAACCTCAAGATCTAACCTTTTCGATACTTTTGAGTGTTATTTTCTTCTCCTGGATTTTATTATCATACCTACAACAACCTGCAACAGTATTCTTTAATCAGCTAAGTCATTTCTCCTTACTTCCTTGCATATTTAGGGTTTTATTTCATTTAGTATAATTATTTACAATTATTCCATACTACTTTAGTACATTTATACAACGTTTTAGTCCTCCTATTTAGATTAACTAGTGGTTATACTTTCCATAGTATTAGAGAGTAGTTTCCATTTTTAGTTAATCATTTTGGTGAACCCCACGTTTCTTCATAGCACCTTCTAGGGTTTTGCATTTGCATTTAGCCATCATGAGTATCTCCATCAATGAATATTTGCTTACCCATCTTGATTTACTTCATCATTTCCAACACCTTTTTGCTACTACCAATGTTTCTATTCACATGCATCCGGATTCCATGTATAACACATTTTTTGATGCCTTTTCACAACATATAACATTCAAGGCCAATCCTCCTACTGACATTCATCCCTTTGACAATGACCCACCACTCTATATTATGTCTCACATTTACAATGTTTTTGTCAAACGTACTCTTATTGATAATGGCTCGAGCTTAATTTGTGCCCTATGTCCTTTCTCCAGGCCTTAGGTTTGTCTACTCGTGACATTATCCCTTCTTCTATCTCACTTTGTGCTTACGATGGTACTATCCATCCGTGTCTTGGTCATGTTACCTTTCCTTTCACTATTGGTCCTAAGACTCTCCCTACCATTTTCTTTGTCATTGATTTTCTAGTCTCATATAATTTCTTGCTAGGAAGGCCATGGCTTCATGCCATGCAAGTTGTTGCTTCTATGGTCCACTGTTGCATCAAGTTCTTACATGAATGTGTTGAGTATACTATCTTTTGAGATTCCATTCCAATATTGCGTTCATGACCCTAACACTAGTCTTCCTATCCCTCGCATTGATACTACAGATGAGCCTCAACCTATGGATGATCCACCTCATTTACCACCACTTGAGGGTGCTATTTGTTTACTAGATGTTGTCCCTTCTACATCACCTCCTACTACAACTATTATTCCATATCAGCCACATGTTCCCTCCATGGACAATATTATCCCATCCTCATCTTCATCATCATCTCACCCACCCTTCATGTGTACACTCTTCATATATGGTTCATACTAGGCGCATGTTTCATTAGATCCTACTTTTCTTAAAACTATATGTACAAATGAAGGATTAGCCCACTTAGGTTTTTTCATTATAGATATTAGTCCACCGCCATACCATCCTCATTTATACCATGGGTTATTCCATGTCACAACTACTTATGGCCTTCGTGTCTTTCATCTTGATGTCTTTCTTACACATACTCCTACTACTGTGCCACTTACATTAGGACAATCCTGGCTAGACTATATTGGAGGCACCCTAGATCCGGATCATACAGACATATCCTTTCCTATGCCTTTTGATGTGTTATCATTTGTAATATCTCTTTCCTAGGTTATACTCAAAACCTTACTCGTTGGTATGCACATGGCTTCCCACTTCCCCATTCACCGATGAAGAGTATGCTATGGGCATGTACAACTTACACCTTAATGGATCATTACATGATCAACCAGACACTATTGCTTACCAGGTCACCAATGCTTATCCGTATGAATTTGATCCTGAGGATGATGATCTTCTTGATGAATTTACATGATTTTTGGCCACATACAAATGGGGGCATAACACTCACACACACCCCTCTTCATCCGCATAGTTTCCTAACCTCACCTTGCATACTACTTCATTTTCCTATCAACATAACATATCATGCATCATAGCACCGATCATTACCCAATGACACACTCTTGTGCTTCGGTTCACACTTGAATGTTGAGGGATTACTATTACACTTAACCCCACACACCACACTTAGGCATTACACATTGCACTTCATCCTACATTGCGCATCATATACCATCCATTATACATTTATTATACATTATACTAGTCCTCACCCATGCATTCCATTCATTCAAATACCCACACACTTCGTCACATTATATGTTGCACGTTTTTCATATCATACATTTTCTATATTACACTAGTCATCATTTCTATGAGTCTAGTTTTACATTTCATCCCTACATTCTACATTTATGCTAGGTTACATTATATATGGGTCTAGCTTTACATTTTATCACTACATATTCTATATTATATATACACCTATGCATCTTACATATTACATATCCTACATACCCTACACATCCTATATTGCATTATTGACACGACACATTCATACATCATATATATTCTACATACTACACTAGATGCCATTACATGTGGGTATATTTCTACCTATCATCATTACATATTCCATTTCTATAATACACTTAGTATTGCACTTCATATATTAAATATCCTATACATTTTGCACATCCTACATTGCATTGTCCAAATGGCGCATTTACATACCATATTCACTTGGTAGTTTATACTATGTTGGATTCTATGCATTGTCATCACCACCCTATGACACACTTTAGTTCCTCGGTCCATACTCAACTACCGAGGGTTTACTAATCAAATGGACCTTACATTCATCATGTGACATTTTCCTCATGTGACATTTCTAGCATTAGTGACATACACCTTAGGTTAAATTGTCACCCATTCTATCATTTTGTAGTGGTATACACCTTAGGTTACATCACCACTCCCTCCTTTCATCTTGTAGTGACATACACTTTAGGCTAAATCGTCACCCATCTCCATCCACTCATTCTATAGTGATATACATTTTATGCTAAATCGTCATCCATCTTCATCCTTTCATCATATAGTGATATACAATTAGGGATAAATCATCACTCATCCATTCAACAATTCATGATATACACTTTGGCTATAGGGTTTACGTACATATCCCCGCAGATGTTGCATCTCATAATCATTACATATACACATTCATCACAACGCACTAGAAACAACCAACACTACTCGACCATTTCCCGATGACACACTCTCATTTATAGTTCATTCTTGATTATTGAGGGGAAAAAAAATGAACCTCATTGCATACATTCCATCCACTCTGGGGCATGTTTCTCCTATCATTCCATATTGCATTCCATTCCATCCATCCACAACATATTGCATTGTCTTGGGGGCATTTACTCTTGTTTCTAGTGTTTTGCATGTTCACTTTACTACACATGTTAGCTTGATTTCTTATATGTCATTATCATCCACACATGTGCATTCATGTCTTTGTTTAGTGTGATCACAGATACAAGACTCTACACATGGCATGGATGCTCGCCTTCTACCCTTCCTATCGGTTGCTAGGGGCATCCACATTCATCTTATCCAGGTGTTATTATTTCATTTTGTACTTAGCATATTATATTACTTTCTCATGCATGATTTGACATATTTGTTATCACTCTAACATGCTAACGGGTGTTCCATGTGTAAAACTTGTTTTGCAAGATTACATGTTTCCATAACTACTTCTTTGCTTCTACTAGTCTATTTTTTTTGCCATTGTATGTGGGATTTTCCATTTGCTTGTGTGCACACTTGTTTTTTGTTTGTGGCCATGATGTCCTTTCATGTCTTACAAAATCATGATTGATGTCCCATGTTCATAACCCGCTTTGTGCGGCCACTTATTATCTTGCGTTTTTACACTACTTTGTTTGGTAGTTACTACATTATCTGCGTACTTTACACTTGTCTTATTACATGCATGTGTTTTAAAACTAACACTTGTTTTGGATAGCCATCCCATTTTGTGTGCACCTTAGTATCTATAGACACCTAAATTCTTCTTTTACAATCTTATTGCCAAAATGCATGCAAATCACTCTTATTTTTCCCAATTCCATTATAATTAGTTCTCTTTACTAAGTAACTAATGATTCTCACCACTTTGGTCGGTTAAGAATCACTTCATTGATTAACAAACCTCTTTCACATTAGAATGTCGATTTACGATGAATCGTAAGCCAAAATCCTCTTCAAAAAGATAATTAACGATTATAAGCTAATTAAGCCTAATTTTCCCTTGATTTGATCAATATACCCTAGTATTGACTCAAACCCCTCTTCCAACCACTCAAAATCACCCCATTCACCTCCACAACATCTCAACAAGATTCAAAAGCTTATCCTATCCTTCTAGTTGGCCCTAAGTGGTCGATTAAGGATCCATACCTCTTAATCACTTGGTAATTCACTATTTTTTATTAGCAAGGCCTAATCATGAGTAACAATTATAATCTAATTTGGGGATTTTAGTCCCACATGCACCAAAATAAAAGTTTCTCTCAAAAATAAAACCATAAAAAGAGTGCACCTCATTCCTTTATACTTTACACCATGCTTTGATTTGCATCTCATATAATAAGTATGATATATAGCCAAGTTCAATCCTTGCTTAAAGCCTCTAAATGGGGTTAGTAGATGGATATCCAAATTGACCAAGTAGTCATTTCGAGAGGTCATTTCACCTTATTTGGAGTAGCAACCATAACCATTTAATTGCCCTCTTAGGTCTATTTAGGCCCATGTTAGGTAATTCAAGCATATTAGTAGGCATGTTTAGTTAGATTTTGTATTGTTTTCATACTAGTTAAGCATTCTTTTAAGCTTCTATCTTAATGTTACATTCCTAGAGTTAGAACCTTGGCTAGAGGAATGACAATGGTGTTAGCTTTCTGGTTTAGTCATGTAATTTTCTTTGTAGAGTTTAGGGTGCTTTCATTATCTACCAAGCGCTTCCCCTTTCCCCATAAGGTAAGAATTCTACAGGTCAAAGTGTGGTAGGTCCTCTTTTAGGGCTGCATTCTCCTTTCAGCGATGTCACATATGCCCCCAAAGAGGGGGACATCATTGAGGGTTTTACACACCAACAAAACATATTTACACCAGTTTAATACAATGCACATTCCGCCATTGGCATTGTGGGTTTCACATACAACGAGTGAGTTCAGACCAATCTAATAACTCCATACATAGCAGCCTCTATAGGACATGGTGTCATTTGTAAATTATGTGGAGCAGTTACATGCTTGGAGGTTACAATGGGTGTGCCTCTCTACACTACTTTATCCAGTGGCATCGATCACCCAGAAAACTAGGATTGTACAAAGATCTCTTCACACATTTCGGTAGAAGTAGTTAAAGGTTAGAGGACATACAAACATTCCCTCCTTATACTTCTTCAGCTAGGGTGGCGTGAGATCACCCAAAAAACTTGTGATAGTACATGATATCCTTCTACACCCTTTTTCTCGACATGGATCAGGTGCACATGTTCCATTTACACTTTTATTTTCACGTATTTTATATTTGCATACTTTATACATTTTTATACACATGCGTATTTTACACAACATTTTTACATACATAAATATTTGACTACTTGATCTTTTTCTCCTTGCAGGTTCGACCGTATGAGAAACATAAAATAAAATTAGGGGCAAATAAACAATAATGAAAATGAAAAACACACCGCAACATACACTTTTCTTTACCAACCATGTAGGTACACTACACATAGCAGAAGATACACATGTGTTCCTCCCTAGGTCCTCTCTCATCACTTTTTATGTGCATTTGTCATCTTTAGAATCCATGCTCCAATTTTTTTATTTTTTTCATTCCATGCTTGAGTTCAGCCCTTTGGCATGTCTTCTTCTACACTCTACATGGACATCAGGTACACATCTCTATCTAATTTATGTTACCTATCATTCCGCTCACCAACATAAAGTGGGGGTAAAATGTAGACACAAAATCATGCAATTTAGGTATTATTTAGGCCGATCTTATACTAATATTTATAGGGTTCTCAAGTGAATAAAATACTAATTAATCCCACCTTTTGGCCACCTTTATTGTATATTTTATTTCATCATTCCCGCATATTTTCTCACACATATCCACATATTTCACAACTTTCCTGACATTTTAACCTAAACCTGGGGCCTGGGCCTATCTTGGGATGCCCCGATCCATGTTCTACTTTCCCGCCTCTTTTTGGGCCTCTTCTATCCATTTTTCATCGTTATATTTTTCCTAATCATCCATGTTGAGGTTAATTATGAAATTAGAGCAAGAGAACCCTATAAATAAATAGTTATGATACCATAATGAGGGTACTAACATCACACACTACTATCACTCCATCTAGAGTTATATCCATTGCATCACTTACATCCACATAGTGTTATGCACCAAGACTAGGAGATTTGCATCAACACACACAACATAGGGGGAGTAATCTATTCTATTTCATGCACACATGCTATTACATTTTCTATATTTATTATTGCTCCGCTACTTCACAAAGTGTGATTGGCACAAGAGAACCTAGGGCACAACATGCACACACACACACACACACACACACACACACACACACACACACACACACACACACACACACACACCATAACTACATTCGGGTCTGAAATGTAGTGCAATGCTCAAGTGATAAGACCACTAGTTTGGAGGTTAAGGTCATCGACACATTCATTTTTAATATTCTATTTTTCTTAGGGTTTTGATACTTCTTTCTTGTAGGTCATCACTTTACTATCAAGCACATTCGGCGTAGCCCAAAGATTTGATGTGATAAATAAAGCACACTTTAATATATCTTGTGACCCTATGAAAACCAAAGTCGAGCTTTTACGAAACCTAGGGAACCTAATCTACATACCAAAGCACCCTAGGGAACCCCAAGTACATTCCTAGGTGCCTCAGTCTACTCAAATCCTCCGAGATCTAACCTTTTCAAAACTTTTGAGTGTTTGTTCTTGCTCTTGGATTTTATTATCAAAACTGCGACAATGTGTGATGGTCTTATTTAATCAACTAAGTCATTTCTCCCTACTTCCTTACATATTTAGGGTTTTATTTCATTTAGTATAATTATTTACAATTATTCCATACTACTTTAGTGCATTTATATAATGTTTTAGTCCTCCTATTTAGATTAACTAGTGGCTATACTTTCCATAGTATTAGAGAGTAGTTTCCATTTTTAGTTAATCAACATTAATCCATTTCAAAATTGACACCATCTAACTATGACCTCTATAGAAATTCTTCCATTATTTTGAATCACTATAGTAGACCTTAAAATGATTTATAAACTCTTCACACACTTCCAAGTGCACAAGTTAGTAGAGAAGGCTTAAAACACTCTTCAAATCACAAACACTCCTTTTGGAAATAGTGATAAATGAAGGAGTAAGGGTATGATAACTCAATTTTCTTCAAAATAGCCAACATACTATATACCTTCATATTGCACTTCACATGTCTCGAGATCAATTGTAAACTTTCATTCAAGATATAATACTTTTAATGCTTTATTTTTGTGGGTTACATTGACAAGAGACTTCAACAAGAGTTTAAGGCTTCTCAACTACATACCGAGACTCGTACATTACATAGAGACATAATTACTTGACATACTGATGATGAGGACACACATTTGAACTCCACAATATACATTGAACTTGGATATAAAGACATATAAATCATACCAATGGCATTTTGGTGAGTTGCACACCTTATCTTCTTACTTGATCAACCTTGAAGCCCATATTTGATCCAATGATAGACTTGAATGGACCAATTTAGGGTCTAGAACAACAGTTTAGATAACCAAACCTTGACACATGCCTTACATCATTTAATATATACATTTATGACTAAGATTCATTTTGACATGAACAACATTGGGACTACTTCAATATGTGCATGAAAAACTTCAAACAATTTTCACCTTTGACTATCAACAAAGAATCCAACATCATGCTACCACAGACCTTTGATTAACACATGACCTTAAGATTCATTATCAAAATTCCAAGTATAAGAGAGAGCATCATGAAAATGACTCAATACTACTTGATCATTTTTCAAACATTGACTCGTAGAGATTTGATTCTCTATGACAAGATCAAACTCGGACCACAAACCTCTTTATGAATAGAACATATTACAACATTCAAGAAGAAAAAATCATGACCATTATAACAAATTTGAAGTATCATGACACATGACTGATGAGAACAAGTCAAATTAGACACCTAACAAGAGACAAGAACTTTAAATGTACATGATTAGGTCACCTAACATACCATATAGCTCTTGAAGTATCTTATACACCTAACATTTTCAATTTCTCATGAATCTGGAGAGTGAATAGAAGTCAACCACATATGATCTTATTCACTTCTTATCCCTTCAACTAAGACAAACATGCCTCCTTGATAAAATTTGGAGCCTTCTTTGACGAACCTCATTGGGTTGGATTTCAAACCGCATTTTGTCTCGAGATTCATTTCACTTGATCTCTTTAACTTGGTTATCATACTTCTTGGCCTTTAGATATGATATGAAAATCTTGGAATCATACATGGGATTGAATTTATTCTTGAAAACCCTTCCATGAAAACCCTTCCATTTGATGCTTGAAACCTGCTAATACCTCTTGGTATTCCACCTTGGAAACAAAATTTAGCAATATGACCTTATTTGTGACATTTATGACACACAACCATATTCCTCATTCTTTTTGGTTCAAACATAATAAGATTCATCCACAATCCTTGGCTCTACGTCCTTACTCACAACATGAATGGAATTCACCCTTGAAGATCCCTACGTCATTCCTATGAGTCCTCCTTTTGCAATCTCTAGCCTTATGACCAAAATCATGAAAAACAAAGTAATATCCATTAAACGAAGTACCATACCTCATAGCATTGAGTTGTCTAACTAAGTAAGACCTTCTCAAATCAATCCTCTTAATCACATTCTCATCTGATTTTGAACTTGGACCAGCTTCATCACCATTCTCCTTTTGTTTTCAATTAAAACTTAGGCCAATCTTGCCATTTGTATCTCTTTGAAGCTCTAAAATCCCATCAAGATACTTATATCTCTTCTTAATCCTCTCATACATCTTCAACCTACTAGATGCATTCTCTAAATCTGATTATAAGGATTTTAAATTTTCTACATCCCTAGAACAAGTGGATTCTTTCTCCTTTAGGGTTTTAGAAAAAAATTTCACTTGATAATTCAAATCCTTGATGGCTTTATCATGCTCTATCACCATATCCTTGATCTAAACTTGTAATAAATAAATCACAGACTGAGATACTTCATTCCTCTTCTTTCATTTTGCATCAACATCTCGAAGACTTGCTCATTACTTGTGCTTCAAAGGATCTCCTTCAAGTTGTTAAAATTGCTTCACAGGGACCTACTCTAATACTAATTTTTGGAAGCATAATAGACCGAGATGGGGGTGAATCAATCCTACAAATTTCTTATTTCAATTACCATCACAACAATTCATTATTTCATTCATCCATTTAACATCCATATATGTGTGTGCATTAAGCATTCATAACAACATGAAACAAAGAAGAAGACACATAAACACCATTTATAAGTGGGAAATCCTCACAGGAAGAAAAACCAATGAAAATATTCTTATATTACAAAAATCAAATAAATTTAGTGAAGCACGAACTCCACAAGGAGCATCAACCCTAAAAGAGCATCAACCTGTAATTTAGTGAAGCACCCACTCCAAAAGGAGGCTAAAACCACCTAATATGAATAAGCATCAAATCAACCACCTTAAGATGATGATATATGATTTTTTTTTCTGCCACAACTAATGGAGATCTCTAATTCAGCTCATAAATCTATCTTCAAACCCTCATTGCTTCAACTTGCTCTATCTTCTTCCTTCTCAACTTGTCTTGGCTCTAAACACTTGTTATCATGAATTTAATTATTATTCAACTTGTAACACACTCTTTCAGTCTTAAAATAATGCATCCATACTTGTTACACACTCACCTATGGGTCGCGCTTTTCACCCATGCAAGACTAGCCCATAAATGGACTCAAAACACTAGATTTATAGCCTTCTCTTCCTTCTAACCCAAGAGAGGTACGTACTTCATGAATTCTTTGACAAACACATCTTAATAAAATTAAAATAAATAAATTTCAATGGTCACATATGACCCATGTAGGTTGGTCATACCTTAAACCATCCATCATGCACCAAAAAGCCTTAAAACCCGATCATTAGGATGACAAAAATCCAATATTAATAAACCATGATTATACAAGATCCCAAATTCACCAAAAATAATTAATATAACATAAAATAATCATACATGGTCTCACATTTACTCACAACAACCAAATATTTCATTAAATGGGCCCACTGGCTCATATCCTTCTCAAAACAATTGTTTCTAACACCATGTATTTTCCTTTAGTCCTCAAGACCAGTCAATATGAACTAAAATATGGCATGTGACCACTATATGGAATTCCCAGGACCTTTAAATCACTTCTATGAAAGTTATAACTCATGAAACATCCACATGATCAAACCACAACAACTTTACTCTTCACCAAAACAAGCTTCCTAGAAGCCAATTTTGTAAACTCAACTAGTTTTCACCCTTGTTGTCACTTTAAAGAAAACATTCCTTCAATAATAACAATATATATACTTAATCACTCTCGGGTGATATCAAGCATCAAAAAATCCATCTCATTCCTCAAAACACTCAATCTTTCGAATAAGGAAACTCCGTCACGAAAATCCAGTACCTTATTCTCCACAAAATGACCTAAAGGAGCCATAAAATCAACTCACTAAGACACAAATCCTATGAAAATGGAAATATATATGAACCTCATTTCCATAAAATATTTGAACTCGTTCCAAATCCAATTGGAAGGCCTTCAACCAAGCCAATCTTTGTAAGGTTCTTCTTAAGTCTTCTAGGACTCAAGAAATAACAATGAGCTTAACATGATCCATCATACTAAAACACACTTCCACACTTATTAAACGTATTTGACACACTTGAAAATGATTTTTAATCGCTCATAAACCTTCACTAAGATATAACAACTCGAAACATAATCTTACCTCATATAACCACTTAGCCGCATGTTAGAACAAGCATCCTCCATATTTTACCCTCAAAGAAAAGATACTAATTTTTTCATACATTATCCAATAATAAATTTGGATACCCCATTGGAATTACCTCTGAACTATATTCAAAACACAACTTGAATGGAGTCCTAACTCCTCAGGTAGCTCATGCAATGTCAATTTTACTAAAATCTGCTCCAAATTGCCCCAAAACTTGTCTTCATAAATAGTGCACCCTTTTCACTTTTTCTTCTCAACCATGACCTGAAAACTTCATGCACATATAGAAAAACGCAGGTTAGAAAAAAATCAATTTAATCATTACCTTCTTTGGAATATTTTTCTATAAACTAGAACTCTTCATAAACAAGCAAAATTAGGTGGGGTCCACAAATGGTCACATGCTCTAATATACCTTTCAATAAATCTAGAAGATTCCTATATAAAATAAAGTCATCACTTTTTGAAAACCAATCAAAACTAGGTTGGTAAAAGCAATCTTCTCCAAGTTACTCCTAGCTAGGTTTTAACAAGGGTTTCAAACCAACTTACCTTCTTAACAATTGTTCATAAAATGTGACAATCAAACTACATCACTATTTTTTAAGATATTGATAACTGAACTAATAAACTATATAAAATACCTGAGGTCCTCATTCAAAGTACACAATTCACAACATTCATCGAGAAGGTCCACTTTTGCTTTAAAAACACACTGAAACTTACCGATTTTACTAAAACTTGCATATCTTGAAATTCCCATGATAGAATGACATGAAACTTGTCATGAAGCGTTATGAAAACATAATATACCTTTTCATATTCACCATATAGCCAAACTATGTATGAAGCACTCCATCCGCATCAACTTACCTATGTCAACATGTTTGTTTCTCACATGTTTTCTTCCTAAGGACCTCATACATGCACTAAACCTCTGAGTTCGACCTAAAACTCACCATACACCTTAGGTACACTTCCACCATTTGTATACCATGCTCCACTATGGCTAATTAGGTACAAATATCATACCTCCATACCATTATGCATGCTCCAGAGCTATAAACAAGCCTAAAATGCCCTGACTCAATGTTGAAAACCCATGAAATGACTTCACGACATCATACACACTCATATACACCCATGAAACATCATAACAACATATTGTTTACCTCATGACATTGTAGACACTAAAATTAGGTCACACTCCCCTTTTGTCCCTCAACATATAAGCACCCTTTATTACATTTACCTAGCCATGACCCCCTTCACTCCACTAATATTAATTTAATTAATTTAAAACATTATCCTCACTATATTTATTATTTAAATATCTTATTTAAATAATATCTACACATATAGTTCACTTAGACAACTCACCAAGACAACTCAACCTAAGACCTATTCTTAGCAAGTTCCCATAACTAACTAAGACTTACCCAAACCCTAAAAATCAATGCCTACATTCCCTCTAACCACATTCCCGCATGCTCACAAGAAGCTCCCAGTCTAATCCATGGGAGAATGACATGAGATCTGAGGAAATCAGGAGGATCTCCCTAAGTTTAGTAAACCTAGAAAATCCCACCTTGACCGACATCGGTTACCCCTAACCGTCGGTTAAGCCGGACCGCCGTCGATTACCCCCTTTTTAACCCTAAAACAACTTTATTCTCAAGGTTGGAATTTGGAACCTGGAAGTTGGAAGCAAGAAAGTTTACGAGAAATAATGAGATCTCAAAAGATAACACATATTCAGAGAGTCAATTCCAATAAGAACTCACATCCAAGGAAGGAGATTGAGCATCTTCTCCTGCACAACCATCCCAGCCACATTCAAATCTATCTAAGCAAAGAGGAGTGTGCATGCAGCCCATGCAGAAGCTTTTCTTTAGTTGGTGATCACTTGCAGCCTCCAAACCCATCATCAGCACCTCCATCCTTCACACACAGACTTTCGGAACAAAATCCAAGTAAGTACAACATCATACTTTCCTGGTTATTTCATTTCATCATTATTTTATCACCCATTGTTTATCTTGCTCCTTATTGACCATCTCCAACACTTTTCATCTCCATAGACCCATTAAAACCTTGCCAAAACCTACTCCAGTCACCCATTACCTCATCCCACCAACCAAAATCCTTTGTGCAATCACAAAGGAGACCAAAAACCCGTTTTATGACATTCTCAGATCTCACAAGAATGGCGGCGCCGGTTATACCTAACCGCGGTGGTCACCCCTGACCGACACCGGTCTCTGTGTTTTCCCACACAACCTTGGACAAAGACCTATCCACCTAATTTCACTTCACCCTCACTCACCTGTGACCTACCCGAGACCTTTATTAGACCTGCAGAACCCAGAACCAACCATTTGACCTATGGATTCTATTCTAGCTTAGCTGTTAGATTAGATATATTTCTTATCATGTTTTAAGTGAGATACCTAAATCATTTTAAAATAAAAATAGGATTTATCTTGTTTTTATCATTAATTTGTTTAAAATAGTGGACTGATAGCCATCTAGGAAGTATCATACTTCCTAGATCTAGCTTACGCTAGGCAGTTCACTACCCATATTGTTTAATTCTTTCTGGTAGTCTTGCTCTCATTACAGGTAGTTCCTCCTAGCCAAAAGGAAGCTCTCATAATCAGGTTGTGGATTCGGAAGTCACACTCGCGCAACAACCCATCAACCGACATTTGAACATGTATTCCTTTACGCTCGTTATTACCTATCTGTTTCGTCAACAATTCAAAGAAACAATCTAAGAAAAAGGTGAAACATTTTGGCATGCCCGGTGGGACCCATCTGGGGTTCCTTCCATTTCATTCATTCCTAGGAAAAAATTGTGTCTTTGTTTCCCTTCTAAAGCATACACACTAATTTTCTTCCCTGGTAATCACTCCTTCTTTCTATTTTCTCTAAAGGAAACTTTTCTTTTGGTGTATTTAAAAGGAATCATTTCTTCATGTTTTTGCATTTTAGTGAAAGAGCATCCCTCTTCCTATTCATCTTATTGTGTCATCCAATTTCACATTTTCGATTTGGGTTTTAAAATCATTGCATTTCATTCTGATTTTCTGCATTAGCTCACATTAATTGAGGGTAACCTATACGTTGGAAGTCATTACCAGCTGATGGTTGATAAATGAATCATAGAAAAGCACTTCTATCCTTTTCTTTCTCTCGAGTCTTACCAAACCACACAAAAATTCAAATACATACATTCTTAAACAACATCTTACCTAGAAGAAGTTATAGGTGATCACGACCATGACACAGTGGGCACCTAGCTCGCTACTCTGTCGAGTCATACTTCAGAGTGAAGCCTGCCCCCACCATAACAAACCTGAAACCTCACCCTTTAGAACTCTTTCTTCATAGGAAGCCTTCCTCACTAAAAATTCTATTGTTCTGTTCATAACAGTCAGTCCACATAAATAACATAAGATGAACAAACGTAATAGAATAGGCACTCTAGGAACGTTCTTTCTTAGTGTTTTGTTTGATTTGTGTTTTGAGGTGAGAGATTTCGATCATTATTTTTGTCTTTCCTTGCACATTCCCAATCATAGTCGGAGTATTCTGACTTCGTCTGAGTGTGTCTAGACCACATCTACATCATTCTAAGATTTTGGGTTTGATTCCACATCAAATTCTAATTCACAACCACTTTTTCTCATCATTGTTTCAATCTCACAGTAACCACCATCGGTTACCTCTGACCGCCATCATTGGTTAAACACAACCGACGTCGGTTCTAGGTCCTTTTGCTAACCTATTCAAAAGGACATTTTCACTTCACTTTCTTCCACTTTCCACAGTCTCTATCACTGTCACTTTTCCCATTAACATTTTACACATCCCCAAATTTGGCATACTTGTTAGATTTTTCCTTCTGCTTCACTGTTTACTCACTGTCCATTTTCTACGGTGGCCAGTGATTACCCAACCAATGTTAGTTTTCTTAACCGGCATTGGTTAGCCTATTTCATATTCCACCCACCATTTGTTACGTCATCCTTTTTTTTATTACCCTATTCACCTATTCTGTTGTTCTCTGTATTATTTATAGAGAAGCATCCCCATCTGATCAGTACTAGTTCACATGGTACTGACCCGAAGACAAGTGAACGCCCTCGTGTTCCATGCCAGTTGCCAACCGCTCCCACCTAGTCCTTCACCACCTTCTATTTTATCACCAGCCATGGATCCCATCCAGCCTACCAATATACTACTTTGGAGATGAGGAGTTCGCACGACTCCTTGACCAGAACCTTGTTGCCTTGTAGTTTTACCTCTCCCATTCGTCCACTCGAGATGCCTCGGGTTAGTTGATATACGACATGCCCGTATCTATCCCCCGATCCTCACACCCACTTCCGCATCAGCCCCATTTGGCTCCGTGCTACCTACATCCACCTTATCCCCAGTTGTTTCACAGTTAGGTTTCATACCCCCATGATTTGCGCATGTTTGTTACCTCTGTGGCACCCATTACATCCACCATACCCTCGATGATTACCCCAAACACAACCTCATATGTTCCTCATGTCTCACATACTACTGTATAGCTACGTTCCCACCTCCAGTGTCAGTGACCCCTACCCCATTTCAGAACATATTTCTTTCCATTCCACAATCTTTAGCTCCTATTTCCACTAGGGTTACCACGACCCTTCCTCCCCATATACATACTTTTACCAACAATTGTATGTTTCATCTATTATTCATTAAAAGTACTTACCCCCTATTTCATTACCTTCTTCTCCACCACCTTACATGGCAGCCCCATACACTGGAATGCCACACCCATTATACACCCAAAACCAACCTCCTCACATTATAGGAGGCATCCAATCATCACAACCCACCATGACCTAATTAGATTGATGATGGATAAATTAACACTCTTGGAGGCATCGGTCTCGGCTCATAAACTCTCTTACTATGATGAGATTTGAAACGAGCCTATTCACCCATCCATTCCCATCCGTTCATACCACGCATTGGGAAATGCCTAAATTCAACCGCTTCAATAGTAAGGAAGACCCACAACAGCATTTGCGCTCATTTAAACATGGATGTTATTTGATTGCTCATGATGATGCCTTACTTTTGAGAACTTTTCCCATGTCCCTCACTGGACCTACATTAGATTGGTATAGTGGGTTACCCAAACACTCCATATTTTCATTCAATCAGGTAGCCCAAGATTTTTTGGATCATTTTTCTATCAATATCGCCAAGAAAGTTACCATGACTGATTTATATTCCACACATCAGTATGAGGATGAATCTATCATAGATTTTGTCTCTGTTGTGTGACTTTCGATCAATCAACTTACCTTTCAATTACCCTACCGAACTCATCAAGCTCTTCACATGAGCTTGCGCCAGGACATATCTCCTCGACCTTGTAGGTCCAAAATTTTAGAACATTCGATGAGGCATTTACTATGGCACGAAAGTTAGAAATTTGGGCTATCGAAGAGAAGAAAATCCAATTACGAAATAAAATTTGACATTCAAGTCGAATGAAACCTCTTCTTCTTCTAAACCACCAACCAATTATTCAAAGGCTAAAGGTACTACCTAACGTAGTGGTACTCAAGGCTGGCCTAACTCATCCATCCAATCAAGCTACACCCTCATCTAATCTATCACTGTTCAGGCTTTTCGATTCAGACAAGAGCAGTGAAAATATACCCCAATTAGGGAACCTTACTCTTATGTTTTAGAAAATCTTATCAAAGCTGGTGCCATCACCCTTCCACCCATAAAACCACACACTAGTTTTGACCTGCTCGCCCATGCCCACATGGTATAAGGAACAAGATTTCTGTAATTATCACCGAGTGAAAGGTCATAGTGATGATAATTGTATCACTTTTAAGAATATCATCCAAGAAATGCTCGAGAAAGGTGAGCTAACTATGGATAATCCCAATGCCACCCCCAACCAAAATCTACAAATCTTTAAAAAACCATTTCCCAATCATGCCCCTTCATCCAATCAAATAGGTGAGACATCCACTCACGATACCCATACTCGTGAGGTTCATGTGATCTTTAACAAGGTACTTGTTGCATCTCAATTACCTCACATCCCTTCCATAGAGGAAATCCTAGCCCAAAATCCTCCTTCCACGAACCAACCATCATTGTTCCTTCACCAATAAAAGAACACCCTTTATCTCCTGCATCACCTACAGAGGAGTGACCGACATTGAGACCATCTCACCCCTAGCTTCTCCACTTAGCAAACCTTTACCTACCGTACCTCCTCCACCCGTAGAGGAGCACCCATTACCTCCTCCACCCACAAAGGAGCACCTATCCATTCCTTTGCTCATAGAGGAACTCCCATTATCCCTTCCACCCATCATAGACCTAGTGGGGATACCTTTGCCTCTTGGCAAACATTCTCCATCCGCTACCCGACATCCAACAGACCTACTTTCAGCTCTCTTACCCACGGAAGCTAAAGCCGGCTGATTCCCCATCTCTAAGATGCATTTTATGGGAATTCCCATTAGGTCCTCACCAACTTCACCCATAGATGTGCCATTCTCACATTTGGCTGATCACTTAGAGTATGTGGATAGAGCTTTGTTATGGGGGCACCTCTTACTCCCTGTCTCAACATAGATGCAGAGATCCCTCGATGACACCTCCACTATCTACCCAAACACATTTCCACCCATCAAACCACATATAACCACTGTTGTTGCAACCCCTTCCATGATATCTATTAACACTCACACCACACCCTTACCCATAACCCGACCTATGCCTAAACCCAAACCCATACCCACAATATTTACCTCCACTAAACCTATTACCACTTTAGGGGTCACCCCGACCACCAGCCTTACTCATCCACCTATTAAAATGGATTTAGCTACATCCTCCAATGTTAAAACCACACCTACTCTGACACCCAAAATAAAGAAACAAACTCATCAACCTCATACCCCTACCGCACCAATCACACCCACACTTGTCCCATCTGCCTTAAGACCTCAGCTACCCAATAGGGTCAAGCACCCCTCACCCATTCATAACCCAATAACACAACCACCCATTCCTACCTCACAAATTTCTAACCTACCCAGGCACACAACATGACTCATACCCACACTGTAGTCTCTTTACCACCAATACCTCCGATACCTTCAGCCATTGCTTCACTACCTACTACACTTCAGTCATTGTCCCTCACACCCCAAGCACGACCCACGTCATCTACCTTCATAGCACCCCCATTATCCCCATGGGTAACTCACCCTCTTCCTCCATCTACTTTCCCTCATAGACCTCGTATGCCCACATCACCTTTACCCAAGAAGGTGCACCCAAAAACAAAACCCCACTACCCCACAACAAGGTAGTCAAAACAAAACCACACCCTCCTACCCATCCATCTACTATACCCCTACCCAAACAAACCCGACCGATACCTCAAACCACACTGATGCCTAAACCCATAGCTCGACCTATTCCTACTCTTCCAAAAATAATTCCCAGACAACCAACCACACCCACACCCAAACCTACATTCACTTCCCATTGTGATCCACTAGTAGGGTCTTATGCCAAAATTTTAACCAACCTCCTCGAGACTTTTGTTATCACATTACCGCCACTCGACCTTATGACCCCCTCAAACCCAAGCCAAAGGGTTTGATGATACCAAAATTTGTGCATACCATGTGTGTGGGGACACGATGTGGAGAAGCTGCAAGGCCTTGAAAACCATCCTTATCCAATTGTGTCCATTGGAAACCAACTTTGATGATGATGACCTTCTGGATGAGGACCCTGCTTCACCTACACCCATTCCCACACTACCCACTCAACAACCACAACCTCCACCCTCATAACTCCCAGAACCACACACAAAATTTGAAATTAACATGGTTTGCATCAGAGAACTTGCCACACCACCTCCTAAATGTCGCTATGCCTAATTGACCTCACATGGATTTTCTCCTCCCGTAGGTTTTTTCCCTTCATGTCATTATACCACTTACCCTACACCCTCTCCATTTGACAAATTCCCTCAAATCAACATGGTACATGTCACTACACGTGTGTGAAGGGTAAAGAAAAGGTAGTTGACCCACCAACCAATCCTATACCCAACATACCATCTGCACCCATACCTAAGATAACTATCCATGGCCCCACATACCCCATTTCTAATGGCATGTCACACATCGCACCATGCTCAAACAATTACACCAATCTCCACTCAAAATGTCCTTATATGACCTCATCCAAACCTCAAAATCCCATCATCAAGCCCTCATGGAGGTTCTTCAATCTATCGAGGTTTTACCAAATGACCCTACACCCGTAGCCTCCATTATCACACCCCATCATGTAGCCTCCCTCACCAAATTACCACCTTCATCCCCACCTCACCTTGTTCACCAAGTGGCCTCCCTTAGCTTCTCAGAGACAAAGATCACGCCATACCAAAATGATGACCCGGACCCAGCCCTCTTCATCTCTATACACATTGATGACATATGGGTACGCCATGTGATGATTGATGGAGGCGCTAGCATTAACATCATTTCATCCCATGCATTTGCTCAAATGCGCATACCTGACAATTGCATGCACAAACATCCAGTCATGTTGCATTCATTCAATGATGCTATCACCTCCACACTAGAAGCCTTTGTCATCCCTGCACATTCACGTGGGCCCCACACTATTCAAAATTGTTTTATGTTTTGGGGGGAATTCCAATATAACTTGTTGCTTGGTAGACCCTGGATTTCCATGTCATGGGTTGTGTTCCTTCCACTTTGCATTGTTGTGTAAAGTTTGAACATGAAGGACACACTTATACCATTCCAGTGACCCATCACCTTTAAAACATGCAACATGCTTTACTGACCCAACGATGTACTCATACCGGTCAAGCCGTCTACTTTTGAAACAATACTACTTCACCTACACCTACACCCACACCTACCAGTCTGACATTGCACTGCTTTCACCACACATACCTCCTCCATGCCTACCCTGCTTTATAACCTCCATGGCTGACCCATTAGCTTTGATCCATTAACACCACCTCCGCATCAAACCTCGACACACATCATCCATACCATCTACCCACATACCAACCCAGATCCCTTGGAAGGTGTTTTTCAATGCCTCACTCTTGGGGAGTACCGCCTATATAGTGTCAACACCTTCCTTATTCCACATGAGTATGGAAGCCTTCACCAACACCCTCATTATGATCACCGTATAGGAGAATTCCTCCTTTATGGTCCTCCTCATCTTCGTACTAGTCTCACATATGGGGGACTTGATACTACCACCTACACACTTGAACCACCATCACACCCCACCCATTTTCCATTGACTTCCAATCACTTACCAATTGCCATTTTCGCCCACACCTTCCTGCACCATTGTGCGTGGAAGGGTTTTGGTTTTGGCTTCTATGAGCAAGGTCACCATACCATTATTCCATGTACCACCCACAAACATAATGACCATAGTGGTATCGGCTTCCCCAAACCTCCTACCAAATAGCCCCACATTGAACTCATTGCAGACCCTAGCCCTTCTCCACCTTCATCACCACTCTCACCGACGGAGTCGATGGATCCTGAATCTATCCCTCCTAACTTTTTTTTTTCATAAACACCATTTCCTTGGGGCCTCTGACTTATCAACGTGAAGGCGAGGCCCCTTCCACTCTTCCATTCCTATATCTGAGATGATCGACGATGAGCATGACACACCGACCATTAACATCATTCAATTTAGGATGATGAATCCATACTAACCTACCTTGGTATAGAAGACTCATATATTCATTAGTTATTACCCTCTGAGATGCAAACTATGTTGAATGAATTAACTATTGAGATCAACATTCATACTCGGACGACCCGCACATCCTAAAGATCAGACAATCTTTAGATGTTTGCATAACAGGAAGCCATCACTTCCTTTCTCTAAGATCATAACCATGCTTTCACTTGGTCTTACGCAGACATGCCGGTATTGACCCCACCATAGTGGTCCATAATATCGTAACCATTCCCGATGCCAAACCTATTAAAAAAAAGTTGAGGAAAATGCACCCTCGCATTGCCCTTCTCGTCAAAGAAGAACTTTAGCGTCTTCTTTCCATTTCCTTCATCTTACCCATTGATTATCCTGTTGGATTTCTAACATTGTCCCTATTACTAAAGCAACAGGGGGACTCCACATTTACATGGACTTCCGAGACCTCAACCTCGCCTGCCCGAAAGATGATTTTCCCTTGCCCGGTATTGATCAACTGGTGGACCTTACCGTGGGTCATGAGATGCTCTCACTCATGGATGGTTTCTTGGGTTATAACCAAATTTTGCTTGCCCCAGAGGATCAGCACAAGACCACATTCATTACCCCTTGGGGAACCTTCTGCTATCGAGTCATGCCTTTTGGCCTTAAAAACATTAGTGCTACATATCAGCATGTTATGACTTACATCTTCCATGATATCATGCATCGCATATTGGAAGATTACGTGGATGATCTCTTGGCCAAATCTAAATGTCACGCCGAGCACCTCACTATCCTCAAAACCATCTTTGATCGCCTCATTAAATATTATGTCTACCTTCAACCTAAAAAGTGTGTCTTCACGGTTCTCTCAGGAAAGCTCCTAGGATTTATCATTTCCTTACGTGGTATAGAGGTTGACCCTGCTAAAGTCAAGGCCATTCTGGAAATGCCTCCACCCTCGAACCTCAAACAACTCGTAGCCTACAAGGTAAATTACAATCCATTCACCATTTCATTTCACAATTATCGGATCGGTGTCAACCATTTCATCATCTGCTTAGGAAGGATGTCTCCTTTAAATGGGATGATGACTGTCACAAAGCTTTTGAGGCCCTAAAACAATACCTTCTCCAACCACCCATACTCATTCCACCTAAAGACGATCAACCCTTCTACCTATACATCTCAGCTACTGATCATTCCTTGGGAGCTATGCTCACTCATCGTGATGAACAACATAGGGAGTAGGTGGTTTATTATATAAGCCATACCCTTATGGACTACATGAAACCCGATACACTCACCCTGAAAAAAATTTCTTAGCCTTAGTTTTTGTTGCCACCAAACTCCACCATTACTTACTCAACCACAAAACCTATGTTGTGACCAACACTAACCCCTTACACTTCATGTATGCTAAACCTTATCAAAATTAGCGAACCGTGTGATGGCTTATGCTTTTAGCTGATCTTGACCTTGAATTCATTCACCAAAAGTCCATTAAGGGCTAGGATATCGCTGACCAACTGGCTGATGCACCTATTTCTGGGGACCAACCCTCTAATTTTGACTTTCTGATGAGTCAATTGTTACCCTTTCCTTGGATGAACCCCCTTACCAAATGACACTGTTCTTGATGGTTCAAGTGTTAGCGTGGGGGTGGAGCTGGTGTTATCCTCATCCCTCTAGATGGAGAACCCATGCCCTTGTCTTTCAAACTAGAATTTGAATGCACCAACAATATTGCGAGTATGAAGCACTCATACTAGGTCTCCAGACCACCTATGCCCTCGATGTTAAATCAATCCACATCTTTGGTGATTCACAATTGGTCATAAACCAAGTCAATGGTATGTACCAATGTCGTAACGAGATACTTCAAAAGTATAAACATCATGTAGATATACTTTTGACCACCTTTGATCGTTACACCCTTCAAACCATCCCACGGTCAACCAATAAATTTGTAGACACTATGGCCTACTTAGCTTCCCAAATACCCGCTTCCCCTACCGATTCCAAAATATTTGTCATTGTACAATGCCTCCATTCACCTTCTTATTTACCTCATGATGTTTACTCAATCAGAACTGACACCCCTAACCCGAGTGACCTTTGGTATAAACAATACTCCGACTACCTTTCCCTCTCCATCTTACCTCCTGATCTCACCGTAATGGACAACGCGCCTTCCTTAAGAAGTTCTCCCATTTCATTATCTAGGGGACTCCTCTATAAGCACGGATTTGATGGTATTCTCTTACGATGCCTCACAAGTTCTGAAATTCCTTATACCATCAAGGAGGTTCATGATGGCATATGTGGAGGTCACTTTAGTGGCCTTGTTGTTGCTAAGTGTATTCTTTGCCTAGGCTATTACTGGCTGACCCTTAACCATGATTTTTGTGACTATGTCAAACACTGCGTGAAATGTCAACAACATTCAACCTTCATCATACACCTAGTCATGCCTTACAGGTCGCTCGTGACCTTTGGCCCTTCTCTAAATGGGGTTTGGATCTTGTCGGAGAAATCAATCCTCATTCTTCCTAATGCCATCAATGGATCATAACTACTACCGAATACTACACAAAATGGGTGGAAGCCATACCACTCATCTCCACAAAAGCCGAGAAAATATGTGAGT
Source organism: Taxus wallichiana var. yunnanensis (assembly GCA_018340775.1). NCBI lineage: Eukaryota > Viridiplantae > Streptophyta > Pinopsida > Cupressales > Taxaceae > Taxus > Taxus wallichiana. The sequence continues at coordinate 588,000,338 of CM031244.1, forward strand.
TCATTAACCATCACATCATTTTTCACTTTGGTGTCCCTCATCACCTCATCACTGACAATGGAAAACAATTCAAAAACAAAACACTACAAAAAAATTTCGACGCCTTCGGCATTCAACTTAGTTTCTCCTCACCTTATTACCAAAACCAATGGCCAAGACTAAATCCACTAACAAAACCCTCAATAAAATTCTCATGAAAGTGGTTGACGATACTGGGAAGGATTGGCATATGCACATTCCTTTTTCTCTATGGGCATACCGCACTAGTATTCACACTTCCACTGCAGCTACACCCTTTTCACTGGTCTACGGTACTGAGGCTATTCTACCTCTCAAAGTCTAGATCCCCTCACTTCGCATTTCTCTCCATGACATGCTTACTGATGATGACTTTTCGTCAAGACCACTTAGCACAACTGGAGTTATTAGATGAATGTCATCTTAACGCTCTAGATCACCTTCAAGTTTATCAACAATGTATCAAACGTGCTTATGAAAACGTGTTCATGAACAAACCTTCCAAGTTGGTGACCTTGTTTTGAAAGAAAATCAACACGTAACCAAAGTAGAGAAAAAAAAAGGGAAAATTTTCTCCTAATTGGCTTGGACCATACATCGTAACTCATACCTATGGATCGGGTGCCTATCGTTTGTCTCTTGCTTGGGTAAACCGAACCTGAGCCCCTTAATGCCTTACATCTTCGACCATTCTACTATTGACCTCTAGCCCTACATCACTATTTATCTAGTTCATGCTCGTCCCTTGAGCGTCATTTACCTTTTCCACACCTCATCTCCAATGACTAAACAAGGATCATGTGATTACCCATCACCCTTTTTCCTTTTCTTAAATATGTGCACCATGGCTCTGCACATGGCATGATTCTCATGGATAATTTTCATCTTCTTTTAGATGAGATCCCATGGTCATTCACCCTTTCCTTCTCAACAAGAACCAAATGCTTCATTATAGTCTCGTCCATGACTTAAAAGCTAAAAAAAAAAAAAAAGATGAATCCCTCAAAAGGACATCTTCTAATATAAGGGATCAACTCCTTGAGTCAAACTTCCAATATAAAAGATGAATCCCTCAAAAGGACATCTTCCGCCTTCAATAGTTCATTATAAGTAGACTGCTCCCTCGAAGGATAGCTATAAAAAGCTCACAACTCTCTACATAGTTTTTCCAAAAAGAAGACTATTTTCTCAAAAATCAAAATTCAGAAGCTTCCGCATCGATCAACTTCACGAAGACCTCAAGGAGACATATACTCATCCCGTGTAGACTTCTGCATTGATCAGTCTATCTACAAAGTCAAAAAGAAAAGAAAAAGAAAAATAAGCTTTTTCGTCATGGACTTGCCTATTGTGATCTTGGCTCTATTGCCCAAGGCATTCTACTTCCCATTTTATGACCCAATTACCTGCACCTCTCTACCCATTGTCTTTTCACTTCATACCTCAAGGGACCTACTGAACCTATGACATTTGGTGATCATGTGACTTTCGTCACCCTTAGAATTATCAATCATGTAATGTCTTTGGGGTCTTATGTTCATTTACCCCATCTATAGATATGTTTCATACGTTTTGATCCTTGCCAATCGGGTGGTTTTCTTGCCCCCTCTTATCTTTTCTCTTCTTCATCACCTTTTTATTTTCTTATATAGGACTTAGTCCTCGATGCTTACCTTTTGGGGTCATCCTCCCCTTTCGCCATAGTCACCCTCACCTGCAACATTTTTACTATCATCTACCCCCACCTATTAAACCCAAACCCACAACATGACCACAAAACCTACCAACTCATTTTCATCTTTTTCCCTAGCTTATGGGAGAACTACATCGGTCTGAGGTCCCTTTTCACCGGGACTATGTAGGTAGCACTTCAGGGCATGGGGCCCTGGAAGGTTAGCTTGGCCACTCTTTACCCTAACCATTTTCCCCACCTTTTACCTGATTTCCTATTCATATCAAAAACCTCGACATCTAAACCATATACCACATAAATTTTACCACTTATATTATTTCACATTTTCATACATAACCAACATTTTCCACATTTTACACTATCTCATGCATTTATATTACCATTTGTTATCAAAATATTGAAATAACTCAACCATGCCTAACAACCTAACTCAACCATTCCTAACAACCTGACTCAACCATGCCTAACAACTTGAATCAATCCATGCCTAAAACGACCTGACTCAATCCATGCCTAAAAACCCTAACTCAATCCATGCCTAACAACTGACGACGACTCAATCCATGCCTAAAGTGACTGACTGATCCATGCCTAACCACGACTCGATCCATGCCTATGACCTACCTCTATCATGCCTAGCTCATCTATTTTCCATCCATATCATAATAAAGTAAAACTCATACACATCATAATAGCATCACCTGAATATCATCTATCTCCTCATATATACATGTGTGTATCAATACAATGTACACCGTATCACATAAATGTGTATCTCAATAAACATGCCTATCTCATCATGGCTATCATCTCAAAAATGTCAACATGATATACTATGATATACTATAAATAATCATCATCAAAAATGTCTTTGCAGGATTTGCCGTATCATCTATCAAAAATAAAAAATCTCTTCGGCTCGAGGCGGTATACATCAAAATACAAAAATACAAAACTAGGTGACATCACTGTCTCACATCTGCTATAACATATCTACCTCATCTGTAATGTCGGCGAGTCCCCTCGATCTCCAGAGTGGAGCATCTCACTACTCTCAATCTACCACTAGATGGCCCAACATCTGATGTTGACCCCTGTGCCTTGATTGATGTCCTCTGCTCTCTCCTTTGGGCTCGCAGCCACCTACACTCTCAACACTATACGTGTGAGACTGTGTCTGCTCACTCGAGACTATGTGGTGGTCTCATCACACCATCTACTAATATCTGCAGCTCGGGATCCTCCTCCTGTACCTATACCTAAGGCTCTTGCCTCTCTCTACTGTATCGTGGCTCTGGCTCTCATCCTCATGCACTGTGACCCCTACCTCCCATTGTCCCTACTGAACCTACCTCTGTATGGCCCACCACTGGCTATATGCCACTGTCACCCCTCGCATCATCTGTGTGACGGTCCATGGGCTCCTCCTCCTCCTGTTGACTCTGCTAGATGGGGTGGAGATAAAGGTCTCTCCACCTCCTCTCTCCTATACTGTGGGAAGGGGGGCACATCCTACACTAATCCAAACTTTCACCTCACTCGGTCGACAGGTATCATCTCATGCTCCTTGGCACAACGTCCCTCTATCCATCTTTGTAATTGTAGTCCCTCTAGCTCTGCATACATCCCTTTATAAGAGGGATAGGTCACATAGGGTCTCCAGACTATATCTACTGGATAGGCTCTCCAGTCTCTATCTATAATACACTACGTCGTATGTCGCTCGGGCTCTCTATACACTACCCTCCGGCACCCATCGCCTATAACCAACTCGAATGACTCCCCGCTCAAATGCATCTACCCGGGGTAGGCCTAGGTCACACACACATAATGTGCTCATAGGCCCAATAGTGAAGAAGGAAAATGCAACATAGACTAAATCTCTGCAATCGTCTCGTAGGCCCATAACTCTCTATATAACTGCACCAAGAAAGCTAGTGCCCATGCAAAACTAGTATGATCAATCATCATGTCCCGAAGGACACCCATCAGCGACCGTGGGAACCTCCCACCCTCTGAATCTGGCAATGCATAGCACCCGATCACCTCCATCATCAACACTATCAACCTCATCTCCTCAGGATGGGCAACATAAACCTCTCTCAGTAACTCAGGCTGGCGTTGTGGTAGTAACTCACCCACTCTCTCTCCAAACACCTCATCTATACACGTCACCGTGACCTCATATGTCATTGAGTAAACTTGGGCTCCACTAATCGGTAGCCTCAATATCCTATATATATCCTCTAGGGTGATGGTCATCTCCCCATTGGCAAGTGGAAGGTGTTAGTTGCCAAATCCCATCTCTCGATGAGTGCGACCATCAAACTCTGCTCTCTCACAACCCACCCATAACGGCGGATCCCAATCAGGCCAACATCATCAATGTGACTCCACTCCTCGAAAGTCACCTGTCCATGTAGCTCTAGTAATATAAGTGGCTCTCGGTCCCTCCCTCATCCGGGCTTGCATCCAACCAACACTATGTATTAATACGCTTTCCCAACTTACCCTGTGTTCACCCCCAAACCACCTATTCTTCTCAAAACCCCTCTACCCTAATCCTTACCCAACCCACCCTCAACCCATCCCCTCTCTCTTACCCCACACCTTTACATATCTTACCCTACCCATTGCCCATCCATTTCCACTGCCTAACCCATTTTTGCCTATTTCTGGCCCCATTTCCTTATTTTCACACCAACTCCGATTACCCATAATGATCACCGGTATCATTTAACCACCATTGGTTACCCATATCATGACCAATCCTATTTTTTACATGGCCGACATTGGTTGATAGTGACCGTCCGTCATCGTGGTGCTTGCGACGATGCCGAAACCCCGACCAATTTTTTCAATTTTGACCAAATCAACCTAACTACCCAACCAAACCTACTTCAACCTTCCCTACTTCCCTTCCCACTCCTATTGACCTACATTCCAACCTCCCCCACCCCAATTATATCCAATTTACCTCCCAATCCAAAATTTAAACCTCCCCCACGTTTTTATTATAACCCATATTTTACCCTACTTAATCAATCAAATCATTAAGCTATGGTGTAGAGCTTACCTCATCCCTCTACCGACGCGTCGTGGTGGTTTATCTAGCTGTTGACGGGTGGACCACTTGACCCCTCTCCTACCTCTTCCATCCTCAACTGAACAACTAATCCTCAGCCACACGTATTGTGACACCTGATCTCGTAGGTCCCACCTCTCACTCAACCACTCTCACCTATGTGGCTCGCCAACCAAGCTCTCTATTGTACTCTTTTTTCCTCTTCCTCTTTTCTCTCTTCTTGTCCTTTTCTCCTTTTCCAACTACACAAATAACTTTTCAAACCGTAGGTTTTTCACTTTTTATACCCTACCCAACCCGACCCGATGTCGATTAACCCTTGACCACTGCTGGTCTTCTGCCCTAGACTACCATCGTCGGTTCCCCTACATCGTCATCGGTTTATTCCGTGATGTCGGTTACCTACGTACATACTCATTGCCCTCACAAAACCTCATTTTCCTTACCTCCTCTTTCTTTTTCCTCCCCTACACCTATCTAGACCACTTTACCTTCACCTCTGGCCCTCCACCCTCTTCAACCTCCTTGCATCCACTTTGTTGATGCCTTATTATTTTACCCCTACCTCGGCCTTACTCATGCCGTGATCTCTATATTTGGACCTGGACCATTCTAGTGACCTTTGACCTCATGTGTTTGCTATATCTTATGGCATTGTTACCTGTGTTGTTGACCTAATGACCTTACCTAGCCTATTGTCGTGACCGTTTATCCTGACCCTACCTTTGGTGTACCAAAACATACCTAAATGTTCCTGCACCTAACCTATGTTGTGTTTCTTGACCTTATCCTATACCTTGGATACTAGATTCACTTCACCCTTGTTTGGATAAACCTATCGACCTTAGACGATGTAGAGTTTCCCTGATCTTCAACCTAGTAGTGTGCATTAGTTTATACGTGTGCGTGTGTTTGACTGCTACTACCTTTGACCCTAACCCATTACCTAGATTACCTAAGTAGACTTTTCACCCTCTTCTCTTACACCCATTTACCTTTTCCTCACATTTACCTTTTATCAAACCACTCACCGCTTCAGCCGGTTGCCTTGTCAGTTCCTGGTTTGAGGGGGATCACCTTCACCCTCACATGGGGCAACCACACCTTATTTTTGTTTAGCATTGCTTACCAATACAAGCTACACAACAAAAAGGGGCAAAATGTAGACACTAAAATTAGGTCACACTCCCCTTTTGTCCCTCGACATATAAGCACCCTTTATTACATTTACCTAGCCATGACCCCCTTCACCCCACTAATATTAATTTAATTAAATTAATACATTATCCTCACTATATTTATTATTTAAATATCTTATTTAAATAATATCTACACATACAATTCACTTAGACAACTCACCAAGCCAACTCAACTTAAGACCTATTCTTAGTAAGTTCCCATAACTAACTAAGACTTACCCAAACCCTAAAAATCAATGCCTACATTCCCTCTAACCACATTCCCGCATGCTCACAAGAAGCTCCTAGTCTAATCCACGAGAGAATGACATGAGATTCAAGAAAATTAGGAGGATCTCCCTAATTTTAGTAAACCTAGAAAATCCCACCTTGACCGATGTTGGTTACCCCTAACCATCCTTTGGTTAAGCTGGACCGCCATCGGTTACCCCCTTTTTAACCCCAAAACAACTTTATTCTCAAGGTTGGAATTTGGAACCTAGAAGTTGGAAGCAAGAAATTTGATGAGCAAGAACGAGATCTCAAAAGATAATGCATCTTCAGAGAGTCAATTCCAACAAGAACTCACATCCAAGGAAGGAGATTGAGCATCTTCTCTGCACGGCCATCCCAAACACATTCGGATCTATCTAAGCAAAGAGGAGCGTGCATGCAGCCCATACAGAATCTTTTCTTTAGTTGGTGATCACTTGCAACCTTCAAACCCATCATCGGCACCTCCATCCTTTACACATAGACTTTCAAGAATGAAATCCAAGTAAGTACAAAATCATACTTTCTTGGTTATTTCATTTCATCATTATTTTATCACCCATTGTTTCTCTTTCTCCCTATTGACCATCTCCAACACTTTTCATCTCCATAGACCCATTAAAACCTCGCTAAAAACCTACACCAGTCACCCATTACCTTGTCCCGACCAACCAAAATCCTTTGTGTAATCACAAAGGAGACAAAAACCCCATTTTGTGATGTTCTCAGATCTCACAAGAACCTTAGGCGCCGATTATACCTAACCACGGTCGGTCACCCTTGACCGACACCGGTCTCTGTGTTTATCCACATAGCCTTGGACAAAGACCTATCCACCTAATTTCACTTCACCCTCACTCACCTGTGACCTACCCGAGACCTTTATTAGACCTGTAGAACCCATAACCAACCATTTGACCTATGGATTCTATTCTAGCTTAGCCTGTTAGATTAGATCTATTTGTTATCATGTTTTAAGTGAGATACCTAAATCATTTAAAAATAACAATAGGATTTATCTTGTTTTTAGCATTAATTTGTTTAAAACAGTGGACTAACAACCATCTAGGAAGTATCATACTTCCCGAGATCTAGCTTATGCTAGGCAGTTCACTGCCCATATTGTTTAATTCTTTTTGGTGGTCTTGCTTTCATTACAGGTAGTTCCTCCTAGCCAAAGGGAAGCTCTCACAATTAGCTATGGATTCAGAAGTCATATGCACGCAATAACCCATCAACCGCCATTTGAACAGGTATTCCTCCTACGCCCATTACCCTATCTATTTCACAACAATTCAAAGAAACAATCTACGAAAAAGGTGAAACAGACATCAACCAATAACCTCAAGAAGACTCATACCATGACTATACTAGCTCAACCATGCACCAAGACCTCCTAAAACACCACCAAACATGACACTACCAATCAACCTTCATGTTTGACATTTAATTAACACCATTGGAGAAACACTTGACACCATTACACCCTTTTCTATCAATTGAATTGAAATCAATGACAATAGAAAACACACAATGACCAACATATATCACTAACATTAAACCGAAAAACAAGGTTCGCATTAGGAAACCATATTCTTAATAACAATATATTTTATATTAATCTTGACAAGAATAAAAGTAGTCAAGAAATTTAAATTGTGTAACTTAAAAAATAACTAGCAACTAATAGATCCTCAATATGGTAAATCGATTCTTATATAAAGTCATAGTAAATGTTATACAATCCTAAAGTCCCGTAGGGTAGAATGTTTAATATTAGTAGACATTTAGCTTGTTTTTACTTTAAATAGTTGATCAAATTTTATTTAATATATTTTTTGGATGCAACTAGCACACATTTGTGAAGGCATCATATAACTATACAAATCCATGACATGGATTTTTTCCACCAATAGTAAAAAGTAATTAAAATTATTAACATGTGTCAAATGTCATCCTTGGTTTAAAAAGAGTCGAGATAAAATTTATTTGATGATAGCCAAACAAGAAAAATGTAAATTTTATTCTTTTATATTTATCCTACTTCCAATGAGATCTAGTGATCTTACGGTGAGTGACAAAGTTGAAGCAAAGAAACATGACATTATTTTACCCCGAATCCCAGAGATACTCTAATATTATCTTTAGTAGATATTATTAATATGGTGTCATTTAGAAATAGGTGGTCCTCGCCATAACCATATTCGAACCAATTAAGAGTAGCAGTAAGTAACAACATTCCTATAGATGCCAAACACAACTAATGTTAAACCTCGATCAATTGAATTCTTCACTTCCTCTACATATTTTGTTGCCTTAGTTGATGTTGTCATCATTGGGTATGCACATGCCAACAAAATCATCAAAAAATTTCCATGTTTTCATGGAAAATAATCAATCTCTTTATCTCACACCTACCAACGATTCATCAATCTCTCTTACTATAAGAGATGTTTTATCTCAAATCAGGTCAAGACTGGAGATGGTTTTACCTAGGAAAGGTACTAATGGTGAGGAGAGGCATTCTATGTTTGAGAACTTACTTGAAGCACTTCAGACAGAAGGCATGACAGAGTTCAACAGTGGATAAGTTCAAACACCATGGAATTTTTTTATAATGTATTAGTTACAACTAGAGGCCAATGTGGCTCTTGGAAAAGTGAAACAAGGTCTCTCTGTTTGTGGATGAAAATTTTCAATGGATATGGTGGTGAACAAAATGATATGTAAACATGCTTCAATGCCTGGTCTCTATATATACTACATAGCCTCTTCAGTTCAAAATTGCTTTCTTTATTTCACACGAGTCAAATCTACTGCGAATAACATGAAAAAAATTACTACTTGAATCTCAAATAATTTTTAAAAATTCCATCTGCAGCCTCTATAACTCCATATTTGAATTTACCAAATGACAGCTTTTTGATTCTATAAAACTTAAGAAACCACCTCTTCTCAAACCAAATTTTTTCCAAACAAATTTAACATACCACTAACATATTGCTAAAAAAGCTTCATTTTTAATATTATAGAAAATTGTTTCAAAATCATCGTAAAAGATTATTATCATAGATATGGATAGCTAATCTCTAATTTACACTATGCGTAGAATTTTAATGTTTTATTTAAATTGAAACCTAATTTTTCAAAAACTAGTGGGCTGCTCCAAGGAAATTTTGAAAATTTTAAATACTACTGTGAGAGAGAGGGATGTGAAAAATAATCAAATGAAGGAGGAGGGGTCCCATTTATAACTTTGTAACCATCCCACCAACCAATAGTGGCGAGATATTTAAAATTACAAAAATAAATTATCTAAACTTAGCTTTTACCTTAACAATTTAATTTAACCCTCTTGCTATGATATTATATTAGAGGTATGAGTTAAATCATTAAAAAAAGTTAATTTAACCTTATAAAATAAATGAAATAAATAAAAACATTAAATACACAATTTTTTCACCATGTTTTACATGGGAAAACCTCGCGAGAGGTAAAAATCCACATGAATAGATATTTCCATTATTAGAGAAACCTTCAATTACGTAGTCCGGTAAAATTCCTCCCCACCTCACTATCAGATTGTTCTACAAGGATCAATACGGAACCTTGTGCACATCGAAGAGGTTAAAATTCCAATGGTGACGTCAATACTCCAATTAGAATTTAAAAACTCAAATCACAAATGAGAATCAAGCATGAAAGAAACATGATATAGCATTCTCATAGATAAAATAAGAAATAAATATATGAATGTTGTGTAACTCCCTGCTCATGACACATGGACATAACCCTAACTAACCTTAATGACCTATGATCTCATTAAGTGATATGACTAACCATATGTGGTGGGTAAGACATCAAATAATGACGAGACAAGTTATATACACAAACACCCCCTCCATCGATGATGAGGTAAAGGTCGTGGAAAGTTAGAACAGAAATAAAAATCCTCTATGATGTGTCAATGGGCCCCAAAACTATAGGCTTGATAAGGTACCCATGTACAAATAATGATCTTTCTAGAAAAGAAGAGGAGGAGAAGAGAAATGGGTCTTGAAAACTAGGTCTAATGAGGCACCCATTTACAATAAGGATCTCAAATAATGGAGGAAAACCCCTAAGGTAAAAACATCTACTTACAAGAGATAAAATAATCCCCTAAATAACATAAGAAATGTGCCAAATGATTCTTGATAACTAAACTCCTTATAAGGTACTTATGCACAAACTACAATCTTTCTACAAGAAGAGAAGATAAGAAGAAATGCAATCTAGCCTCCCAATAAGAAGAACCTATCAAAGGCCACCATATATCAAGTGAAGAAGAAGATCCCCAAAGTGACAAGGTGTATTCCCATCCAAGGAGTGATGATCCATATGTGAGATGGAAGTGCCAACTACTCCATAAATGGATGGTGGATTCAAGAAGGTGGAATGTCTTATAATTATATAGAAGAGTTCCTGATATCCGATGAGTACTTGAATCAAAGTACATACTCTCTGAAAAGTATGTAGAGGACCAGAAGTAGGTGGATCAAGAAATAACTGCTCAAGATGTAGTAGATGATAATTGGATGGTGGAGGTGGATCCCCATCACTATGGAAATCAACCAAGATAGAAGATAATTCATCATCATCAAAAGTGAGCTCATAAATATCATCAAGTCTAGGTGAATCCGATGAAGAATATGGAGGAATAAAGTGAGAAAAGGAGTAGAGTGAAGTATGATGATCAATTATACCAACTGTAATGATAGTGTCACTATGTATCTCTCTAACATAAACATAATCCAGAGTGAACTCAACCTGCATGCCTTGACTAAGGTGAGTAATCTGATAAATTGAAAGGAGATTAGTTAAAAGTGAAGGAACACTAAGCACATTGTTGAAAGTTCCACCATTCACTTCAATAGACCCTCTCCCAAAACCGATGTAGAAGTGTCATCACCAAGCTGAATAGAAGACATCTCACATAGATCTAATGAAGAAAAATCAATGTATTATGAAGCTAGAAGATGATATGGACCCAAATCAATCACCCATAAAGGAGTAGGTGACACAACTGCAACAAAATCTCTTGCTTTTGTTTTATCCTTAGTTGATTATTTTTCTTTTTCTTTCACTTTCCCCTTTCCATTGTCTTTTTCCTTGTAACTTTCATGAGTTGATGATGAAGATGCATTAAGAGAATAGGGAACTCCTATGTTGTTATTCTCTAGAAGAATCATTAGGAGGTCAATATTCTTCTTCAAACATTTTTTTCATCATTCCTACAATTAGCAGTACCCACATTTGATTCATTCGTAGGATATTTAGAAGTTGAAGAGGAAGTGGAAAAGTTTTATTTGATGGTGGATTGTTCCTTTTTATTCTCATGATCATTGTTATTCTATTTCTTTTCTTTTGAAACCCTCAATTTTCCATGAGCAAAAATGAGAGCGTCGGATTTTGCGGATCTTAGAGTACCCATTTAAATTAACTTTTGATGTTCTCTTATCAAATCAATAACTCATCAAAGGAGAGCATAGTCTAACTTTCACCAAGTGATCTTTTTGTACCATGGAAGGTTGAGACAAAAATAGAATAGTTGGGACCAAATTTGGAAAGGACGAAAAGTATGAGTTGTGATTCCTTTTATCAATTCCACAATTTTCTTATTTGTAATTTTTAAGATTTGAATTTGGTGAAAATTCATGGAGAGTGCTAAGACTGATGGGGTTGAGACTAATCAACTCATTTTCTAGTTCATGCCCTTTCATTTCATCTTGTTTCTCAAAAATAATTCTAAGGCATCCCAAAATTCCTTGGGTGATTTGGTTGTGTTAATATGAAAGCACAACTCGGTGATACAGAAATACACAAAATGCCAAAGGCTTCATCCTATTTGTCAAACCACTTTTCTTTCTCTGCATCATCTTTAGGTTTAGCTTGCAATCCCATAGTTATCTGGTAAATTTTTATTTTCTCAAAGTGAGAGATATAATATCTTTCCATTCGTGATAGTTAAATGGGGTAAGAAAAGGAACAACATTGAGATCCATGCAAAATAGAAATAAGCAAATAAAATAGTGGAAAGAAAAGAACCACACAAAATTAACACCCCCAGATTATAACACTTTATAAGTAGTGCATTGATTACACCCAAGTGTTCATGTGATGTGAGACAATTAGTCACTCACCTTGTAATTAGTGAAATATCTCACAAGCATGGAGGCCACAATATGCTCAGTCATGCACAATGAAACAAGTAAACAAGCACAAAAGTAAGCAAGAAGGAAGGAGGCTCTCTTTCCGCAAGGTTGTGGCAAACGCACTCACTAACTCACAAGGGAAGAAGAGTGATTACAATGCGAAAATGGCTCAAAATGAGTCCAAGGGACCTCAAAACATAACAAGGGCTTCTAGAAGGCATAAAATGCTAAGAATGTCACTACACAAATAATTAGTAGTAAAAATGCCTATAAGTCTAGAAAAAACACTTTTAGATTTCCCAATTAGTCTAATTGCGGTTAAAAGGGAAAAAAAGTTCAATAACGCTAGAATGAACAATTAATGTTAAACTACTAAAGAGATTAAATAAGGAGATAATTCAATTAAGGTTCCTAATTAATTAATTAACTCCTAATTAAATGATTAAAGCCCCTAATAATTTAGATTGAATTATCTAGATTAAATTACCCCCTTATTAATACTTGACCACCGAAATTTAATAAAAAAACCCACCCTTTTACAATAAACACTCGTACCTAGATCTATTAAACACCACCACTTAATAAGACCAACCTTTAATTAAAAAAACACCCACTTAAGTAAAAATAAATCCGCTACAAAAATTAAAAAGGGACTATAATTTAAACAAAGATTAACAAAGGTAACAACGGGAAAGGGAATAAGGATTCAATCAAAGTTTTGAATGGGTTAGGGGCTTGAGGAGCCCGAGTCGTGTGTGGCTTGAGACGAGCCAACCTAGGAGAAAGAATAAGTGGTGAGGAAGTATTTTTCGGGCTATTTGGCAAGCCCGAGGAACTTGGGATAACGGGTCGAGGTGAGAAAACCGGATGGGTAGAGATATAGGTGCATGCAAGTGGGAAGTATGGGTCATGAGGGCTCACAATAGCTTGAAGGTTGTTTGTTGAGGAGGACTCGAGATGCGGGGAAGAGAGTTAGACAAGTGAAAAACTTAATGGCTGGGTGTGCTTAAATGGTAGGGTTGCGGTGCAGATGGGGAGAAATGGTTGAATCAAGGAAAATAGGAACTCACCAAGGCAACATAGAGTAAACTTGGGGAAACAAAATGATGACACATCTTAACTCAAACTCCACACAGGAAGAGAACTTGACCTAAGGTAAAAACAACTTGGAAAAAAAAACAATCCACCCAATACAAAATAAACTCACCAAGTCGATGTCGGAAACTCAAACAGGGGGTAAAGGTTTCATGGCTCGACAGGTAATAAACGTAATTGAGAGACTTGACGTAGCAAACAACCAATTAGTAGAAAAATCAACCCAACTTGCATGCAACCAAGAACTCGACCGGAGGAAAGAAAAAATAATGTAAAAAAATCAAAAAAGGATTAACTCGCCATGGAAGAGATAAAATAGATGGATTTGTAACACTGAGACCAAACAAATCGGCACACAAAAAGATCACGGGGTAAAGAAACATCTCAACCCAACTAGACATCCAGCTCACCGAGCTTCATGACGAGATGGACCAAGTTGAACATGAGGTAATGGCAAAGTCAAGGAAAAAATAAGTGAAGAGAAAAATAGGTCCCAACACATAAATTTTAAAAAAATCACTTTAAATTAAAAATTAACTAATAAAACTAGAAATTCAAAACCTACCTCTAGATTTAGCTATTCCTCTAAACTTAGTTGCAACTAGCTAGATCTTGTTGAGAAACACCTGAAACTTGCACATGCACAACCAAAAAACCAACACAAACTCGAAAAAATGAGATTTTTAAACTTGTTAACAAGATTCCAAAGGATGATCGAAAACTTGCATGAGAAGCATGAAAACAAAAAAGAAGTAATTAACAACCAAAAATAAATCGAGTGCATGCTTACCAAACAAAATCTCTAATACCATATCAAATTTTTCTGTAAGGAGCAATATGGAACCCCGTGCACATTGAATACTTTTAAATTCCAATGGTGACGTGAATGCTCCATGTATAAAGCAAGAAATTGAATCATAAATGAGAATCAAATGAAAGAAACACGGTCTAGCATTCTCATAGATCAAAAATAAAGGTACATATAAGAGTTTTGTGTAACTCTTGTGCATGACATGTGGACACAACCCTAACTAACCCTAATGACCTATGATCTCACTAAGTGGTATGAATCATCCTCATTTTATACTTTAGAACAAGTGAATTTTTTTTTTTTTTTGATAATTGCATCCGGTTCTAAATACATAATTTAGAACTCACAAATCATTAACCATTCATATATGCAGACAACCATATGCGAAGTGTAATGACTCGGAGCACCTCCGATCTATTCATTCCATGACTCGGTAATCTACCGATCTATTCATGAGTAATAAGAGTTGGTGTTTTTATTTAACACATTACTCTTGCGGTTCTCTTCCCTAATCTGGGATTCAGAATGCTCTGTCCAAGGAATCTAACTGAATAATTGTTACTATTATTCATCGGCATCTCATCCCTTAGACTAGGTGAATTAGGACAACGCAATCAGCAGCTTGCGATACTTTGGCCAAAGATTTGAAACATACTGTTTATGTCTTGTATTCCTTAACGGCATACTCGTCAATCTGGAATACGCCCTTCACCCCATTCATATGTTATATAGAATGTCCTACACTGACTACTGCCAGTCCTTCCTTTCACAACTGATTCACTCGGAGGTAGATTAACAAGGTGATAATGTTATATGGATGCCCACGAGGATTAGGGATATGGTGACATACTGGTCCAACCTTGCAGTTCAACCAGTGTGTCATGATACCCCGAATCTCCTAGGCAGCCTTATAACATGACCACGTTCTTAATCGGACCCTGAGTAACTCGTGCGAAATCAAGTGTAAATCTTAGCGATCAATGCAAAGGGTGTCGCCATAAGTCATCTGCATTGTTGTAACTTCGAGAAGATCCTAATCTTCTCGGAGGTACAACCCTGCAGTTGTCTTGTGTCGTCAACCTTTAAATCCGCCTCGAAAAGATCTACTTAATAACATGCGTTACGCACTTGAGTTTAAATTACTTTAAAGACTTTTCCCTAAGGTTAGCCTTTCCCGATCCCTGGATTCTTCGTCTTAAGACGACCCTCCTCTATAAAACCCATTACATGGTAGAGGTATTAAGGTCAAGTTCTCATCAAGGAGTCATTAGAATACATCTGATTCTAAAGCAACAGAATTGGACAAAAACCTCATAACCTTTACTTGAGATTGCCATCTGAACTCCATTTGATTGTATATCAGTTCTCTTAACTGAATTTATATCATACTTATTAGTATAAAGATATAAATGATTAAGAATCCAATTTAATATTGTCCTGTTATACTTAGGACTAGGGATTAGTAATTTAATCCAGCTTGTTTAGCGTTCTCTTTAGGCTCATTTTTAACCTATCTTCTAGAAAGACAATTATTTAAATCCAATATTGCTTTCACTAGAACAAATTAGAACTACTAAACACTCTTAAGAATTCAATCTCATTTTCTTGCAAGCTTTCATTGACAATCACAAAAGCATCCATATTACAAAGATAACGTTACCACTCTGGTATATAGACCGGAGAAGGTCAACTATCAGAAATAGAATACAACACATAAGTATCAAACACTTATTTTCATTCCTTTCAAAACTATACAATTACATTTTATGCAACAACATACTTGATACAATGCTCAACGGAAAAGAAACATCTTTTCACATATAGTACATTTATAAAATCAAGCTGTAATTCATTATAAATCAATTAAACAATCTGATCAGCCTGTCAGATCTGCATTGCTTTTACCTCTTACGGCAACCATCTGCAAAAATAGTCAACATGAGTCAGTTCAATGAACTGAGCATGATAAGCACTAACTTTTAAAACAATTGCAATCCATCAATTGTTTTCATTAAACACCCTGTTTAAATGAGATCAGATATCCACATAAGTAAACATATTCAGACTATGCCCTTGTAATACAAAATGATTACAAATATGTAACTCTAACATTGTTACAAAATAGTCTTAATCACTTTCTAATATTTCATCAAATATTAAAAGAAATCAAGGAACGAATGTACACAAACAATCATTGAATCCAAAAACACAACATTGGTCAGATTGTTTCATTCATCCAAAAAGGGAAATATCATAACAATTCGGGATTCCTCCAATATGTTACAAAACAATTCCCACTATTAGACAGATATCCTCAATTAAGCAAAAGAAGAGAAAGAACCAAATCATTCATACTTCCATTCACATTAGTTCATTACTGTACTGCTTTCACATATGAAAACATTCAACCAGTTTGTATATGAACAAGACAGACAAGCCACAAGAAAGATCGCTGTTTTAAATCAAGAAATAGAAACACAGCAAAACTCCTGTACAGCAACTATCACATCAACAATCCATATATCAACCTTAAGCCCAATACTAGTTCCTTTTAAACACAGTAAGGCTTTCGAACCAAGTTCGAAATCAGGAACCTCTAGCATATCGCTGTCAACAACAGACTTATTTACATTAAGCAATTGATGCTTCTATAAGACCATACAGAGATTACCTTACAAATGCCGTAATATACACTACCGCATCCTATTAGGAAATCAGAAAGGAACATATCATCCTGTATATACATCTGTGCTAAATCGGAGTTGGTCAAAAAGTACTCACGATTCACTTATACAGAGTCACGTTACTTGATACAGACCATTACTCTGACAAAATGTCCAATATCAAACAACAGTATATCAAGTCAAGTTTCAACTGAGACAATAGAAGATAAAGTTAACTTCCACAATTCTCTAAACCCGAACAACAAGTGGATGACAAATGATTGCCAATGTTTCTCCTACGGACAAGTAAATAGTGTACATAATAAAACTCAGGAAGAACTTTTTAATTTACCGATTTCAAATCAAGAAACCCGACTAAGTCTTGCCAATTTTTCACACAAGATTGCAAGGAATGAACATAAAATTACACCCAAGAATCTGTACAACAAAATCCATGCAATACAAAAGTAATTCCACAAAATAACAGAGGCCTTAGTACGTGTTATTCCTTCAAGTCCCAGGTTCATCAATCACCAACTATTTAATATATTCAACTTGAACAACGGCTCAATTACAAATATAAATCATTCAATCGACTCCTCAGAGTCGTGCAGATTACAACCATTATAAATCCATATATTCACACTGTATACTGTTAACGGGTTTATACCCATAACCGCTGAACCCAACAACAGCGTAAGATGAAATTAGTTGATGAATCCTTCTATGCCAACTATGGCAATCATTCAGAATAAAACAAGTGTAAGCAAATCGAATACCCATTTCAAGGCAAGGAAATCAACTGAGCCTCTTCAAAACTCTCGAACAGCTTACACAAAGAAATGCAAATGCATACCCAGGAAATCTATATCCATTAATCATTACAAATGGCAGTGAACAAAAGACCTGTTACCTCTACAAGGCTTCCACGAAAACAAATAACAAAACTCGAGGATGAATCTATATTCTCAGCAGTGGATAGTAATATACGACTCGATCAAGGACTCCACTGAGTCGCTCAAATAAATCATAGATATATCAATAATGTATACAATAACAAATAATCCCGTTACCACAATAACAAGAAAGAACAACTTCCACTGGGTCGTATAGACTACGGTAACACAACAGTTACCTATTTCCAAACAAATTAAAGACAAGACGAAACCCAAAAAGCATCATTAGCCACTGTCACCCAAAAACCACGACAGAGTTTCCAAAGGATCAATAAAACTGATCCATCATACGATATCCATCAGTATCCCTTCATACAGTTCCCACAACAAGAACGGCGACCACAAATCAACAACATAACAGTGGTCTATATCCAACACAGGTATATTCTATGGGCTCACGCCGAACAGGCCGAGCATTCATACTCATTTAAAAATAAATATCTCACATATTTAAGCCAGAATGAATACTCAAGAAATAGAGCCACAATTCGATTTTTAATAAACACCCATCAAGAGGAAATTGAAAAATCGAACCAGAGGAGATACAGTACCAAAAATCAAACAAGACCTCCATAGAAAATTATCTATTTACTCATAACATTTGAACAGAGTTGTTCTAATGAAATCACTTGAAAAACAACAAGATATTTAAAGGTTAGGGCCTAACATGCCTGGATTTTTAATCAAATTT
The DNA here is from genome assembly GCA_018340775.1 of Taxus wallichiana var. yunnanensis. Lineage (NCBI taxonomy): Eukaryota > Viridiplantae > Streptophyta > Pinopsida > Cupressales > Taxaceae > Taxus > Taxus wallichiana. The sequence continues at coordinate 588,018,995 of CM031244.1, forward strand.
CCGAAGCAGACCACTGGAAGAGCTCAAACTTCCTTTTCTTCTTCCAAGTTAAAGCGACCAACAAAATTTCGCTATCTCCATCACATATATATCCTCCATGACAGAGAAAAGAGCTGGATAAGTTCATACTTGCCATGCAACACAAAGAGGACTGGTGCGAAGAACCAGTAAACAAGCAGAGAGAAATCCGAAAATTGCGACAAGCCAAACAACCCCACAAACTTCCCGTTTGCATGCCTTCTCGCGAGTTCCGAGCTCGTCTACCGAGAATATTGAATGCCATTAAACCAACTTTCCCGCTAAGACTCCACTTCCACCGACCGCCAGAGTTGGCGACAGTCCAACGAAAACTCAAGTTCATTTCCAAACTTAGCGACCGCCACGCCGAAAATGTTAGCCGCCGCTAAACCTCCGCCATGATGACCTGTCCCTCATCCTTATCCATGCATTAAATGTCATAGAAAACGCCGCCCATGGTTCGCACCCCCTTCCATAGGCCTCTTTCCATTCTCCTCATTAGTTAGGTTAATATCTTAGGTTAGAATTTAGGGTAACACATATTCTAACCATATTACACATAGATACTAACTTAGGACATTAACACATAGCCTAGGTCTAGGTTAGATTAACACTAATCTAACCCCTAGGTTAGGTTTAGTCTTAGGTTACTAACCATTAATAATTCCAGTTAGGTCTACGTTCTGTACACTCATAAAAGACCTGTATCATACCTTCTTGAACAGGGTTAGCTCCTGTTCTTCTACAGAATCGTATGTAAACGAATTATTACCTGGTCCACGATCGAGACCTTCCAGATATACTTCCATATCGGGAACCAATTTATTTCACAAGATCAGCCTGAGTCATACTCCTGACCAGCTTAATCAATGCTTCCATACCTTGCAACCTGTTCAAGGTCTGTGATCTAATTCATCACGAACAAATTTAAAGCAATACTTGGATCAATTCCACTGATCCAAGACTAGATCTTATAGATGGATAACTCTATAATTTATTCCGAGATCAGATTAAACTCAAATACAAAATGAAATAGATAAAAGAGTCTAATCATATTCTGACTCAGTCAAGATCTGCAATCTGCAAAGAAATTACAGTACATATCAAGCATGATTTCTTAATCGAGGAACACATCCTTATACAAGAAATCACATATCAACACTTGTATGCTTAGGAGAAAGTAACAACAGTTCAGGGTGTTACATGCTTCCCTCCTAAAAAGATTCATCGTCCCGATGAATTACATATTAAATTAACCTTCAGGTCAATCAACTTATCAATACACACATAATGTGCCTATTTCATATTTGAATAGTTTCAGAAATCAATGTCACAACACATTTTATTCAACCTGAATAAAGTCTGCCTTCATCTGGCTTTCATAAATACTTAAAAACAATCAGTTCATAAAAGTATATTTTATCAACAGATTGCATTCTGTTGAAAAAGAGAAGGAAAAGCAATTTTCATCTCTTCCAGATTTTCCCAAGTTGCACTTTCTTCGCTAAACTGGTCCCACTGGACCTTACATTGCTGTATATCACGATTTCTTAAATGCAATTGGCGAGTTTCCAAAGACTCGTGTGGGTTTAACCACGATTATTCCTGGGTCTTGGACCTGCAAGGAATTCCAATTTAAAACATGTGACAGATCTGAAACGTATTTCTTAAGCAAAGAAATATGGAAAACATCATGCATGCGAGATAAAGCAGGTGGCAATGCTAAACGATAAGCTACAGGATTGATTATTTCGACAATTTCGAAAGGTCCCACAAATCGAGGTGACAACTTGGCAGCCTTGCCAAAAGTTATAGAACTCTTTCTGGGTTTAACACGGGAAAACCTTATCACCAAGCTCAAACTTTCTATCAACCCGCTTAAGGTCAGCATAGCTCTTCTGTCTATCCGCTGCTTCCTTTAATCGTTCACGAATCAGCTTAACTTGCTGTTCCATTTCTGTGAGAATCTCTGGTCCAATTACCACTCTATCCTCAACATTGTCCCAACTAACAGGGGTTCTGCACTTTCTTCCATAAAGTGCTTCAAATGGTGCCATCTTAAGAGATGAGTGATAAGTGTTGTTGTATGCGAACTCAACTAATGGAAGATACTCTTCCCATTTATACTGTTGATCCATGCAATACATTCGCAACATGTCCTCCAACACTTGATTTACCCTCTCGCCTTGCCCATCCGTTTCGGATGATATGCAGAACTGAAGTTTAGTTTCGTTCCTAGGGCTGCGTTAAGCGTTTGCCAAAACCTTGACGTCATTCTAGGATCCTCGCCGATATAATCAGCCTCGTACACCATGCAATCTGAAAATTTCGTGTACGAACCTCTTGGCCAAAGACTTGGTGAATCATCCTTTAGATTTCCAGCGATGAAATGAGCTACCTTAGTCATTTTATCTACAACTACCAGATAACATCATGTTTATTTCGGACATAGGTAGTCCTTGTACAAAATCCATGGTTATTACTTGCCATTTGTATCGCGGTATGCTATGAGGATATAACATCCAACAGGTGCATATGTTCGCTTCACCCGCCGACATTCCGCATAATGAGTCACAAAATTTATCACATCCTTTTTCATACCTTTCTAGAAGTATTGTTGTTTCATATCAGCTAGCATTTTTGTGATACCTGGGTGTCCTGAGAAAGGTGAATTATGAAATTCTACTAACAACTTCTTTCTCAAATCGTTCAGCACAGGTACATATACCCTGTTTTCATAACGCAAGATTCCTTCATTATCAAAATGAAAACCTTTATACCTTATATCCTTAGGTTCTGCAGCAAGTGCTGCTTTTACTTGCTGAAAATATGCATCTGATTCTGAGGCACTTTTTACCTCGTCTTTAAACTGAGTTCTTAATGTTATAAGAGCAGAAATGTGCCTCCTACGACTTAGAGCATCAGCTACTCTATTCTCCTTCCCTTTGATATAGCTGATATCAAAGTCATATTGTGATAAAAATTCTAACCACCTTCTCTCTGTCGGCATTGATTGGGTGAGTAAAAATATATTTCAGTCCTAAGTGATGGGCCAACTCAAAAGGTTTCCCAAGTAAATAGTGTCTCCAGACTTGAAGCGCATGAACAATGGCAGCAAGTTCCAAATCATGAGGGGCATAATTCAGCTCATGTAACTTAAGTTTTCTACTTTCATAAGCTATGACCTGATCATTTTGTAACAAAACACCTCCAAGGCCTTCCCCAGAAGCATCCGTTACAACAGTAAAATTCCCATTAGGGTCTGGTACAACTAGAATAGGTGCAGAAGTCAACTGGTCTTTCAGACTTTTGAAAGCCGCTTCGCACTTGTCATTCCACATGAATTTCTTATCCTTCTTTTGCAATGAAGTTATTGGTGCAGCTACCTTAGAAAAATCCTTTACAAATTTCCTATAGTAACCAGCAAGACCCATGAAGCTTCTTACTTCGTGCACATTCTTTGGTGCGCAGCCACTCGATTATTGCCACTATTTTTGAAGGATCTACAGCGATTCCTTCTTTACTTATGACATGACCCAAATAGTGAACTTCTGAATCAAAGAAAGAACATTTGGATAACTTACCATACAACTTTCTCTTTCTCAAAATTCCCAAAACTATCTTCAAATGCTCATTGTGCTCCTCAACACTTTTAGAATAAATGAGAATATCGTCCAAGAATACAAGTACAAACTTGTCCGAGGTATTCTTGAAAAATATTGTTCATTAAATTCATAAAGGTCGCGGGTGCATTAGTTAACCCAAAGGGTAGAAATCAGAATTCATAATGTCCGTACCTTGTTCGAAAGTGTTTTATGAATATCTTCCTCTTTAATCCTTAATCGATGATAACCAGATCAAGGTCTATCTTAGAATAAACCGCTGCTCCACGCATCGATCAAACAGATCATCGATCCTAGGAAGTGGATATCGGTTCTTGATGTTGCTTTGTTCAACATCCGATAATCAATACACGACCTTAGTGTTCCATCCTTCTTTTTCACAAATATTACAGGCACACCCCAAGGTGACACACTTGGTCTAATCAAACCTTTTGTCAAAAGTTCATGCAATCGTGCCTTAAGCTCAACTAACTCAGTAGTAGTCATCCTATAAGGCGCTTTGGAAATAGGTTCCGTTCCAGGCTTGATTTCAATGGTAAAATCAAATTCTCTCTTGGGTGGTAACCCCGGTAATTCTTCAGGAAAAACATCCCTGAAACTTTGTAACAGTGGAATTTGCTTCATGTAATCACCATCTTCTTCTGAAGATTCAGATATCTTTACTGCATAAAGAGTACATCCTTTATTCTTAGCCTTTTTAAGCTGCATAGCTGACAGTTTTCTAACTGAAATTTCCCATTTCACCCCTTGAATCTCTGTTGTTTCCAGCTGATCATCTAAACACTTTATGTTCTTTTCATAGCAATCTACTTTTGCCTTATGGTCAGCTAACCAATTGACACCAATAATAATGTCATATGATCCTAAAGGTGTAACATAGAGATCAACTTCCGTGGAGAAATTAGGTAAATCAAGGACTGCTCCAAAGAGACACATACTCACTGTATGAACATAATTATTACCATACTCTACAGTCCAAGATTTATCCATTTTCCCAGCTTTTCTTTTAAGTTTAGAAGCTAGTTTATTAGAAATAAAACATTCAGTAGCTCCTGTATCAAAAAGAATAGTGACAGGTATGCCGAATAACTTACCCGGAACTTCTATAGGTGTCACTTGCTTTTCAGCTTGCTTGTCCGCATCTGCAAAGATGTATCTTATGCTGCTGATCACGATCATCCTTCTTCAAAGGGCATTGATTCGCATAGTGGTCCTTGCCACAATTGTAGCAGCCTCCTACAGGTCCCTTTTTAGGCTCAAAATTGCCTCCAGTTTTATAATTGTCACGCTGTCCTCCATAGGGCTTCTGCCCATTGTTATAATTTTTAACAAAATTATCCCTTACATTTCCAGCAGGCTTATTTACTGCTGCTTTCTTATTGTTATCTCCTGGAAACTTACTCTTGTTTCCAAACTTTTTCCATGGTCCTTTTTTGGGTGCAAGAGAGGTTGAAGAAGGGTTTGCAGTCTTCTTCCGCACTTCCTCCTTATGAGCAGAAATAGCCTTTAATTTCTGTTCTTGCCTTATGGCCTTTTCAACAACTCCTTCCATAGTGGTTGGACTGTGAACATCGACCTCTCCCCCTATCACAGGATTCAATCCCATGATGAATTTCCGTATTCTGAACTTTTCGTCAGTTTGATACTGCGGTACATACTTGAGGAGTTTTGTAAACCGCTCCCAGAGATTCGGCCACCGTTAGCTTCCCTTGAGCTAAGTTCTGAAATTCTGTCATTTTCTGATCATAGAAAAGTTGTGGCAGCCAACGTTGCCTAAAATAGCCTTTAAATTGATCCCAAGTAATATTGGTCTCATCAATGTTTAGCTCAGCTTTTCGGCTATCCCACCACGAAGATGCTTCGTGAGAAAGCTGATAGGCTCCCCAAATAGCTTTGGTTTCCTCTGAGAAGTTCCTTATTGCAAAGTACTTCTCCATTTCACGAGCCGAGTTCTCGCTCCATCTCCTAATGTGGTGCCATCATACTTAGGTGGACTTATCCTTTTATATCATTAGTGAGTTCCACGCTAATCTAGCCTTTTTGTTTTCTCGGTTGGACAGTGCATTCACAAAGCATTAACATCAACACCCGTGTCGGGGTTGTCCTCAGGAGGTTGCTGATTATTATTATCAGCTTCTTCATCCTCCTCATTTCCCATCACCTGCTGTTCAAGTACAGCCAAGCGATCTCTTGTGTCCAACAGGGCAGCAAGGATCTCATCAAGTTTCTGGGTTGTTGCCGCTCCTCCTTCAGGTGGAGCATTATCCGCAACGTTCCCCCTTGTTCTAACCATTTTCTGTTACAAGAAAATTCAGGTTTTTATCAGATTATGGACTCAATAGGTCCAAGAGCTGCAACCTTCAGCTCTGATACCAAGATGTAACATCCTCATTTTATACTTTAGAACAAGTGAATTTTTTTTTTTTGATAATTGCATCCTGGTTCTAAATACATAATTTAGAACTCACAAATCATTAACCATTCATATAACAGACAACCATATGCAGCTGTAATGACTCGGAGCACCTCCGATCTATTCATTCCATGACTCGGTAATCTACCGATCTATTCATGAGTAATAAGAGTTGGTGTTTTTATTTAACACATTACTCTTGCGGTTCTCTTCCTAACTGGGATTAGAATGCTCGTCAAGGAATCTAACTCGAATAATTGTTACTATTATTCATCGGCATCTCATCCTTAGACTAGGTGAATTAGGACAACGCAATCAGCAAACTTTGCGATACTTTGGCCAAAGATTTGAAACATACTGTTTATGTCTTGTATTCCTTAACGGCATACTCGTCAATCTGGAATACGCCCTTCACCCCATTCATATGTTATATAGAATGTCCTACACTGACTACTGCCAGTCCTTCCTTTCACAACTGATTCACTCGGAGGCAGATTAACAAGGTGATAATGTTATATGGATGCCCACGAGGATTAGGGATATGGTGACATACTGGTCCAACCTTGCAGTTCAACCAGTGTGTCATGATACCCCGAATCTCCTAGGCAGCCTTATAACATGACCACGTTCTTAATCGGACCCTGAGTAACTCGTGCGAAATCAAGTGTAAATCTTAGCGATCAATGCAAAGGGTGTCGCCATAAGTCATCCGCATTGTTGTAACTTCGAGAAGATCCTAATCTTCTCGGAGGTACAACCCTGCAGTTGTCTTGTGTCGTCAACCTTTAAATCCGCCTCGAAAAGATCTACTTAAACACATGCGTTACGCACTTGAGTTTAAATTACTTTAAAGACTTTTCCCTAAGGTTAGCCTTTCCCGATCCCTGGATTCTTCATCTTAAGACGACCCTCCTCTATAAAACCCATTACATGGTAGAGGTATTAAGGTCAAGTTCTCATCAAGGAGTCATTAGAATACATCTGATTCTAAAGCAATAGAATTGGACAAAAACCTCATAACCTTTACTTGAGATTGCCATCTGAACTCCATTTGATTGTATATCAGTTCTCTTAACTGAATTTATATCATACTTATTAGTATAAAGATATAAATGATTAAGAATCCAATTTAATATTGTCCTGTTATACTTAGGACTAGGGATTAGTAATTTAATCCAGCTTGTTTAGCGTTCTCTTTAGGCTCATTTTTAACCTATCTTCTAGAAAGACAATTATTTAAATCCAATATTGCTTTCACTAGAACAAATTAGAACTACTAAACACTCTTAAGAATTCAATCTCATTTTCTTGCAAGCTTTCATTGACAATCACAAAAGCATCCATATTACACAAAGATAACGTTACCACTCTGGTATATAGACCGGAGAAGGTCAACTATCAGAAATAGAATACAACACATAAGTATCAAACACTTATTTTCATTCCTTTCAAAACTATACAATTACATTTTATGCAACAGCATACTTGATACAATGCTCAACGGAAAAGAAACATCTTTTCACATATAGTACATTTATAAAATCAAGCTGTAATTCATTATAAATCAATTAAACAACTGATCACTGTCCGATCTGCATTGCTTTTACCTCTTACGGCAACCATCTCGCAAAAATAGTCAACATGAGTCGCTTCAATGAACCGAGCATGATAAGCACTAACTTTTAAAACAATTGCAATCCATCAATTGTTTTCATTAAACACCCCGTTTAAATGAGATCGATATCCACATAAGTAAACATATTCGACTATGCCCTTGTAATACAAAATGATTACAAATATGTAACTCTAACATTGTTACAAAATAGTCTTAATCACTTTCTAATATTTCATCAAATATTAAAAGAAATCAAGGAACGAATGTACACAAACAATCATTGAATCCAAAAACACAACATTGGTCAGATTGTTTCATTCATCCAAAAAGGGAAATATCATAACAATTCGGGATTCCTCCAATATGTTACAAAACAATTCCCACTATTAGACAGATATCCTCAATTAAGCAAAAGAAGAGAAAGAACCAAATCATTCATACTTCCATTCACATTAGTTCATTACTGTACTGCTTTCACATATGAAAACATTCAACCAGTTTGTATATGAACAAGACAGACAAGCCACAAGAAAGATCGCTGTTTTAAATCAAGAAATAGAAACACAGCAAAACTCCCTGTGACAAAGAACTATCACATCAACAATCCATATATCAACCTTAAGCCCAATACTAGTTCCTTTTAAAAACAGAAGGCTTTCAACCAAGTTCGAAATCAGAACCTCTAGCATATCATGCACAACAACAGACTTATTTACATTAAGCAATTGATGCTTCTATAAGACCATACAGAGATTACCTTACAAATGCCGTAATATACACTACCGCATCCTATTAGGAAATCAGAAAGGAACATATCATCCTGTATATACATCTGTGCTAAATCGGAGTTGGTCAAAAAGTACTCACGATTCACTTATACAGAGTCACGTTACTTGATACAGACCATTACTCAGACAAAATGTCCAATATCAAACAACAGTATATCAAGTCAAGTTTCAACTGAGACAATAGAAGATACAGGTTAACTTCCACAATTCTCTAAACCCGAACAACAGTGGATTGACAAATGATTGCCAATGTTTCCCTCTAGACAAGTAAATAGTGTACATAATAAAACTCAGGAAGAACTTTTTAATTTACCGATTTCAAATCAAGAAACCCGACTAAGTCTTGCCAATTTTTCACACAAGATTGCAAGGAATGAACATAAAATTACACCCAAGAATCTGTACAACAAAATCCATGCAATACAAAAGTAATTCCAGAAAATAACAGAGGCCTTAGTACGTGTTATTCCTTCAAGTCCCAGGTTCATCAATCACCAACTATTTAATATATTCAACTTGAACAACGGCTCAATTACAAATATAAATCATTCAATCGACTCCTCAGAGTCGTGCAGATTACAACCATTATAAATCCATATATTCACACTGTATATTGTTAACGGGTTTATACCCATAACCGCTGAACCCAACAACAATGTAAGATGAAATTAGTTGATGAATCCTTCTATGCCAACTATGGCAATCATTCAGAATAAAACAAGTGTAAGAAAATCGAATACCCATTTCAAGGCAAGGAAATCAACTGAGCCTCTTCAAAACTCTCGAACAGCTTACACAAAGAAATGCAAATGCATACCCAGGAAATCTATATCCATTAATCATTACAAAAATAAAGTGAACAAAAGACCTGTTACCTCTACAAGGCTTCCACGAAAACAAATAACAAAACTCGAGGATGAATCTATATTCTCAGCAGTGGATAGTAATATACGACTCGATCAAGGACTCCACTGAGTCGTTCAAATAAATCATAGATATATCAATAATGTATACAGTCAACAAATAATCCCGTTACCACAATAACAAGAAAGAACAACTTCCACTGGGTCGTATAGACTACGGTAACACAACAGTTACCTATTTCCAAACAAATTAAAGACAAGACGAAACCCAAAAAGCATCATTAGCCACTGTCACCCAAAAACCACGACAGAGTTTCCAAAGGATCAATAAAACTGATCCATCATACGATATCCATCAGTATCCCTTCATACAGTTCCCACAACAAGAACGGCGACCACAAATCAACAACATAACAGTGGTCTATATCCAACACAGGTATATTCTATGGGCTCACGCCGAACAGGCCGAGCATTCATACTCATTTAAAAATAAATATCTCACATATTTAAGCCAGAATGAATACTCAAGAAATAGAGCCACAATTCGATTTTTAATAAACACCCATCAAGAGGAAATTGAAAAATCGAACCAGAGGAGATACAGTACCAAAAATCAAACAAGACCTCCATAGAAAATTATCTATTTACTCATAACATTTGAACAGAGTTGTTCTAATGAAATCACTTGAAAAACAACAAGATATTTAAAGGTTAGGGCCTAACATGCCTGGATTTTTAATCAAATTTCCGAAGCAGACCACTGGAAGAGCTCAAACTTCCTTTTCTTCTTCCAAGTTAAAGTGACCAACAAAATTTCGCTATCTCCATCACATATATATCCTCCATGACAGAGAAAAGAGCTGGATAAGTTCATACTTGCCATGCAACACAAAGAGGACTGGTGCGAAGAACCAAAAAAGCAAGAGAGAAATCCGAAAATCGCGATAAGCCAAACAACCCCACAAACTTCCCGTTTGCATGCCTTCTCGCGAGTTCCGAGCTCGTCTACCGAGAATATTGAATGCCATTAAACCAACTTTCCCGCTAAGACTCCACTTCCACCGACCGCCAGAGTTGGCGACAGTCCAACGAAAACTCAAGTTCATTTCCAAACTTAGCGACCTGCCACGTCTAACAAAGCGTAAGTTAGCTGCCGCTAAACCTCCGCCATGACCTGTCCTCATCCTTATCCATGCATTAAATGTCATAGAAAACGCCGCCCATGGTTCGCACCCCCTTCCATAGGCCCCTTTCCATTCTCCTCATTAGTTAGGTTAATATCTTAGGTTAGAATTTAGGGTAACACATATTCTAACCATATTACACATAGATACTAACTTAGGACATTAACACATAGCCTAGGTCTAGGTTAGATTAACACTAATCTAACCCCTAGGTTAGGTTTAGTCTTAGGTTACTAACCATTAATAATTCCAGATTAGGTCTACGTCTCGTACACACTCGTAAAAGACCAGTATCATACCTTCGAACAGGTTAGCTCTGTTTCTACCGCGAGAATCGTATATAAACGAATTATTACTACCGGTCCACGATCGAGACCTTCCAGATATACTTCCATATCGGGAACCAATTTATTTCACAAGATCAGCCTGAGTCATACTCCTGACCAGCTTAATCAATGCTTCCATACCTTGCAACCTGTTCAAGGTCTGTGATCTAATTCATCACGAACAAATTTAAAGCAATACTTGGATCAATTCCACTGATCCAAGACTAGATCTTATAGATGGATAACTCTATAATTTATTCCGAGATCAGATTAAACTCAGATACAAAATGAAATAGATAAAAGAGTCTAATCATATTCTGACTCAGTCAAGATCTGCAATCTGCAAAGAAATTACAGTACATATCAAGCATGATTTCTTAATCGAGGAACACATCCTTATACAAGAAATCACATATCAACACTTGTATGCTTAGGAGAATAACAAAATGGGTTTTTAAAAATTGGAAAACTATTTCACAATGCCAAAGAATGGTATATATTTTGAAGGCAATCGGCTAGTAACATGCAACATGCTACCGAAAAATAGCATACGAGAATGCTACTAGACAATACTACCAATTGATAACATGTAACACACTACAAGCCGGTAACATGCAACATGCTACCAAGCTGGTAGAATATAACACGCTACCATCGGTAAAGCATGCAACATGCTATCGGTTGATAGCATATTACATGCTGCTTATTGGTAACATACAACATACTAACAGCCGGTAGCATACACCATGCTACCAGCTGGTAACATGTTGCATACTACCGATCGATAGCATGCACCATGCTACCGACTGGTAGTAATCTGCATGTTGTTAGTCGGTAGCATATAACATGCTACCGACCAACCAATGTGCACCACGTGCTCCCTATCCTATAAATAGACCAAATGCACTATTTTTGTCACTTTTAGCAATCAATCTCACCAAAAAATCACACGAAAAGGATAGCAAGCCCTTCTCATCTTTTTCACTCACCATATATAGTCACGAGTCAAGATTTAAATCCAAGGACCAACAATCCATCTTGTTTAAATACATCTATAGAGTCAAATCCACTACCATGGGTCGACCTAAGAAGCAAGGAAACAAAAAAAGACACCACTTGTTCCCAAATTCACATATAATAGGATTACATTTCCTCAACTCCTGAGGATATTGGAGGAGCTAGATTATTTTTTTACGGATGGATTGAATAGAGCATTTTTACTAGGCTCATTTATAGTCCACAATTTGAAATAGACCATAAGTTACTTAACTACATGGTATCAAATTTCAATAGTCAGGATTATACTTTTCAAGTACAACTCACATCGCACACACTTTCGTTTGGAACATCCCCTAAAGATATTCAATGTTTACTGAGGACTTCCACATAAAAATGTGGATCTTGTCACAACAAAGAACTTGACTGACAAAGATTTCAAGTACTTGGAGTTTGAATTTAGCTTGACAATTAATCCAAAGCAACAAAAATCCTTCCAAAAGGGAATTTCACTTCAGGATGTCACACACCTATTTTTGCATGCCATGGTGGAATTTTTCCTGAGAAAGATTATTTTGTAGGGTAGATATACTAACATTCCTCACTAGGCCTTGGTTTACATTATATATACCCTTGGTGGTCACCAATATGACTGGTGCACCTACTTATCTACCAAGATAAGGAATGACATCAATAATGCTCTTGTGAAATAATCTGCTATAATTACAACATGTAATTATATACTTTCATTATATTTTGAGACTTTTCACAATTTACACAACACCCCTGTTATGATGCATGCCACCAAAAGTTGAAGACATTTTCCTTTTCCATTGAAAAGTTAGAGGTGAGATGAGTTTAAAATTTACCTTTCTTTAATTCAAATTAATTTTTACATTAAGAATTCTCCTATTTTGTTATAGTGTTATATTAAATATTTATATTCTATTTATTTTTAACAAAACATTGAGATTGTAGTTGTTGCTTGAAGAGATCTGCTATAAGATGAATCTTACCACTTGAGGGCACCAGAGATAGTATTTAGTACGGTATGGTAGAGGAATTCACCAGCACCCCATCGGGTAGATCTAGAAAACGCATGAGGAGTTATTTAACACCTCAACAACTTGAGACATTCTGGTTTTTTACATTTCAATTTGTAGTAATGTTAAATATTTTTCAAAAATATTAGTATTTTACATTCTTTATAACATACTCATTCAATTTTTGCGGTCTCTATTAGTGTAGGTTATTATTTATTAGGATAATTCTTACACTTGTGTTAGCCCTACACTTGTTGGGTTAGCTTGTTTAGGTGTACTAGTTGTGTGGAGTTAGCTTACTTGTCTTTTGGAGTTAACTTAACTACCAGTATCAGTTAGTGGGAGTTCTTCACCACTAATTTAGGTAGTAGTTGCACTTCCCTCCTCCTATATGTACATCTTTCTTATTGAGTAATTCAAGTCATTCTATTGTAATGTATTGAGCATTATGGATTATGATGGATTTCCATATATGGTATTTTAGCTCTTCTGCTTTGTAAATCTAATGTGGTGTGCTATTATCATCTGAGATCGTGGCTTGGAACAATCTTATTTTCGTTCCTTTCATGGTATCAGAGCTATAGATGATGTAGACATCCATCTATAAGTTTTTATTTGCAAGAAAGAATTTATTTTTTCATGTATTGATTTTGTTAGCACTTTTCTACAACATGCATTTTTATGCAAAACGAAGTGCGCCATTGGATTTGGAAGGTGCCAAAACCATAGAATCGATTGTAAACTCGACCATGTTTTGAGACAAGTGGAATCTAGGTGCATTCTTTTATCCATTGGATATAATCGTGTACCTTTTAGACGCATTCTTTTACCCTATGGGTATTTTGGTTTTGGATGTAGTCTTTTATCCACTACATGTAGATCTGTACCCTTTGGGTGCATTCTTTTATCCATTGGATATAAGCGTGTACCTTCCGGATGCATTCTTTTACCCTCTAGGTATTTCAGTTTTGGATGCAGTATTTTATCCACTGGATGTAGATCTGTACCCTATGGGTGCATTATTTTATCCATTGGATATAAGCATGTACCTTTCAGATGCATTCTTTTACCCTCTGGGTATTTTGGTTTTGGATGCAGTCTTTTATCCACTGGACGCAAATTTGTACCCTCTTGGTGCATTATTTTATCCATTGGATATAAGCGTGTACCTTCCAGATGCATTCTTTTACCCTCTGGATATTTCGGTTTTGGATGCATTCTTTTATCCATTGGACATAGATCTGTACCCTCTGGGTGTAGTCTGTTATCCATTGGATATAAGCGTGTACCCTCTGGATGCAATGATTTACCCTATGGACATTTTAGGTTTTAGGCATAGGCTTTTATCCTTTGGTTGCAAGCATGTATCATGTGGATGCACTCTTTTACCCTTTGGACATTTGGGTGTCACGTGTACCTTTTAAAAAGATCAGCATTAAAATATTATTTTAATAGCAAAACCTTCTAGAGCTCATAACTTTTGATCTATAGCTCGGATTAAGGTGATATTTTTTTGAAATTGTGTATTTTTTTCAAATGTGAAAGGTAATATTACTCATTGTAATATTTACATGCACTCAATTATAAAGTTCCAAATTTGGGAGGGTGTTGTGATCACTTGTGGATGTAATTTCGGTTGAACCCGACGTCCTAAAATTTTGGGTATTACATTCTTGTATCTATGGGTGTATACATTTATATCTCTCTTGTTTATTGAGATATTTTAGATCTGTATTTTTGACACTTTTTTTGGCATGTTGACAGTCTCTCTTATGGGGGAGCTATTTTGGTGGAGCCCAGTGTTAGTTTATCAGTGTTCGAGTAGTTGATTTTGACAACTCATACAGATTTGTGGTGTCACTCTACCCATTATGCAGTATGGGAGGGTGTGGTGTTGATATTGCTTCTTCGGGTTTCATGTCCTTGCCTTGTTACCTTGGCTTTTCTTGGATCGTGGCACTCCTATTTATATAGATCTCGTGTCCACCTTGTTGCCTTGGTTGTTCTTGGATCGTGGCACACCTATTTGTAGTAGTTGACAAAATTATGTTTGGTGTTTTTTTTTCACTTTTCACATCACTCCATTGAAAATCTCCTTGCATGGAACTATTCTGGTGAAGCCCAGTGTTAGTTGTTTTTGAGTTATATGATCGAGCAGTGGATTCAGACCATAATGCGCACCACACTTCTTGACATTGTACAAGTTTTGCGCCGAGCTTCGAGGATATATTGCGTAGCAAGATTTTTCCCTCTCTACTTTGTTCTTGGTTTTGGGTACCTTCGGTGTCCAATTTTCCCAATTATTGTACGTGGATACCTCATCAGGACTTATTTTCGGGACCCAACTTCTTTTTTTCTCCCACCTAAGCTATGTTTACGGGAGGGTGTTAGTGTAGGTTATTATTTATCCTTTTATTTATTTATTAGGATAATTCTTACACTTGTGTTAGCCCTACACTTGTTGGGTTAGCTTGCTTAGGTGTACTAGTTGTGTGGAGTTAGCTTACTAGTCTTTTGGAGTTAACTTAACTACCAGTATCAGTTAGTGGGAGTTCTTCACCATTGATTTAGGTAGTAGTTGCACTTCCCTCCTCCTATATGTACATCTTTCTTATTGAATAATTCAAGTCATTCTATTGTAATGTATTGAGCATTATGGATTATGATGGATTTCCATATATGGTATTTTAGCTCTTTTGTTTTGTAAATCTAATGTGATGTGCTATTATCATCTAAGATCATGGCTTGGAACAATATTATTTTTGTTCCTTTCGGCTTCCTCCAATAGTGCGCAGGCCTCCATCAACCTCCTCCAGTTTCCCAAAGATATGAATATGAATTTGAAGAAGTGTAGTCTCCACAAAATATGTCTCCTCATCAAGCCCAAGGTATGTTTCCAATTACCTTTTACATTTCAATATATTTTAGTTTCATTTATTTTTAAATCAAGTTATTGATTAATTTTATGGTTAATCAGGAGCTGGTCATCATGGTGCTACTTCTAATTTTGTTCAATAAGCACAACAACTTAAGCCAACTGCAACAATACAACAATAGAATACGTAACTAAGTAATGTTTCTTACAAAAAAATTATTTAACCTTCAATTATTCAATCATTCTATTATTTATATGTTCTTAATTTCTGATTTGATTTTCTATTACAGTGCCTCCACCATCTCATACTCATAGTGTTATTGTTAGACCACATTTTCCACCACTCTCATGACCGCCTACCCACAATGTTTGCACAAGGAGTAAAAATTTTAGATTTCCAGTTTCTTGTGTAGGAACTATCCATTTTGTCTACCTCCAAGTTCCCCATTTTTTTGTCGGTGGATTACAAAGTATGGGTGGAATTTCAATTCTAAATCAAATTTATTTGGATGAGTAATATCTTGGTTTTGGAAGTGGGGACCAAGCCCCTAAAAATTTCAATCCTCAACATCTGATTCAGGGTCCAACACAAGATTCCCTAGAAAGAGAACAAACGTCTAATACACCATCTCCGACTCCAAGGGAAATGCCATTAACTAATGATGAGATCACAAATTTTTCATTGGGAATTCTTTTGGTTGATAATTGTTCAGCCATTATTAAAGAAATTGTTTTGAAAGATATTGAATCATTAAAAAATTGGGAGTTCGGGAAAAAGCATTGATTAAAGAAATTAATGCCCGTTTTCACAACCACTCCCAAAGAAATTCTTTATTTTTTAATTTCAAAATTAACTGACAAATATTACTATATTATTAAATCAAGTGTATCTGGTTCCATTATTGTTTCTAATCCTTATCATGATAATGTGTTAGATATAATGTTAAACAAAATAGAAAATTTAAATGTAGAATCCCAGGCCTACTATAATCAATGGTCCAGAGACAAGAGCCTTGTTGTGATTGTGAATGCAGAGAAAGAAAAGGTTGTGGTAAGTTATAATAATATTTAGAAAGTTAATAATAATTAATTATGGTTATTTTAATTTTTTTCTTACTATTGTTTATTTTCTATTTACTGAGTCCAAGTATCAAAATCTAAAGAATGAGGTACATGTGCTTAATGTGCACCTAAAAATGTGAAGAAAAGTTTGAATGGATTCATTGGGTTGAAAGAAAAGGTTGTTCTTTTGAACAAGCATAATAATTATCTACAAATAATTATCAAGGAGCATGGAATGGATCCAAGTGAAAAACACGAAATAATTTTCAATATAAATGTTGTTGTAAAGGATCTAATTGAATCATGAATATTAAGTGAATATTCCAGTCAAGCCCAAGGAAAGGAGGTAGCTTCCATAAGAGAAAGGATAAGAAACTACTACTATTGATATAAATTGAGAAAAATGATTTCTTTTGTAACCTAATGTTTTTTGGAAATTGTTTTTTGTAAGAAATGAAATCAAGAAAATGATTTCTTTTATATGTGGAGAAATTGTTATTTTATTTTCTTTGTATCGATTATATAAATAAATTGGTAATTTCTATGAATATTATGTGTCTTATTCTTTCCATGCTTAAGATTTATGGAAAAACTAATTTTGTGATCGTTATGATTTAGTTCTTTATGTAGTGGCATTTTAATATTTCTTGTGTCCACCAATGAGTGCTATGATGGGTTACTATTTTTAACACACCTCAAGAGTCAAAACAATCATATAGTAAGTTGTAATAAATAAAAATTAAATAATTCAAAGATTTGTAAATAAAAATTGTAAACAAAGATATCAAGTGTCTTTCAATAAAGAACAGAACATGTCAACTACATAACAATGTTATATGAAATTTTAGTTCTAGAAAATTTTCACATTAATAAAAATTAGTGAACTTTCACAATTTTTTAAAAATAATTGTAAAAATACATTTATCTTGAATTTGATTGACCTATAAATTGAGATATTATTCTAGCCTTCAACACTTTTGAGAAAAACATAATTTCATAGGATTTATTATAATTAAATACAAGCATGTCCAAGAAAAAAATCCATAAATGGATTGAAATTTAAGTTTAATCTATGCTCACCAAAGTATTGTCAATGAATCTAGCTACCGCATATTTACAACATAATTATCATTTCTTTTTTGCTAAAAAATAGTGGCTAATTCCACCACATACTTCTGAAGGCTTCTACACTTTGTAAAGCCATGAGATCTTGGAGGAAAACTCAAGGCTCGCAGGTTTGTGTTGGGGCCTCCACATTTCTCTGCTTCAATTAAAAATTCCATCACCTAGAAGGTCATACTATAACTCATGAGTTACGGGCCCCGAAAATTTAAAAATTAAAAGAGTACCTTATAATGGTGTTAAAGGCCAATTTTTTTTGTAGGGATTCAATATTTTATATAATACTGAGCTTTACATAGTTATCAAAGTTAGTATTGAGCATATACTAAATGTTTGTTAGATCCATAATGAAGAGGAATTTGAAACTCATGTAGTTTGCCTCAAATGTTGGGATTTCCATTGCATAGTCTATAAACTAGTCATACAAGAGGTGAAAAATTGTAGTGAGTTCGATGGTAGAAACTAGAATTGTCCATGCTCTGGGTCTGTGTGGGATTTGATCCCTATACCTCATGATCCAAATCCAAACACCCAATGTTGCTACAATTATGGTTACATAGAAGACCAAAATAGAAAACATAATAATGCAGATTCAAAGAAGAAATTTTTGTACATGGTTTTACGAATGCATTGTAATAGGGCTATAAACTAAATGATACTAGAGATTACTTTGAATTGTTTTTCTTGGGCCATAGATATTTTATATGCATTGCATGTGTATGTGACAAATTAGAAAAGCTGGCCAAATAGTAGCATCATTATGATAAAGCGTCCATGTAAGATGAATAACATTTACAACCAACAATAAAAAAATTTGACGACATTATTGGGAATGAAAAGTCTATGAATATTTGTTTATTTTATTTTGGTTGAATTCAAATATTATATGGGCAAGATCCTAGATGCTCTTATATGAATGTATGCATGCGGCATATATAACAAAATGATTAAACATGATATCATCTTATGCAATGTGGTCATGAGCCAAGACATGATTTTCCTCATGAGACATTGACATTGTTACACCAAATGCAAGCAACATGTGTCCATATCGATTAATTCACCTTTTTCAACATTCTATCAGCCTGTACATTACAATTTTTATCGTGGCAGTACTTAATAAACATCATTACTCTTGTTAATATGTCCGAAATATAAAGAGTAATTTAAATATTATGTCATGTTGATCTTATGCAATTCGTTACACTTCCAAATTACTCTTTCATGTTATTACAAATGGTCTCTTGGTTTTTTCAACTTTCTTTCTTATTCAAAACTTAATATTCTCTTCCTTTCTTATGCAAATATATTTATAGATCAAAAATAGAATAGTAAAGGTCTCATTTTTAGGGTTTTGGGTTCATATGTTCATGTTCTTACAATTTTTAGTACTTTCTAAAATTATTTATGGGTTTTTTAATAAGTCTTTCTACTTTTCTCATTTTCAAGGTCTTAATAGCATATTTAAGGACATGATAGGTGAATATCATGAATGGATGTAGCTTCTAGAATGCTTGAGGATTGATTTGAGTGACTTGGAATGAAGGTTGATGAGTGGGATTGTTATGCATGATGTCAAAGCATCTACAGGAAGAGATGACAAGGAAATAGATAAGCTCTAAATAAAACAAGTTTGTTGAAAATACCTTAAAACATTTCACACAAATGAAAGGACATTGTAAATCCAGTCCACTTCACATAGCCTCTTGCATGGTTTCCTCTCTACCCAAATGATGTTATACATGTCAATAGATTATCCTACATCCTATGATGTGAATACCTTGAAACAACATATGTGTAATTTTAATGTCAAAACTCCATGTGCCTCACCTTGCTCTTTAATATGGAATCATTCCTTTTTTGGTGACGGTTCGTTGATGACAAGTTGTATGTGTATTTATCATATCTCCTCTAATTATCTATTTCAAACATCAGATAGCTGAAACATTCATAAACTTTCACTATCTTGTTCTTCATAACTCACACTCGTATCTAACATTCTAGAGGCATATTCAATGTGAATTTCCATTTCTTATCTTCTGGTGGCTATATTAAATAACCCTCTCCTATCTGTAAGAGAACTCCATATTTCCAATGCTCTTTCATATGGGAATGTGTCCACAAAATATAGTGAAACATACAATCTCAAATAAGTATCTAATTTTTATCCAACATGTTTTGGATTTTTGAATTAAAAAATGTTAATTCAGTAAAAACACTTTCATCTTCTAGTGAGCCCAATATCATTGTTTGACATAATTCATATAATCATAAATATTCACTAATACTTTCATGCTGGATGCTACTAGGATACAAAATTTTGCATAGTCGTGTAATAACACCATTTTCTGTTGGTTCAATTAGATAATTATATTGATTAATCATTGTGAGAAAGAAATGAGATGACTAAGACATCAATAATTCCTTCTACAGAACACCTTTAATTTCAATTCTTTTAAACTCTACTGATTTACTGAAATGCTTAATGATAGTTTCCATAACTTTGTAAAATATTTTTTAATGCCTTTTTTACCTCTATTTGGATTCCAAATATTATGATACACCACTATCATGACATCAAGTAGGTCATCCATTTTAAAACATTCTCTGATCTCACAAGATAAGATTTATGAAAATTTTCTTAATTTTATTCATGTGTCATATATAACCTTTTCGTATAAATTACGTGTTACAGGTACTTCTTCAAGATCTACTACTATGATATCTTTACTTTTTTAGAAAGTGTGCATTGAAATATCCATCCCATTAACAATGATACAAATATGGTCGTTGATATTGAATTTCAAATAGCTTTTCAGATCCTTTATATATGTTAAAGTTTTCCAACTACGAAAATTGGTCCTTTAAAACTTTCTTTAGAGTTGTCTAACATATTGTTGTCGCCTAAAATCCCCTCACTTTCCAAGTCCAGTTTCAAAAATTTTGAGTTGGTGCCTTTGAGGAATGTTTAGAATAGAGTAATAAGTTTGGAGAGATGGAGAAATTTGTGCTTTGAAGTGTTGGTACTCGGTTTTTAAACCCACCGGTTCCATTTAAAATTCCTCAATCTATGTGTTTTGAAACATTTTTCTATCTCCTTTCATGGATGTGTGGAATTTATCAATCTTTTTCTATGGATGTGGACCACATTGAAGCCTTGTGCTCCTTACATTTCTCTTTCTATAGGAAAAATCTTTGATTCTGGTGTGAATGGTGGCATTTTCCCCCTTCTCTGTATTCTTTTACGGGAGTATCATCCCTGTCAATTTTTTGCCCCAGCATCCATGGGTACGTGTACATCTCTAATTGAATGTGGTAGGATGGGTTCTTTCTGCAAACTTGTCATTTTTGGCTCTTTTAGGCAAAAGTGTCAAATTGGCCCCATGGCCTCGAAAGATCCTGATTGGCTATTTGGTGAAAGGCGGACCCTTTTTGTGTTTTGATACTTTGAAAATTCAAAAAGTGGAGGGGCAGGTTGTCGTGACACTTTAGGAATTTTACCTTTGTTTCCACAAGGGCGTAATCTTATAAAGTGACCCGCATGGCCCGCTCCCGCCAAGGAAAAAGTCAAATGTTGAGCCCGCATCGAAAGTCAAAGCGGGAAGGCGGGTCAGCGGAGAACTTTGAGTTTTTGAGCTTTTTGTTGAAAAGAGTTAAAATTATAAATTTGAGCCACGATTCATCCCCACTCATGTAAAGCCACGTGTCAAACCCATATCAAAAGCAGATGGGTAGTCCGAAATGTTCAAAAGTGCCATTTTTCTAAAAGACACAAAATATAAAAGTTTTCCTTAGACCCAATTCAGCTAAATCTCTCCCACATGGATGACTCAAATTCAAATTTTGTGAAAGCAGGATGAATGGCTATGATGTGATGCATCTAGTTTTCCTCCGGTATGGAAATAGTCGAGGTGTTAGAGAAGTTGGACGTCGGTTTCTTGAATCATTTTCAACATTTTTTGTAAACGTTTTTGGAAGCTATTTAGCGGGTTCTCTAAGCCATTGTTAAGGGTTGGATCCTAGAATTCTTGAAATGCAATAGATTTGAAAGTAATCAATACATAAGTTTTTCCCTTTCTTCCTCTGTTATTCCTTCTTTCCTTGTTTGAATTTGTGAATCATCCATCTTTGCATGCTAAGAAACTTTGTGTTCTTGTTAATATGATTTCGGGAACTTTGTATCTATGAAATTATATATGTTATAAACACGAATGATTACATTATGCATATCCTTTGATCAATACGAATAAGGTTATACTCTGATATCTATATTTCCTAAAATTATTGTTATGTTCTTCCTCTCTCCTCTCCTTATTTCTTCCATTCTTTCATATTGATTATCTTTGGGCATAAAACACTTCAAAATATCAAGAATCCACACTTTGAAAGTTGTACATTTGTATATAAGTTTTGTTACTTTCTTTCAATAAGGGAACCTCTCCCATCAAAGAGGAGGGACTTGTTTTCCACTAACTGTGGTTTGTTAAAGTACCATTTATAAACCCAACAGTTTTTGGTGACTCGCTAGGGATTTTGTTTCAAACGTATCTCTTTTCTAAAAGAACAACTTCAAGATCATTTTTGGTTTGGTGACTCTATGGTATACACATGGGAAGAAATCTCTCGGGGTAGAAGATTCCCATTTTCAACTTCTGGAGCAACAAAACTTCTCTCTTCTTCCAGAAGAAGGAAGAAGAACTCGTTCTAAAAGCACACCTCCTGTTAAAGACAAAAATTCCAAGAATAGCATTTCTCAAGAACTCACCCTAATCTTCATGCTTTGATACTTGTGGTGTTTCAGTTCCCCTTCAGTCAATTTTTCCAAAGATTACAGAACCTTTTCCTTGGGGACAATGGGTTGTACCTCTTACTCTTCCTCATCCATTGCATGAGTTACCTAAGGGTAACAGGAAATTTTTTCCTAAATTACGGGGTGATGGGAAGGTTCATCCAGATGAACACATTGCAGCCTTCATTGTTGCATGTGGGATTCTTGGGGTTGAACATGAAGATGTCTCTATCAGGATTTTTGTGGAGACATTACGGGATATCTTTGTTGATTAGTTCTATCATCTTCCTTCTAGGTCAATCACCGATTGGGATACCATGACAACTTAGTTTGATCAAAGTTTTAAACTTCTTGAATATGTGTATGCTATTTTATCTCAAATATCTCATATAGGGAAGGAACCATTCGAGCCCATGAGAGAATTTATGGCCAAATTCAACAAGCTCATTCATA
Source organism: Taxus wallichiana var. yunnanensis (assembly GCA_018340775.1). NCBI lineage: Eukaryota > Viridiplantae > Streptophyta > Pinopsida > Cupressales > Taxaceae > Taxus > Taxus wallichiana. Next base: position 588,042,165 of record CM031244.1, read on the forward strand.
AAATTCCATAGAACACTCATCCTATATATCAAATCCAAAAATGTTTCTTCCTCAATGCTCAGTTACCTGAAGTAAGCTATTCACTAAGGAGAGATAACCTTACAACTTTGGATGCTGATCAACATTTGGCGTCGGTGTTGAGAATGATTTAATCATGTTTGGTAAATTGAAAAGAGAATCCTCCAAATATAAAGCATCTTCTTCTTCCTCTTCCCCTGGAGCCAATTCTGATCAGTTAGTACAGAAGCTTGCAAATGATCTCATTGCTATCAAGAAACAATTAGCTCAGCATGCTCCTTACCAAGATATTCCAAGGAATAATTTTCAGCCCAGGAACCATTTGCCTTCTTCTCAAACTAGATTGGCTATTGAAGGCCCACCCATCAAGGTTCCGATAATGCAACTTGTGAAGTTCAAGAACTTGATGATGAGGAGTTTAATGAACTCTATGAAGAACTAGAAGAAGAGGTTGATGAATAACTGGAGGAGCTTGGTGGATCTCAAGTTCATTTCCTTACCACCTGAAGGTATGGATGGTGAAGATGAATATGATGAAAGAGTGGCAAATATGAATAGTGATTCATATGTTGTTATGACTCGGGAGAAAATGAACAAAAAGAAAAAGTGGTGCAACCTGCAAGAAATCCAAAGAGGATCCTATAACTATTTCAGTGGTTACAAGAAGAGGAGTTCCTATTCCCACTACCTCCACACAAAAGGTGAGTAATGCTAATACTCCTTCTTATACTTCTGTTTCTAAAACTTCTTGTCCTTCAAATCCTAAAAATGATAAATCAAAAGTTACTCCAGTTCCAAGAAATGATTCCCCATCCACCTCTAGATCTTTTGATATCATCGATCACCTCAAAAAGACCAAAATCCAAATTTCAGAGGCGAGTTTTACCAAACCCATCCAAAAGATTTTGCTAAAATGGTAAAAATTTTCAATTCCAAATCCAAAGCCTCATCCAATACTTCTAAATTTATTTTTCCCACTCCCTCTTCCTCGCCTCAACCAAGACTTGTGGTTGCAATCACTTCCCCTAATAAGAAAATTGAACCATTCTATGTGAATCTTCTCATAGCTGGCCATAAACTCAGTAATTGTGTTATAGACTCAAGAGTATCAGACAATGTAATGCCTACAAAATTAGAAGATGCTTTGAGCCCGACTCTAATACATACCTTTGGTTCCTGCTATTCCATGGAGAGTAGAAAAGTGCCTTTGGTTGGTATAATTAAAGAAGCACAAGTAGCCTTCAATGCTTTTTCAGAGAAAAGGGTCTTAGCCACTATTTGGTAGCTGATATTCCTCCCTCATATGGTATGTTCTTTGAGTATAAATTTCTATAAGGATTAGGAGGTGAAATTTAGATGGATTTGTCACATGCTTTGATCTCGGTCAATGTAAAAATGAAGAAGCTACTACCTGAGAAACATACTGAATACATTGTGTAAAAGATTGATGATCCAAAAGCACAAATACTCTATGAAGATATAGGGCATGGTAACTACATGATCATGTCACAAGATGAGGAAAAACTTCCTAAGGGAGTGATTCATAATCCTAATGACATTTGGGCTCTGGAGTTTGATGGAAGATACTCTTCAGCTGGTTCTGGGACTAGTGTGGTGCTAACCTCTCTAGAAGGGAAGAATCATCCTTTTTCATTCAAGCTTTGTTTTGAAAATACAAACAATACAGTTGAATATGAGGCACTCATACTTGGATTAAACATGGAAAAAGAAATGGGAGTGAAGAATTGTTGTGCTCATGGAGAAGCAGATCTCGATTGTGAAACAGGTAAGGTATCTTTACCAAGTCAAGAACAAGAGATTGAAGAATTATAGAAATCTTATCTGTGATTCCATTGAGTTTCTTAATTCTTTCTCCATTGAAGTTGTGCCAAGAGAAAGGAACACTAGAGCTGATTCTCTAGTTGTCTCAAGATCTTTGTTGATTCCTCACCCAGATTTCTCTCAAGAGAAATTTACCATTGAAATGATTCATAGGCCCAGTGTACCAGATAATGCAAGCAATTGGCAGGTTTTCAATGATGATCAACATTTTCTCTCTTTCTTAGAGCTTAAGGATAATTTTGATCAGTTGTATTTTGAAGGAAGTGAGACTTTTCCTAGAGAGTGTGTATCCTCTAATGAAGGAGATATCAAGGAAGAGATGGATCAAGATGGCTACATCAAATTGAAAGGTAACAAGATCCCTAAAGGGCTGGTGAGTTTGGAAGATCTGTTTGATAAGCATGATAGGTACATTAAGTCTAAATCTTCCCAAGGAGCTCAAAGGTCTCTTTGAATGTGAAAAGGTTAATATTGGGAGTCTTGATGAACCCAAGATGGTGAACATTGGAAAATGTTGCACTCAAGAAGAGAAGAAGAAAGTAGTAAATCTACTAAAAATTATGTTGATGTTCTTGCCTATTCATATGATGATCTTAAGGCTTTCCAGCCAAAGGAAATGCAACACTTTATCCCTCTGAAACCTGGGATCAAACCTTTCAAGCAGAAACAAAGGAAATATAATCCCAAGGTTGTTGGAACTATTTTTCAAGAGATCCAAAAGTTACTAAAGGAAAATATTATTTTCCCTATACATCATTCAACATGGATTCTTTTGCAATTTTGCCTGTCAGGAAGAAGAATTGTGAGATTCGCATCTATGTGGATTTTAAGAATTTGAATCAGGTCTCTCTGAAAGAAAACTATCCTCTCCCCATGATGGATCAAGTTTTACAAGTTGTCACAGGATCTGAGATGTTGTCTATGCTTGATGGATTCTCTAGATACAATCAAGTGGAATTCAATACCCCAGATCAACACAAAACTACTTTTACTACTCCTTGGGGAACCTTTTCCTACAAGATAATACCTTTTGGTATTATCAATACTGGTGCCACCTTTAAGAGGGCAATGGAATTGGATTTTACCATTCTAAAGGGAAAGTGTATTGTTGTGTACCTTGATGATTTGACTATTTTTCTCCAAAACAAGGGCAGATCACTTTCAAAGCATCTTGAAGCAATCCTCCAAAAATGTAGAGAACATGAAGTTTATCTCAATCTTAAGAAGTCTATCTTTTTTTTACTAAAGGAAATTTATTGGGGCATATTGTCTCTAAAAAAGGAATCAATATAGATCCATAAAGAGTTCAAGAAATCCAGTGATTCCTCTTCCCACAAGTAAAAAGGGTGTTCACTCTTTCTTTGGTAAGATAAACTTCCTGAGGAGATTCATTCCTGATTTTGTAGAACTGACTATGAGCATTTCTCACATGATGAAAGGAAAGAAAATTTTTGGTTATACTTCCAAAGGTAAAGAAGAATTTGAAGGTATCAAGAAAGCCATTGCTAAGACTCCCATCTTAGCATGTCCTGATTTCAACAAGGATTTTATCATCTATTGCTATGCTACAAAGAGTACCTTGGTTGTTGTGCTAACTCAAAGGAATTATGAGGATCATGAACTTCCAATTGCATTCATGAGCTATGTTCTAAAAGCTCATGAATTGAAATATACTATGATGGAGAAACATGCTTTTGCAGTGGTCAAAGTTGTCAAGTAGTTTCATTTTTATATTCTTAATTCTCACTCTGTTGTGCTTGTACCTGATACAACCATCAAGTCTATTCTTACACAACAGGAGTTTGGAACTAAGAGAGGTAATTGGGTAGCAAAATTCCAATAATATGATCTTGATATCAAGCCAAATAAGCTATTTTGGGGTAAAGGCTTATGTGAGCTTATTGTTGAAGGAGTTGATGTAGAATTGTCCAAAGAAGCAATTGATGTTCTTGTTGTCCTCTTCCTCAGTTCAACAGATGAATGGTATGTTGATATTACACATTTTATTACTTATGGAGAGTGTCCATCCCACTTGAGTGCCAAGGAAAAGAGAGCTATTAATTTAAGGTCTACACAATATGTATTATGGGAGAATGCTTTGTTCAAGTGAGGCATAGATGGAAGATTCTTGAAGTGTGTGGACAAAGAGCAACAAAAGAAGTTGTTTTCAAATTTTCATGATCAAGCTTGTGGAGGGAATTTCTCTTTTGTTGTCACTTGCCCATAAAATCCTTCGTGTTGGGTACTATTGGCCTACATTGTTCAGAGATGCATCAAAATGGGTAGGTAAGTGTGAAGCCTATCATACTTTTGTTGGGAGACCTAAGTTGGCTGCTTTACCACTAAAACCAGTAGTGATTGATGAGCCTTTTCAATAGTGGGGATTGGATTTCATTGGAACTCTTAACCCACCTTCTAGTGCTAGACATACTCACGTGCTAACTACTACAGATTACTTCACAAAGTGGGTAGAGGCTATTCCATTCAAAAGCACTACTTCTGAGGTGGTGTGTAATTTCATCAAAGAGAACATCTTGATAAGGTTTGGGGTACCAAACAAGATTGTGATTGATAATGCTTCAAATTTTTATTCTTCTGAGATGATGGATTTATTCTATGGTTATGGAATTTCCCTTGCTCATTCTTCAGATTATTACCCCCAAGGGAATGGACAAGTAGAATAAACAAATAGGAATCTGGTAACCATCGTTCGGAAGCTTTTCAATGACTCCCAGATGAATTGGCACAAGAAAATTTATGATGCTCTCTAGGTAGATATAATTACACCCAAAAGAGCAATTGGGATGTCTCCATTTCAAGTGGTGTATGTTATTGAAGCTGCCCAGTAATAGGGGAATTACCAGCCTTGCACTTAATGAAGGCTATTGAAGATTCAAGCTTTATCAATTCCTTAGACAAGAGGATCATGTATCTCCAAAAGCTGAATGAAGACAAGTTGCAAGTTTTTGATAGAATCTCAGCTCATCAGCTAAAGGTGAAATCTTTGTTTGACAAGAAAACTAGACCCAGATATTTTCAGGTGGGAGACATTGTTCTGTTGTGGGAAAAAAGACATGAACCTCGAGAAAGTCGTGGTAATTTTGATTCTCTTTGGCTTGGTCCTTTCAAAATCAGACACTTTGCTGGAGAAAACTCTTTCTATTTGGATTATATGGATGGATCCTCTTTCCCACTTCCTTATAGTGGGAAGTATTTGAAGTTGTTCAAGTCCTAGGTGACTAGGCAATTCTTCTGTATATTGTGTACAGTGTTTTGGTTTTTGGCTGTTCCTTTGTGCTTTGTTTTTGGTTTTTCCTTTTTATTTAGTTTATTTTCTCGTTCCATGTGTGTTGTCTTCTATTTTGTGTTGCCTTCGACTTTATTTTCCCAATGGATAAGGCACTAGCCTTTCCCAAAGTTTTTCTATGGTTCCTGATCTTGCTTCGTTCCTGTATCCAGTCATCCCTAGAAAGAGCCAGCTATTGTCGCCCTAAAATCCCCCTCATTTTCTAAGTCAAGTTTCAAAAATTTTGAGTTGGTGCCTTTGAGGAATGTTTAGAAAAGAGTAAGAAGTTTGGAGATATGGATAAATTTGTTCTTTCAAGTGTTGGTGCTCGGTATTTTAATCCCACCAATTCCATTTAAAATTCCCCAGTTTGTGCGTTTTGAAACATTTTTCTATCTCCTTTCATGGATACTTGGAATTTATCAATCTTTTTTTGTGGTTGTGGACCGCGTCGAAGCCTTGTATTCCTTGCATTTATCTTTCTGCAGGAAAAATATTTGATTCGGGCGCAAATGGTGGCATTTTTTCCCTTCTCTACATTATTTTACGGGCGTATCTTCCCTGTCAATTTTGTGCCCCAACATCCACGGGTACGTGGACATCTCTAATTGGATGTGGCAGGATGGGTTCTTTTGTGAACTTGTCATTTTTGGCTCTTTTAGCAAAAGTGTCAAATTGGCCTCTTGCCCTCGAAAGATCATGATTGGCTATTTGGTGAAAGGCGGAAAGGCGGACCCTTTTTGTGTTTTTATACTTTGGAAAATCAAAAAGCGAGAGGGACGGGTTATTGGGACACTTTAGGGATTTTACCTTTGTTTCCAAAAGGGCGTAAATTTATAAAGTGACTTGCGACCTTGCTCATGCCAAGGAAAAAGTCAAATGTTGAGCCCGCATATAAAGTCAAAGCACGAAGGTGGGTCGTCAGAGCAATTTGGGAATTTTGGTTTTATTTCCAAAAGGGCGTAAAGTTATAAAGTGACCCGCAGCCCCGCTCATGCCAAAGGAAAAATTCAAATGTTGATCTTGCATCGAAATTCAAAGCGGGAGGCAAGTTGGCGGAGAACTTTGAGCCTTTTGTTTAAAAGAGTTAAAATTGTAAATTTGAGCCGGGACTCATCCCCACTCAAGTAAAGCCACGTGTCAAACCCGTATCAAAAGCAAATGGGTGGGACAAAATGTTCCAAAGTGCCATTTCTCTAAAAGGCACAAAATATAAAAGTTTTCCTCATACCCACTTCAACTAAATCTCTCCCACGTGGATGGCTCAAATTCAAAGTTTGTGAAAGTAGGATGAATGGTTATGATATGATGCATCTAGTTTTCCACTAGGCATGGAAATGGTCGAGGCGTTAGAGAAGTTCAGACGTTAGTTTCTTGAATCAGTTTCATCATTTTTTGTAACCGAATGTAACCATTTTTGGAAGCTATTTAGTAGGTTCTCTATGCCATTGTTAAGGGTTGGATCCTGGCATTCTTGAAATGCAATAGATTTGAAAGTAATCAATACAAAAATTTCCCTTTCTTCCTCTGTTATTCCTTCTTTCCTTGTTCGAATTTGTGAATCATCCATCTTTACATGCTAAGAAACTTTGTGTTCTTGTTAATATGATTTCGGGAACTTTGTGTCTGTGAAATTATATATGTTATAAACACAAATGATTCCATTCTACATATCCTTTGATTAATACAAATAAGGTTATACTCTACTATCTATATTTCCTAAAATTATTGTTATGTTCTTCCTCTCTCATCTCCTTAGTTCTTCCATTCTTTCGTATTGATGATCTTTGGGCATAAAACATTTCAAAATATCAGGAATCCACACTTTGAAAGTTGTACATTTGTATATAATTTTTTTCTTGCTTTCAATAAGGGAACCTCTCCCATCAAAGAGGAGGGACTTGTTGTCCCCTGACTATGGTTTGTTAAATTACCATTTATAAACCCAACACATATCAAGAGATACATACATGTTTTCTCAACCTTATGAAGTCAAAAATATATACGGATCTTTCTTAAGCATATTTAATTAAGCAATTGATTTCCTTCAACATAGGAGAATACCACATAGTGTTAATAATGTTTCCAAATCTTTTAAATGATACAAAAAAATATTTTGCTTTGTCAACTTCCCTACGGTATTTAAACATGAAACTCCTTAAAGATGGATATTCTTCAAAAATCCGCATGCAGGCTCATACATGGAAATCCATATTGTATCAACATCTTTAAGGAGATTTTTACCATCAGTAACTCCAATTGCAAATTTATGAAACTCTAAAAATCTTTTTGGACTACTCGCCATGTAAGCATGCAAGTCACAGATGAGCTCTTCCACTTTAGCAACATTTTCAAATGTGCTAACAATTTTGTATGCAAGGTTCATTCTATGAGCCATGCAATGAATTGGAATCATCTATGGGGAATTTCATTTGTAGGCAAATAAAAATTCCACTTCTATAACCCTATATTACTAATGCACCATCAATTCTAATCGACACCAACTTAATAGCAATCGTGCATAGTTGTCCATCCTACCTAAATCCCTCTAATTAGAGAAATAATCAATCCGCAAAGGTTTTCAACATTACATTTTTTAACCATTTTATTAATAGATAACAAATGAGTTTTCCTTGAATGATTCTCAAAAGTGTATACATGCATGTAAACCCATAATGTGTTGTTAATTTTTGTGACCTCATCGATGGACAATGAGATAAACATTGTTTTACTTTTTCTTTCAAATCTTCCATTTCAATTATTGTTAGACACTTTTTCATTTCCCAAGCACTACTCTCTCGACCAATGTGATTGTGGAATGTTGAGAAACCCATTATATTGAAACAAAACCTTATAATCTATAAAATATGAAATTGGTCTGTCATTTTTAAGAATGTGGAATATAGTAGAGAACTGTACATTTTTCGCATGTAGATTGGTATTCATAACTTTTTGAAATTATGCATTAATTGTTCCCCCTTTCTCAACAAGTTGTTGTTGATGTTTCTGTTCATTTTCATACTCAAGCTGCATATCTTACATGAAAGCAATCTTTTGTAGTTTTCCATTTATGTGTCTTTATTTTTCCATCTTTTTCGTGATTGTCACATATAATTTTCCACAATGTTTCTCAATTGTGTCCAACTTAGTTGTAATCTGTGGTCTTTTTTTAGTTTCCAACTACATATTGTACATCTACATTTTGTTGGAGTATCACTACCATTCTCTTTAGCTCTATAGGTTCAATGAATGGATATTTAGTTACTCAATATACCTTAAATGAACTCCAAATTGTCCAACTAGTTTTTTTCCTTTGCACATATTTCGTTTAGAAATTTCAACTTGAGTCTCTGTTTCAAGAGATTGAGAATTGGAAATATCTTGTACTAGTTTAATCTCATCATTATGAATGTATTCCATTGGAGGCATTTTATAATGAGGATTATCTTCCAGCTCTAACATGTCATCATCAATAATATCTTTATGTTGACATGTTATTATGATTAACTTTTCCATGCGACAAGTGTGGTGAGATGTTAATCTGATTAATTGTTTCATGTGGAATACAATTATAATTGGGGATATTTGCATTAAAAGGTGACAAGGGTTTGACTCGTGATCTTGAAAATTTAAATTAAACTAAAAATGCATTAAAAACAATCTCTTACATGTGTTTGAAGTGGATGCAAGATGTGTGCGTGATTTTTGGTTGGCTAAAATAATTAAATATGCTACTTTTTCTTTACTGTCTACTTTTTCCATAGGAAATTTTATCCAAGACCAATCCAATTGTAATTAAATTATGTAATCATGGATGATAAAGATGTAAAATATTAAACATGATGTTATTTGATTTTTCTTCCTTTTTACAGATCCGTACCACATGTTACCGGTCGATAGCATAACTATATACTACTTACTTGGTATCATACATTCACGCTACCAGTCTATAGGATGAATATATGCTACCAACCATTAGCATACATTCATGGTACTGGTCGATAACATATATTCATGCTACCGAATGGTAACATATATGCTACTTACTGCAACCTTATATGAAAGGATGAAGATAGAATTTAAATATGTTGCTTTTCCTTTTTAATTGATCTGTCTTCTTATCATTATTACCAGAGGCCATTTTACCTAAGACCAATTACAATCTAAATGTAATTTAAGTAAACAATAAAACTAGTTACTTATCTCGTACCACATGCTATCGGAGACAACATAAATATATGCTACCGACCGATAAACGAATATATGTTACCGGTTGGTAGCATATATTCATGTTACCGGATGTAAGTGTATACGCTACTTGTAGGATTATAGGAAAGGATTACCTAGGGTGATGTATGTAATTTTTGTTGATCTTCAATGCCCGCACTAAAATTAGAATTGTGAGTTTATGTTTAATTTCATAATTATAATTTGAATACACACACACACACACACACACACACACGGGAAAATACAACAAATTTATCTTTCGTGGTAAAGGTGAATTTAATATAAAATAGTCGGCTATTAGTTTCAATGCCTAGCGAAATGATCCAATAAACAACTTATACCCATAAAATTTAGGTGAAATAATAATCTTTCGACCCCGTAAAAATATTCCCAAACCAAAATTTGAAATCTGGAATATTTGTGAATTAACAAAGATTCGCCACTAAAAGTTTCCTTGAATTTAGGCTATAATAAAGGATTTAGGGATTATATAATCCAACTAATAGAATTGCAAAGAGTATTAGGCTAATTGGTTATTTCTTTCCTTTGAATTCTTACAAATTATTATTTTCTTCGTACTATTGAAAATATGAGAATAATGAGGAATGAGGTGAGACTTATTTCTTTATTTTGAGAGGAGGAAAACATTTACGGTTCGAGTGTCATAGATTTTATTTCTAATACTATTGTAGTCAATGTTAGAGGAGATTGTCATAGATTTTATTTCTCATTACACGGGGTTTGTTTTTTTCTTTATTTTCTTTCATATTTTTAGTAGTGCAAAGGAAAATTATACTATATGATTCACATTTGTTTAACCAATTTTTATTGTTTGTACTTTTTAATCGAGAGATTGTTATTATTTTCATAAAAATATACATTTTTTCACATTAATAAATATTAGTAAACTTGCACAATTTTTAACAAAATAATTGTAAAAATACATTTATCTTCAATTTGATTGGCCTATAAATTAAGATGTTATTCTAGCCTTCAACACTTTTGAGAAAAACATAATTTCATAGGATTTATTATAATTAAATACAAGCATGTCAAGAAAAAAATCCATAAATGGATTGAAATTTAAGTTTAATCTATGCTCACCAAAGTATTGTCAATGAATCTAGCTACTGCATATTTACAACATAATTATCATTTCTTTTTTTTGCTAAAAAATAGTGGCTAATTCCACCACATACTTCTGAAGGCTTCTACACTTTGTAAAGCCATGAGATCTTGGAGGAAAACTCAAGGCTTGCAGGTTTGTGTTGGGGCCTCCACATTTCTCTGTCCAATTAAAAATTCCATCACCTAGAAGGTCATACTATAACTCATGAGTTACAGGCCCCTGAAAATTTAAAAATTAAAAGAGTACCTTATAATGGTGTTAAAGGCCAATTTTTTTGTAGGGATTCAATATTTTATATAATACAATTTGAGCTTTAAATAGTTATCAAAGTTAGTATTGAGCATATACTAAATGTTTGTTAGATCCACAATGAAGAGGAATTGAAACTCGTGTAGTTTACCTCAAATGTTGGGATTTCCATTGCATAGTCTATAAACTAGTAAATAAGAGGTGAAAAATTATAGTGAGTTCGATGGTAGAACCTAGAATTGGCCATGCTCTGGGTCTGTGTGGGATTTGATCCCTATACCTCATGATCCAAATCTAAACACCCAATGTTGCTATAATTATGGTTACATAGAAGACCAGAATAGAAAACATAATTATGCGAGATTCAAAGAAGAAATTTTTGTACATGGTTTCGAATGCGACTACAATATGGCTATAAACTAAATGATACTAGAGATTACTTTGAATTGTTTTTCTTTCCGGGCCATAGATATTTTATATGCATTGCATGTGTATGTGACAAAGTAGAAAAATGGCCAAATAGTAGGCATCATTATGATGAAGATTGTCCATGTAAGATGAATAACATTTACGACCAACAATAAAAATAAATTGACCACATTATTGGTATTGAAAAGTCTATGAATATTTGTTTATTTTATTTTGGTTGAATTCAAAGATTATATGGGCAAGATCCTAGATGCTCTTATATGAATGTATGCATGCGGCGTGTTTAACAAAATGATTGAACATGATATTATCTTATGCAATGTGGTCATGAGCCAAGACATGATTTTCCTCATGAGACATTGACACTGTTTCACCAAATGCAAGCAACATGTGTCCATATTGATTGATTCACCTTTTTAACATTCTATCATCCCGCACATTACAATTTTTGGTGCGGCGGTACTTAAAAACATCGCTACTCTTGTTATGTATATGTCTAAAATATAAAGAGTAATTTAAATATTATGTCGTGTTGATCTTATGCAATTCGCTACACTTCCAAATTACTCTTTCATGTTATTACAAATGGTCTCTTGGTTTTTTCAACTTTCTTTCTTATTCGAACTTAATATTCTCTTGCTTTCTTATGAAAATATATTTATAGATCAAAAAGAGAATAGTAAAGGTCTCGTTTTTAGGGTTTTGGGTTCATATGTTCATGTGCTTACAATTTTTAGTACTTTCTAAAATTATTTATGGGTTTTTAATAAATATTTCTACTTTTTTCATTTTCAAGGTCTTATTAGCATATTTAGGGACATGATAGGTGAATATCATGAATGGAAGTAGTTTTTAGAATGCTTGAGGATTGATTTGAGTGACTTGGAATGAAGGTTGATAAGTGGGATTGTTATGCATGATGTCAAAGCATCTCCGGGAAGAGATGACAAGGAAATAGATAAGCTCTAAATAAAACAAGTTTGTTGAAAATACCTTAAAACATTTCACACAAATGAAAGGCCATTGTAAATCCAGTCCACTCCACATAGCCTCTTGCATGGTTTCCTCTCTACCCAAATGACATTATACATGTCAATAGATTATCTATGACCTATGATGTGAAGACCTTGAAACAACATATGTGCAAGTTTAATGTCAAAACTCCATGTGCCTCACCTTGCTCTTCAATATGGAATCATTCATTTTTTGGTGATGGTTCGTTGATGACAAGTTGTATGTGTATTTATCATATCTCCTCTAATTATCTATTTCAAACATACACATTACATGGTGAAATTACTGGAGCTTAAAACTAAAAATGAGGGCTACAAAACTCTCTGCGGTAGGGTTTCAAACTCAGAACCTATGGTATTTTCCCCATTTATTTGGTCCCTTCAACCATAAATTAAACGCGTGTAAATAATGTAAGAAAGACCATGAAGATTAAATGTAGCACAAATAATAGATATTATTTAAGTAAGAAGAATCAAAGTTATGGAAAAGGTGTGGGCCATGCATGGTATTTAATTTTGACCAATTTCTTTTAGATTTTTTATTTGTGTTTTCATCTTGTTTACAAAATTTAACGTTATTTAATTGAAAATTTTAATGTTGTAATTAAAAAAATAGTTAATTATTTCTTTCCTATATTTTTAACATTTTTTATTTCTTTTCTATGTGCACAAGAAAGGAACGATAAGAATATTGTTCCAAGCCGCGATCTCAAATGATAATAGCACACCACATTAGATTTGCAAAGCATAAGAGCTAAAATACCATATATGGAAATCCATCATAATCCATAATGCTCAATACATTACAATAGAATGACTTGAATTATTCAATAAGAAAGATGTACATATATGAGGAGGGAAGTGCAACTAGTACCTAAATCAGTGGTGAAGAACTTTCACTAAGCGATCTTTGGTAGTTAAGTTAAATCCAAAAGACTAGTAAGCTAACTCCACATAACTGAGAAGCTAACTCAACATAACTAGTAAGCTAACTCCACACAACTAGTACACCTAAGCAAGCTAACCCAACAAGTGTAGGGATAACACAAGTGTAAGAATTATCCTAATAAATAAATAAAAGGATAAATAATAACCTACACTAACACCCTCCCGTAAGCATAGCTTAGGTGGGTGGAAAAGAAGGTGGGTCCCGACAACAAGGCCTGATGAGGTACCCATGTACAACAACTGGGAAAAATGGACACCGCAAGGTACCCAAAACTAGTAATAACAAAGTAGAGAGAGAAAAATCTGCTGTAAGATATCCTCAGAAGCTCGGCTCCAAAAACTTGTACAATGTTGAAGAAGTGTGGTGTGCACTATGGTCTAAATCCATTGCTCAATCATATAACTCAAAAACAATCGACACTTTGGGCTTCACCAAAATAGCGCCATGAGAAGGAAATCGATGGAGTGATGTCAAAAAGTGAAAAACAAACACCAAACATAATTTTATCAACTGCTATAAATAGGTGTGCCACGATCTAAGAACAACCAAGGCAACAAGGAAAGGACACGAGATCCAAATAAATAGGAGTGCCACGATCCAAGAAAAGCCAAGGTAACAAGGCAAGGACATGAAACCCAAAGAAGTAGTATCAACACCACACCCTCCCATACTGTTGAATGAGTAGAGTGATACCACAAATCTGTATGAGTTTCCAAAATCAACTACTCAAACACTGACAAACTAACACTGGGCTTCACCAGAATAGCTCCCCCACAAGAGAGACTGTCAACATGCCAAAAAAGTGTCGAAAATACAGATCCAAAATATCTCAAAAAAAGAGAGATATAAATGTATACACCCATAGATGCAAGAATGCAATATCCAAAATTTAGGATGTCGGGCTCAACCAAAATTGCGCCCACAAGTGATCACAACACCCTCCCAAATTCAGCACTTTATAATTGAGTGCATGTAAATATTACAATGAGTAATGAGTACCTTTTACGTTTGAAATATGTGTATAAAAATTTCACCAATGCGTAGATCTCGAAAAAATACACAATTTAATCCGAGCTACGGATCAAAAGTTATGAGCTCTACAAGGTTTGCTATTAAAATAATATTTTAATGCTAATCTTTTAAAAGGTACACATGACACCCAAATGTCCAAAGGGTAAAAGAGTGCATCCACACGATACATGCTTGCAACCAAAGGATAAAAGCTTGTGCCCAAAACCTAAAATGTCTAGAGGGTAAATCATTGCGTCCAGAGGGTACACGCTTATATCCAATGGATAAAAGAATGCACCCGGAGGATATAGATCGCATCCAAAGTGGATAAAATCGCATCCAAAACCAAAATACCCAGAGGGTAAAAGAATGCATCCAGAAGGTACACGCTTATATCCAATGGATAAAAGAATGCACCCATAGAGTGCATGGATCACGTCCAATGGATAAAAGGCGCATCAAAACCGAAATACCCCGAGGGTAAAAATGCATCTGGAAGGTACACGCTTATATCGAATGGATAAAAGAATGCACCCATAGGGTGCAGATCTACGTCAAAGTGGATAAAAGGCGCATCCAAAACCAAAATACCCAGAGGGTAAAAGAATACATCCGGAAGGTACACACTTATATCCAATGGATAAAAGAATGCACCCATAGGGTACAGATTTACATCCAGTGGATAAAAGATTACATCCAAAACTGAAATACTCAAAGGGTAAAAGAATGCATCTAGAAGGTACATGCTTATATCCAATGGATAAAAGAATGCACCCAGATTTGACTGTCTCAAAACATGGTCGATTTTATAGTCGATTCTATGGTTTTGGCACCTTCCAAATCCAATGGCGCACTCCATTTTGCATAAAAATGCATGTTGCAGAAAAGTGCTAACAAAATCTGAATACATGAAAAAATAAACTCTTGCTTGTAAAGAAAAACTTACAGATGGATGTCTACATCATCTATAGCTCTGATACCATGAAAGGAACAATAAGAATATTGTTCCAAGCCACAATCTCAGATGATAATAGCACACCACATTAGATTTGCAAAGCATAAGAGCTAAAATACCATATATGGAAATCCATCATAATCCATAATGCTCAATACATTACAATAAAATGACTTGAATTATTCAATAAGAAAGATGTACAAATAGGAGGAGGGAAGTGCAACTAGTACCTAAATCAGTGTTGAAGAAATTTCACTAACTGATATTAGTAGTAAAGTTAAATCCAAAAGACTAGTAAGCTAACTCCACATAACTGAGAAGCTAACTCAACATAACTAGTAAGCTAACTCCACACAACTAGTACACCTAAGCCAGCTAACCCAACAAGTGTAGGGATAACACAAGTGTAAGAATTATCCTAATAAATAAATAAAAGGATAAATAATAACCTACACTAACAATGTCTAGGGGTATAGGTTAATTGTTGAGTGTTGAACAAGTTAACACCACTAATTGAGTGACCCCTCATATCATTAAAATAATACACAACACAACACTAGTCTTAAACTCCATACTGTTTTTGATTAAGTGGACTCATGTTACTCAATACTTATTTCATCGTATCATCTCTTCCCCCAAAAGGTTATCCCCTTGTTTTCTCCTTGATAAGGAGAATATTTTAATCAGACCTAGATATATGTCAAAATATCTTCCCACATTTTTCACATGTCAAAAATGATTTTTTTACAAAACTAAACCAACCCATAAAAATTAGAATATTAAAAAGTGTCCTCATTCTAGCAACATTAAAAATAAATAACCCTTTGTAAACCATGGAGAGGCCATCATATCCATCCACATATAAATTATTTCATATTTTCGAGAATTCATATGAGTCCCTTTAGCTATCATGAAAAAGGCAATTTCCGACATTAATACATTTCCCACATTTTATTTTTTTATCTTTGTCATCTCATTCATATCGGTAACATGCATAAACCATTTCCTATTTGGTGCCACATGTATATCTCATGAAACTCTTAATTACTAACTTCCTAAAATAAGACACTAAAATTACCTCTGCATTTCATATATCGAAAGTGAAGTTATCGAGAAATAAACTTGTATGTACCGAGTCACTTCCATGTGGACAAATGATTGTAAACAAGGTG
This sequence comes from Taxus wallichiana var. yunnanensis, assembly GCA_018340775.1. NCBI lineage: Eukaryota > Viridiplantae > Streptophyta > Pinopsida > Cupressales > Taxaceae > Taxus > Taxus wallichiana. The sequence goes on from CM031244.1 coordinate 588,058,448, forward strand.
CTCGAAATGAAAAATCTTCTTCACAAGGTTGAAGCTAAGAGTTTCCAACACACATTTGGATATCTTTGTCATGTTAAAGTCTTTAAATTTCCCTATTATAAGATGCAATCGTATATGCACGGAGAAAATTATTGAGTTATCCAAATGAAGACCAATTCGCAACATATAATTTTTCTTTTCATGAATTAAAAGTTTATGTTTTCTTGTTAATTTATGGATTGAGGTTGGACTAGTCAATGACAGATTTGTCGACTCATATATGTAATCTGCACCATAGACAGGAAAAATATCCAGATCTTCCTTCTTTCGTGATTATCCATTTTGACAACTATATCGGTCCAACTTGGGATATTAGACAACCCCTTTATGTTCATGTCCCTCCTATCACAAGGGAAGACAAACAAAAATTCCACTTTGAAAATGGCTTAGGCACTCACAATCCACCGATAATAAAGAATTATACTACAAAAACAACTATAGATATTCGAGGAACTGAAAGACATGGTCTTACTTTTACAAGAATCTCAAAGTTCGCTGCCTCAAAGATATATGTATATCTCCTTCTTTATTCTTGAAATCTTATCTAAAATGAGCATTGGGTCGTATGTTAAAATTTGTAGAAAGGAAGAAGAACATTTGCATATCCCTGCAACCATAACAAGAAAAATTAACAAGAAGGGTTCCCAACCACCGAAAATTTCCTAATCAATCCCCTTGAATTCAAAATTACTCCACTTTGCATCCACCCCGCCCTTTCTATTTCCACGTTGGTTAATGTCTTATGTATTTTGAATTTCAATATAAACAAAAGATTATTGTCACCATATCTTCTCTCTGATTCATACATTCACACTTTGTATGCTCAAATTAATATTAAGTTCCCTTCTACAACAAAGCTCCTCACTCCCCACTTAATTATCGATGTACCCATGTCACCTTTATATGCGATTGCTATTTATTTATTTAAAAAACAAAAGAGAATTTTAAGGTTTTCCACTATTAAAAATCATGTAAGTTGAAAATTCAAATGGGTTCTACACTAGTTTTAGGTGAATTTTTGGGGAAAAAATTAGTTTTTAATTTTTTTCACATTCATTTGATTATTCAAAAAAATTGGAAAAAATATTAGATTACTATGTCTTTGTAGGACTTTTAAGAAATTGCAACGTAGTGGGTGTTGTAGCCAACACTCTCCATTTTAATTAGAAAATGGTGACCTTCTTTTTGAGTTGTGAAATACAATAAAAAACTTTCAACCAATCTTTGATAGATTTTTTAGAGAGAACTCGTGAAGTCTAGAACCATGTTTACCAATATCTAAAGCTAAACTCATTCAATATCTATATAGATTCTAAGTTTAGATTTCTCATGATTTATAATATTTTAAATGATTCATTGTTTTATCTATGAAAGAAATTTTCATGGGTTTGTTTTAGTATCCTTTGTGTGTAGGATATTCAAGGAAAAAGATCGAGAAAATATTTGATGTTTTCTAGGCAAGAATTACTCTCATAATGTTCACTTAACATTTAAATACCTTGGATTTTCACTAAAATGAAGTCATCAAATTTAACTCAATGAAAACACTTTGTGGAGGGATAGACATGTGTCAATTTAATCCATCTATCCATCATAGAAAATTTTCATTCATCTAAATTTGATAAAAATTAGGATGTGGTTAACTTCAAAGTTGTGAAAGATTACGGGACATCGACATTTGACAAGTGTCTATCATCAGCCTTTACGAGGATCTAAGTTTCAAATATTTGTATTTATACTGAGCACCGATGTTAAACATGTATCTTTTATCACCATTCAACTCACTAATAAAATTAAGTTAAATACACCAAATGAGACCATGTCTTTGGAAAACCATTTCGTAAGGTTCACATTTTCTAACTCGACACTTTGATCGAGACCACATGTAATTCATCCATCTAACTAACAAGAGAACATGAGAGTGGGTGTAAATGTTGGAGATGGCTACCCTCCACTTGATTTGCACCCATGTATGTGCGGACTCCACAAAAATGACCATGCTTCCCATCACATGCACATGTAAATGACATGACCTGGCAACAAAAAATAGGAACCGGAGGAAGTCAAATCACGGCCTACTCGTATGCATGGAGGATCATGCATAAATTTTGGTCAGAGTGTCGCTGCTCACGAGGGGTCATGCACTTAAGGAGGCATATGAAAATTGCAAATGATCCTGCAGGGTATAGAGCCAAACGCCTAGCCAAAACACTAACATTAAACACTTAGAAATCTTCACTTTCACACAATTGTTGTAGACCGTAGGAAGAAGAGGAAGGCATCAGATAGAACCGAACACCATCTTTGCAAAGAAAATCATCAGTCCTCTATTCACATTTGCAGCCACTAGGAAGGGATGTTCCACATCACACAGTCAAGTGTAGTCACAGGTAATTTGACATTGAAAATCAGAGGATCTTAAGGAATATATAATTTGGTTTATTTTTAATTATTGTTCTTTATATACAACCATGAGATTGTCCCCACATTTGATGTCTTTGCCACAATCTTGCATCGGTGTTGGGTAAGGGAGGATGTTATTTTATTTCAATTCAGTGTGGCATTCTTTGTCGTCTGAGATGTTAGGTCTGTTAGCATACGAAGGATTGTCAATAAGATTGTTGTCAATCCAAAAACAATAATGGTTGGGCCTCTCAGCATATCACTCTACTAAAATTGGAGTTAGCCAAACTAATTATCACCACCAGACATTTCTTGTGATTCAAATCCATCACATGACAAAACTTATTGCATTTTGATAGCGGTTTTGGGGAGGAAAGTGATTTTGATGTTATTGTACTCGAAATCTATGTCTTGCAGCGTTTGGATTTTAATAATGTTGAAATCCAAAGTTCCAGAGATGGAATTTCTGGCTATTCTCCTACTCATACAAAATCACAATTAGCCATGTTAATTGATTCCACAAACTATTGGCAATGGTCACCAAAAAGCGACATAGGACTTAAATAGAATACTCACATGGTTTCAAGTTCGGAAAGTTACAAACATTATAAGGAAATGATCCATTCAACTTTCCGTTTTCTATCACGATGTGAAACAATTCAAACACAAACGAAGAAAAGGGTATCAATATTAGTTAAGTTTCTTCTGTAATCTATTTAGAGAAGCGCTTAGATTACTTTGGACTTACATTGTGGTTAACAAGTCTAAGGAAGAAAACCACATGGGAACTTGGGATACATCAAATGAATTGTTGCGAGGTCCCTGTGAATACCACACGCAAACATTATTATTAGACTTCACAACATAAAGGAAGGATATTTGAAGGTAGACTAGTCCACTTAATATGCACCCAATCAAATGGACGATCAACGCATCATGACCGGCATTGACCGTGGTGCATATTGAGTGGAGATTAGCCGTTGGCTTACTCACAAGTATTGCAAGTTTCTCATCCCGGATAAGTCAGGAATAGTACCGTTTAATTTATTGTTTGAAATATGCCTGAAAGTACAAATTGATCCCAACAGTTACCACGCTAATCTCAATATATTATCTCTGGGAATGAAACAAAAAAGCTAATGCCACCTTTACAACTATTTTACCACTCTTTGGGAAGAGACACGTTTGAATCAAGGCATGTTATTTTAATACAAATGTTATGAATCTTACATACAAGGGAGAGTAGATTTTCATGATTGATTAGGTCGATGATTAACATGAGGAAATCACAACGTGTTCTTCATCTTGATGAAAAACACAGTGTGTTTTTTCAGCACGTTGAAAAACATGACGGTTTTCCACACAGTTTCATTTACGAAATTGAATTTTATGAAATCACACTAGTATGAACTTAATATTTGAATTCATATTTGTCAACAAGAACCTTAATAATAAATGTCTTGAAATACAATGTTTGATAATCTCTATTTTTTCCATCTACTTCTAGATATATAGTTATAACATTCTTTTTTGGATTAAACAAATGTTATCACCAATCATGAGTTGGGGACCACATATAATATTAAATGCATAGTTACATTTTTAGGGGAAAATTTTTATCGCTCAATTTTTCATTAAGATGGAAAACTTAGCGTGTTTTTCATCAACATGGAAAACAAACTGTTTTTTTTAGCATGTTGAAAAACATGACGGTTTTCCACATGTTCAGGGTGGCCTATTTGAGTGTCAAGTATTAGTTTGTGTTTGTTTCCATCGATCGAGCCCTAATACACCTAATGTGACAATTGAACATGTATTAGGGCTATATTTTGAATCATTTATACCAATTTAACCCTAATACATGTTAAATTAATGTTAGGTGTTGTATTATAGTTTATGGTGTTGTAATTGTGTTATTTAAGATGACAAGTTAGTGTTTAGGGAATCATATCAATGTTTGTGTGTTTAGGGTATCGTATGATTGTTTAGGATGACACATTAATATTTAGGGAATTCTAATTGTGTTTTGTAAAGTGAACCATTAGTTTGTAAGGTCTCATTATAGTTTTTAGGGTTTCATATCAAGTTTACATTGTTTTGTTAATGCTCAAAGTATCTTGATTGTCAATTATGTTATTTAGGTTGACCCATTAGTGTTAAGGTTTTTGTATCAATGTTTGAATGTTTAGGGTGGTGTATTAGTGTTTAATATGAGTGCTTATGATATCAAATTATTTTGTAAGGTGTCCTAATTATATTATTTACGGTGATCCCTTAATATTTACAGTCTTCTAATAATGTATAATGTGTCATATTAGTGTTTATCAAGTCTTATAATTTTTTTAGGGTAAAACATTAGTGTTTTTTTGTGTCTAATTTATGTTATTTAGAGTAACCCATTAGTGTCCAAGGTTTTGCATAATTTTTTTATTGTTTAGGATGTCATATTAGTGTTTAGGGTAACGTATGGGTTGATATGGTATTACAACGATGATTATCATTTTGTATGAGACCATGTGTTTCATTAGTGTTTAGGCTATCCTAATTATGAAATAGAGGATGAATCATTAGTGCATAGAGTATCATGACATTATTTAGGGTATTGTATCAGTCTTTAGGGTGTTAAATTAATGTTTAGTGTATCCCAATTATTTTATGTGGGGTGACTAATTAGTGTTCAAGGTGTCGTATAAGTGTTTAAAGTGTCCAAAATTAATTTAATGTGGGTGACTTAATATTATTTATGGTGAGAGAATTAGAATAATTATAGCTAATATTATGTTTCCATTCATCATTAGAATTAGAATACTTTTAGCTAATACTTCTAGAGATGTTATGTTAATGTTATAAACAATTTGTAAATTTATTGTTCATTTTATATAAACAATCATGCAAAAAAATTAAATGTTTTGTTATGTGGAAGGAATACAAATCAAATCTACAATATTATCTAAATGAAGTTAGTGATCATATAATCTTTCCAAGAATAAGTAGGAATTACACTAGTATGTTAATAAGTGAGATCGATGAAAAATATCTATTACCTAATACTGTGAAAATAGGAACAAATTTATGTTCTTGATATACACATGGATGGCTTAAGAAAACACTTGTGGAAATTTTTTACATAGTTTCTTGGGAATGCATGGAGGATGGCCCAAGATAATGGTCTAGAAAGATGGCACAAACAACCTAACATGCCATGTTCTATGGTTAGTAAATTTAAATAAGTTACATCAGCTCAACATGTGATGTCGATATATTCTGCTCCACATGTCTTGAACTCTATAGTGTCATGTGACATGTGCAAGTGAAATCCCTTAAAATTATTGTGTTCTAACTAACTGCAAAACACTAGGAGTGACATTGCAAAAAACAACTATTGACATTGGGAATATTGAACAACAAGGACTTTCTTTCTGAGATATCTCAAAAGTACAAGTACCTCAACAATATGTGTATCAAACTCCTTTTCTTCTTCAAATGATAGTAAAAAATGGAGTATGGGGCTTATATTGAATTCTACTAGAACGTGGGAGGATAATGGTGTTAAATGTATTCTAGATTTGATTTGGAACATTGTGCACGTGATAGGTATGACTAGGAATAGGTATGAATTTTAAATTTTTAGGGTTTGTACATGACTCTATAACTTGTTTAGGGTCTCGTAATAGTGTTTAGGGTGTCATATCAATGTTTAGGATGTCATATTAGTGAATAATGTGTCCCAAATGTATTATTGGTGGTGACACATTAGTGTTTTATGTCATATCAATATTTCAATGTTTAGGATATCACATTAGTTTTTAAGATATCATTTGATTGTTTACGGTGTCAGATTAGTGTTAAGTTTTCCTGATTATGTTATTTAGGATAGACCCTAAATTATAAACCTTGAACCTTAAGTCATAAACTCTAAAGCTTGAACCCTAAACCCTAAACCCCTAAAGCCCTAAACCCTAAACCCTAAACCCTAAGCCCTAAACCCTAAACCTTGAACCTTAAAATTTAGAAAATAATTATAGTTTTCATTATTATTATTAATTAATATATTTGAAACTGTAAGAAAAGATGGCAATTTGATGTCATATCTATTACCTAATACTTTGTAAATAGGAACAAATATATGTGTCTTGATATACACAAGGACAAATATAACATGAAACTTTATCTTAGTACAAATATATCAAACAATTTTTTAGAAGCATCTTTTCAAAATGAATGACGTGGTCAAATATTTTGTTTAGTATATAGACACTAAATAATAGTGTGAACTAGTTTATTATTATGGTATTATTGTATTCACGTGTTTGTTAATAAATGATAGAGGATTTGGTAATTTCTACAATTTGTGTTTATTAATCATTGGTATGAGACTAGTTAATTATGTTGATATTATGTTGGTATTGGTTAAATATGCATGCGATCTTTGAGTTGTTAGTTTTGATTTCATTGTTCTTAGCTGTGTTAAATTAAATACATTAGGAAAATTTTGATTTCTTGGATGCATTATAGTTATAAATATTGTGAATGTGGATATCATTTGTATATATTATTAGTTGTTAAAAATTTGTAATTATAATGTTGTGAATATTTAATGAAAGATGAAGATATAAAAATTATGTGATATCATACTCTAACTCTCAATTTGGGATATGGAGACAAGTGCCTATGCAAAGATAGGAATCGGTGCATCTTTGGAGGGGATTTCTCCTTAGGATTTCACATCAATACACCCAAATATCGTTGCATGATGAAGGGCTTGTCCCTTAGTATTTTGCATCGATAGTTGGGTGGTATACTATGCTGAGAAGAGGTTTTTAAACTCACTCGCTGACCCTCCACTCATAAATGCAGCCTTTCATAATATCACAACCGTCCCTTTTGCAATGGACGGTTGTGATATTATGGTAGGGTGCATCTTGAGTGAAGGATAATCGTTTGCATTTTTGATACTTGAATTTTTCATGGATACTATGTTGTGATTATTTTATCATATTAGATGATGTATATTTGATTTGACATGTATTGTACTAACATTAATTGGATATTTTTGTTTTGTACTAGTTACTCTTTTGTGCAGTGAATATGAATACCATGAGCCTAATTTATCTTGATCCTATATGTAAAACAAAGAGATACAAAAATACGAGCTTCCACGTAAACTGAAGATGAAGGGCGTTGACATAAAAAGTTTGAAAAGCTAAGAGTTCCTAAAAATAGTCATCAATTTATTAACAATTTATAAATTATACATATATTATAGATAGTTCAGTATGCCAATGAATACTAGTTGTTCAAAATGTATAGCAAATAATTTTTATTATGATTCAAAATTTTAGCACCAATTCTAAAATTCAAATAAAAGTGTGAAAATTTTGAAATATCTATATTCCTCAATTTTAGTTTGTAAGTTCATTTTTTTCAAAAAGAACGGTATGTGGGTGTTGCGATGATTATTATTTTATTGTTGTTTAATTATTGTGTTTTGGCATGCATAAATGTATATATATATTTTTAAAGATGTTATTAATATTAATATTTTAATTTTTTTATTTGTAACTTCTATTTTAAATAAACATGTTCTTGTTTCGATAGTTTTTATTGTTTTTAGCTAAATGTAATAATATTTTATATGGAAGTTTCTCTCCACATTGAATAAGTGTATTTGACATAATATTAATTTTGTAATAGTCTTTGTCTCATTATATTTATTATGTCACATTCTTTGTCACATTATAGATGACCATATTGTGATATGCTTGTGCACTGGAAGCAGTAGGTAGTCCTATAAATTGTTGTTTTCCTTGCATTTCAATATTGTCTTTTATACACGTGGCTTTTGAATTAGACAAAAATTTGAATGCTTCCAATGTTTTAAGATGGTATTCATGTTGATGATGATGAATCACAAGTCAAAATTTATTTTGGTAAGTATGAAATAATTGTTTCATTAATGATACAAAACTGCATGTAATAATTTTTAGGATGGGAAGGAGGCCCAAATGGAAGGGCATGATTGATCTTCCTGTCTAAGAGATTACAGAGGAAAAGAGTTAGTTTTCATATGATGACCTAGAATGGAAGCCAATAGGGGATGAGACAAACTTTGACATTTGTGCCGCCATACCGCTCACAAGACTACATGCATTTCTAAAGGGGGAAGGTTCTAACGAAATTTTGAGACTACCTTCACTCGCACAAATCACAAGTCAACAAATATAGAAAATCCAAAACCGCATATAACCAAGTCATATTCTAGGTTTGGAAATTCACTAACAATTTATTTTTTTGTACGTTCTTTTCATAAACAATTGTATAGAATTTGATGTTACCATTTTTAATGCATCTATTGGTGTTCATATGGTCAGATGACAATATAAATAAGCTAGTAACAAGTGAAAAAGTGAGTAGGTGTATAATTAAAAGGGGTTGCCAATGTCATTTCAATGTGAAGGTTTTTATGGAGACCGATAACGGTGGCCATAATATTATACAACCATTTGTTTCATTGTGATGTAAATGGTGAGTGTTTTCATGGGAGGAATGAAAATACCATTAATGATCCTCGTCTGAATGTTTCCTCGTACTTATCAAATGAATGCAAAACTTATATCGAGAGTATTTTGTTGATGGGAGTCACCGTGGAAATAGTGTACGATAAATATATAGAGGATCCATCCAACGTGGGTATATCGAGCAAAGAGGGATGAATACATGACAAGAAAGGATGTGGTGAATGCATGGAAAAGAGTTTCATTGTAGAAGGTCTCAAAATCATGCCGATGATGCCATGAGCGTGAAATTATGGCATGCGGAGGAAAGAGACATATTTTTCTACTATCAATGCCCAAATGGAACCACCGTTCCATTCATTATGGGGTTGCAAACACCGTGGATGTGTGAAATAATGGTTCAACATTCACACAATTCCATAATCTCCATGGACTCGACATTTTCTACCAAAAATATGGTGTAAGTAATTGGAATGAATTTTGAAATGATGTGTAATTTATGTATCATTAATAGTGTTCCCTTTCTATTATATTAAACTTCATGTTACCATTTGATGTCATATTCCTTATAGTACCAATTATACACATTGCTTTTTTTTTATGAGAAAGAGGTTGGGGTGCCCGTAGCATGGGCCATTTCTTCAAGGAATAAAATTGAAGACATTTACGGGTGGTTGGCGGAAGTCTAGAAATGAGGAAAATGCCTTCGTGTCGATTGGCAGATCAATGTGTTCATTACAGATGATGTGTTGGCTGAAATCCAAGCCATCATGTGTGTTTTTTTGTCATGTAGTGCTATTCCTATGGCACGTGTGCATGGCATGGTTGAAAAATGTGCACAAGTATTGTAGCAAGGAGTCTAGGTGGAAGATTTTAGAGAGACTAGGTACCATCATGTATGGTTCGAAATGCATCACAAGCACACATTTAGAACCATTCAATACTTATTTAATGAATTCAAATAAGAAACTAAGCTCCTCAAGTACTTCAAGAATACATGGTGTGAGAGTGAAGAATGTGTTGGTGAGTACTATCATTTGTGTGTTTCCTTATTAATTACCATCAATTATAAATCTTGGTTTATAGTGTCACTGATTTTCAATCTGTGTCACTTGATAGCTATGTGGGCAACAAATTTTAGAAACTTCTCCCATGAAAATCAAGAAACAAATGCATCCATCGAGTCCTACCATTGTTTTTGAAGACTAGATACTTGTGTGATAGACAAAATAAATGTACTCGCCGGATGGACTATTTGTTCTACACACTTGTGTACAAGGTGGAGCCATTTTACAAACATAAGAGGAAGTTACAAAATCTATCTTCTTGACCAATTTCAAAAAATAAAGACAACTATTGACAATGGTTGAGAGAGCAAAGAGTATTCTAGATAGATGATTACCTTATAATTACGTCTGATTGCAATCAATTGAGGGTGAGGAGCCAAAAAATTAGAAGCACGTGGTATTTGGTAAGACAATGTAAAGCCTTGAACATATACGAATGTGCTTGGGATATTAGAGGAAATACGTGTAAGAACATGTTGAAGGCATTGTATTTTCACAAGAAATATGTGTCGATGTCCTCATATCAAGCACTAGAAGTGACAAGTTATTCAATGCCATCATATGTTACTAATGTAGATTGCTATGCATAAGACGTAACGAAATAAGCATCGTGTTGAAATTATTTTCATTTCATGTGCAGGAGCCAATACTTATGGGGAGACAAGTAGGGTAAATGAAGACACATTCCGTGATGGCCCCTCATCACTATATCCAGACATTAGAAGTGGAAGGTAATTCAATGTCATCGTATATGGCAAGTAGTGATATAGATTGCTAAACATAAGTCATAATGAAATAAGCTTCATGTTGAAATTATTTTCATTTCACATGTAGGAGCCAATACTTATGGGGAGACAAGCAGGGTAAATGAAGACACATTCCAAGATGGCCCCTCTTTGTTGTATCCAACAAAAGAAGTGGAAGGTAATTCAATGTCATCGTATGTGGCAAGTAGTGATATAGATTGTTAAGCATAAGTTGTAACGAAAAAAGCATCATGTTGGAATTATTTCCATTTCTCATCACAACCAAGCTAATACCTATAAATGATGGACAAGCCCCTCCTCACCACCTTGTAAATAATGGCATGTTATGGGATGGCCCCTCCTCACCACCTAATGTATTCATGTGTACAATGATATTGAAAAACCTAGTGTATAAATAAATAACTTTCTATAATGTCTTATACATCACAGGAACTCCTAAAACAGTTGGGGCTGGTGTTTTGATGATATAAAGTGATTCAGATTTTATGGAACACACATCCAAAGAATTCTTGAAGTCAGTCTTCGAAACACGACTAAGTACAAATGAACAAAAAAACATTATTTGAATGTGTTCAAAGGTTTAGGAGAGACCTAGAAGCATCAAATATGTTGGATGTTGCTTTCAAAGGAGATGTTAATGAGACAACCACCACCCGCATGCATCCATGGTTTAGTGTGAGTAAAAAATGCCACCGTAGTGTGACTAAGAGGCCAGTCATTGTAGAAGATTTGAAAAATCACGTTGAAGACTACGAATGCTTCCAATTTCCCAATGAAAATCATCCAAAGAGGAGACAAACCACACAAATGGAACATACAGGTTAAAACATTGAACTATTAGTGTGATTGTGAATTTGCAAGAAATTTTAATTGTGGAGGTGAAGACTAACATATTCATCATTTATTTTGCAAGTGGTTCAAATGCAGTTAAAACATCTCCCCGTCGTTGCTTATCTTTCAATAATTTAGCATTTCGCAAGGTGTGTATTGAATTTCCTTAATTTCATAACATTTATTTATTGTATCTAAGGTAATAATCCTTTAATACCTTGTCTAATATTTAATGCATTGTGTTACAAATGCAATAGATATGCAAAGAGATGTATCTTATGGAATGAGCAGGTTGAGCTTTGGAAAGTAAATGTATGGCATGTTGAGTGGGCCTATATTATAATTGTAAACATTTAAAATTCATGTATATGAGATTCTACATTGCGTATATTTAAAATACATAAATATGGAACGTGTACAACTGACCTAGTCTTTGACTATTTTTAGAGTATTTAAAAAAGTGCTCGGTGGTGTTAGCCAACGTAGAACCACTCATGTAATATATAGATAATATAAAATATTTTAACAAACATAAAGTTGATGTAATTATGATGAAATGATGTAATCAACAGTAACAAATTATCATGTCATATTTTTATTGCTACTATCAAAGTGCTAAAAAATAAACCTTTTTCAACACTATAAAAAATTAACCATTATTTTCCATAAGGTAAAAACCGTGATTTTTTCCACCTTTATGTAACAATGTAAAGAAAATGAAGTAAATAAAAGAGGGTGTGTTTTCCGCCACATTGAAAAAACACATGGTAAGGTATTCCGCCACGTTGAAAAATGCATGGTGTTTTTCAAAGCACTTTGAAAAAAGTGATCTTGTTCTCCAAAAGGAAACCCGGTGCTTCTCCTACTTGTTATAAAAATTTACTCCACATAAACTAATTTTCAAGTGGAGGAGGGTTGAATTTTCAAAAAAATTGAGAAACAGGTGTGTATTCCACCACGTTGAAAAACGCATGGTGTTTTTTAGCACTTTGAAAAACGAAATCCCATTCTCCAAAAGGGGCAACCCCAGTGCTTTTCCTTATTGTTGTAAACATTGAATCCACATAAACTAATTTTTATATGGAGATGGATTGAATTTTTCCAAAGTGATGAGAAACATGGTGTGTATTTACGCCACATTGAAAAACACAGTGTGTTTTTTAGCAATTTGAAAAACGTGATCCCATTCTCCAAAAGGGGAAAACCCTAGTACTTTTCCTTCTTGTTGTAAACATTGAATCCATATCAACTAATTTTCATGTGGAGATGGGTTGAATTTTTCCAAAGCGATGAGAAACTGGGGTGTATTCTGCCACGTTGAAAAATGCATGGTGTTTTTCAGCACTTTGAAAAACGTGATCCCGTTCTCCAAAAGGGGAAACCCTTGGTGATTTTCCTTATTTTTGTAAACATTGACTCCACATAAACTACTTTTCAGGTGGAGAAGGCTGAAATTTTTCCAAAGTGATTAAAAACAGGGGTGTGTATTCCACCATGTTGAAAAATGCACGGTTGTTTTCAACATTTTGAAAAATGCAATCCCATTCTCCTAAAGGGGCATCCCTAGTGATTTTCCTTATTTTTGTAAACATTGACTCTACATCAACTATGTTTCAGGTGGAGATGGGTTGAATTTTTCCAAAGTGATGAGAAACAGGGGGTGTAATCCGCCCATGTTGAAAAATGCATGGTGTTTTTCGGTACTTTGAAAAATCGCGATCCGTTCTCAAAAGCGGAACCCGGTGCTTTTCCTTCTTGTTGTAACATTGAATCCACATCTACTAATTGTCATGTGGAGATGGGTTGAATTTTTTCAAAAGCGATGAAAAATAGGGGTGCATTCACCACATTGAAAAACGCACGGTTTCTTTCGGGACTTTGAAAAACATGATCCCATTCTCTAAAAGGTGCAACCAGGGGATAATTTTAGTGGTGAATATTCATAATATGGTGAATATTCTATTTTTGAAAAATTTGAAAAGGTGAATTTTTCATGGGCGTGGTGAGGTAAAAAATGACTCTGTTCACCTAAAAATTATAGTTCAATTTTTTTATATGGGGGGTGAAAACTTCGTATTACCCTTGAAACTATCCCCTATATAATCCTAGATTATTCATCGTGTAGAACATTACTAGATCACTCGTATCACACTGGGGGCATATGTATTTTCAAGTATAGTAAATGCAACGACATGAGGGTAAAGGCTATAGGCGTGTGGAAAGAGGGGTGGAGGCTGCAGACGAGCGACATAGAGTTTTTTGACGCGTGACATGGAGAGTTTGTTTACGTGTGACATGGAGAGTTTGTTGACGCACGATAGGAGTGTGGAGGAAGTAGATGCATGACAAAGATTTGTTTGATGCATGACATGGAGATTTTGTTGTCGCGTGAAAAAGGCGAGAGGTTCTGATGCTTGACAACACCCTTATTGACAGCATCAACAAGGTGATTGATGCACGTCAGCGAGGCTCATTGATGCGCATCAACAAGGTCATTGATGCGTGTCAGTGAGGTTCATTGACATGTGTCAACCACCTTGTTGACGCGTAACAACAAATCTCATTTTGTACATCTGTAGCCTTTTGTCACACCTCTTAAAAATCAGGCAAAAATTTTGTTGTCGGACCCCCAAAAAAATTCACCTTCCCATGAAACCGGTTCCAAGGATATTCGCAGGTATTTTCCACCTCCGATTTCTAAGAGGTCTCTTAAAATGAACACTAGGTAACCCCGGTGCTTTTCCTTCTTGTTTTAAAATTTGACACCACATCAACTACTCATCATGTGGAAATGGGTTGAAGTTTTCCAAAGCGATAAAAAACAAGTCATGTATTCCACCATGTTGAAAAATGCACAATGTTTTTCAAAGCATTTTGAAAAAGTGATCCCGTTCTAAAAAAAGGCGCAAACATAGTGGTTTTTCCTTCTTTTGTAAACATTGAATGCACATCAACTACTTGTCATGTGGAGATGGGTTTAAATTTTCCAAAGTGATGAAAAATAGGGTGTGTATTCTACCACATTGAAAAATGCATGGTGTTTTTCATAACTTTGAAAAACCGATCCCGTTCTCCAAAAGGGCAACCCCTGAACTTTTCCTTCTTGTTGTAAAAATTTAATCAATATCAACTAATTTTCATATGGAGATGGGTTGAATTTTTCCAAAGCGATGAAAACAGGGGTGTATTACGCCACGTTGAAAAATGCATGTGTTTTTAGCACTTTGAAAAAAAATGAGCCCGTTCTCCAAAAGGCACAACCGCATGGTGTAATATTCCTTCTTGTTGTAAACATTGACTCCACATCAACTACTATTCATGTGGATATGGGTTGAATTTTTCCAAAGCGATGAAAAACAAGTCATGTATTCCACCATGTTGAAAAATGCACACGGTGTTTTTAGCACTTTGAAAAACGTGATCCTGTTCTCCAAAAGGGGCAACCCCTAGTGATTTTCCTTCTTATTGTAAACATTGACTCCACATCAACTACTTGTTAGGTGGAGATGGGTTGAATTTTTCCAAAGTGATGAGAAACAAGGTGTGTATTCTGCCAAGTTGAAAAACGCACAGTAGTTTTTTAGCACTTTGAAAAACATGATCTCGTTCTCCAAAAAGGAGCAACCCCCACTGCTTTTCCTTCTTTTTGTAGACATGGACTCCACATCAACTACTTTTCATGTGGATATGGGTTGAATTTTTCCAAAGTGATAATAAACATGGGGTGTATTCCGCCACATTGAAAAACGCACAATGTTTTTCAACACTTTGAAAAATGCAATCCTGTTCTCCAAAAGAGGCAACCCTGTGCTTTTTCCTTCTTGTTGTAAACATTGAATCCACATCAAATACTCATCATTTGGAGATGGGTTGAAGTTTTCCAAAGTGATGAAAAATAGGTCATGTATTCCGCCATGTTGAAAAACGCACAGTGTTTTTCATCACTTTGAAAAAGTGATCTCATTCTAAAAAGGCACAACCCCAATGGGTTTTCCTTATTTTTGTAAACATTGACTCCACATGAAATACTTGTCATGTGGAGATGGGTTTAAATTTTCCAAAGCGATGATAAATAGGGGTGTGTATTCTGCCACGTTTAAAAATGCACGGTGTTTTTCAAAAATTTGAAAAACCCGATCCCGTTCTCCAAAAGGGGCAACCTCGGTGCTTTTCCTTCTTGTTGTAAACATTGACCCCACATAAACTACATGTCATATGGAGATGGGTTTAATTTTTCTAAAGTGATGAGAAACAGGGGGTGTATTCCGCCACGTTGAAAAATGCACGATGTTTTTAACACTTTGAAAAACATGATCTCGTTCTCCAAAAGGTGCAACCCCCAGTAATTTTCCTTCTTGTTGTAAAACTTGACTCCACATCAACTACTCTTCATGTGGATATGGATTTAATTTTTCCAAAGTGATGAAAAATAGGTCATGTATTCTCGCCATGTTGAAAAATACACGGTGTTTTTCAACACTTTGAAAAACGTGATCCCGTTCTCCAAAAGGGACAACCCCGGTGCTTTTCCTTCTTATTGTAAACATTGACTCCACATAAACTACTTGTCAGGTGGAGATGGGTTGAATTTTTCCAAAGTGATGAGAAAGGGTGTGTATTTTGCCACGTTGAAAATCACACGGTGTTTTTAGCACTTTGGAAAAATGTGATCTCGTTCTCAAAAGGGGAAACCCCTGGTACTTTTCCTTCTTATTATAGACATTGACTCCACATAAAATACTTTTCATGTGGAGATGGGTTGAATTTTTCCAAAGTAATGAAAAACTTGGGGTGTATTTCGCCATGTTGAAAAATACATGGTGTTTTTTAGCACTTTGAAAAACGTGATCCCATTCTCCAAAGGGAAACCCACGGTGATTTTCCTTCTTGTTGTAAACATTGAATCCACATCAAATACTCATCATGTGGAGATGGGTTGAAGTTTTCCAAAGTGATGAAAAATAGGTCGTGTATTCGCCACGTTGAAAAATGCACAGTGTTTTTCAAAGCACTTTGAAAAACATGATCCCATTCTCCAAAAGGCGCAACCCCCAGTGCTTTTCCTTCTTGTTGTAAACATTGACTCCACATAAAATACTTTTCAGGTGGATAATGGTTTAATTTTTCCAAAGTGATGAAAAACAGGTCATGTATTGCGCCACGTTGAAAAATGCACGGTGTTTTTCAGCACTTTGAAATATGCGATCCTGTTCTCCAAAAAGGGCAACCCCCGGTGCTTTTCCTTATTGTTGTAAACATTAACTCTGCATCAAATACTCATCATGTGGAGATGGTTTGAATTTTTCCAAAGTGATGAGAAACGGGGGTGTATTCCACCACGTTAAAAAAATAAATGGTATTTTCACCACTTTGAAAAACATGATCTCATTCTCCAAAAGGTGCAACCCCCTGGTGTTTTTCCTTCTTGTTGTAAACATTGAGTCTACCTCAAATACTCATCATGTGGAGATGGGTTGAATGGTGTGTATTCGCCACGTTTAAAAATGCACGTTGTTTTTAGCACTTTGAAAAACGTGATCCCATTCTCCAAAAGGGGCAACCCCCAGTGCTTTTCATTCTTGTTGTAAACATTGACTCCACATCAACTAATTTTCATTTGGAGTTTGGTTGAATTTTTCAAAGTGATAAGAAACAGGGGGTGTATTCGCCACGTTAAAAATGTGTGCTTTTTTGTAACTTCAAAAAATGCTATCTCGTTCTCCAAAAGGTGCAACCCCGGTGCTTTTAATTCTTATTGTAAACATTGACTCCACATAAACTACTTGTCATGTGGAGATGGGTTGAATTTTTCCAAAGCGATGAAAAATAGGGTGTGTATTCCACCACGTTGAAAAATGCACGGTGTTTTTCAAAGCACTTTGAAAAACCCGATCCCATTCTCAAAAGGGAAACCCCCGGTGCTTTTCCTTCTTATTGTAAACATTGACTCCACATCAACTACTTATCATATAGATATGGGTTGAATTTTTCAAAAGTGATGAGAAACATGGGATTTATTCCGCCACATTGAAAAACGCACGGTGTTTTTAGCACTTTGAAACCGCGATCTGTTCTCCAAACAGTGTAACCCCGGTAATTTTCCTTATTATTATAAACATTAACTCCACATCACTACTCTTCATGTGGAGATGGGTTAATTTTTCCAAAGCGATGAAAAATAGGTCATGTATTCCACCATGTTGAAAAATGCATGGTGTTTTTAGCACTTTGAAAAATGTGATCCCGTTCTCCAAAAGGGCAACCCCTAGTGATTTTCCTTCTTGTTGTAAACATTTACTCCACATCAACTACTTTTCAGGTGGAGATGGGTTGATTTTTCCAAAGTGATGAGAAATAGGGTGTGTATTCTGCCACGTTGAAAAATTTAGTGTTTTTTAACACTTTGAAAAACGTGATCTCGTTCACCAAAAGTGGAAACCCCTAGTGCTTTTCCTTCTTGTTGTAAAAATTGAATCCACATCAACTACTTTTAATGTGGAGATGGGTTGAATTTTTTCAAAGCGATGAGAAAAATGGGGTGTATTCCACCACTTTGAAAAATGTGATCTTGTTCTCCAAAAAGAGGTGACCTTCGATGCTTTTCCTTCTTGTTGTAAAAATTTACTCCACATCAACTACTTATCAGGTGGAGAAGGGTTGAATTTTTCCAAAGCAATGAAAACAGGGTGTGTATTTCGCCATGTTGAAAAACACACGGTGTTTTTCAGCACTTTGAAAAACATGATCCGTTGTTCAAAAGGGACAACCCACGGTGTTTTTCCTTCTTATTGTAAACATTGACTCCACATAAACTACTTGTCAGGTGGAGATGGGTTGAATTTTTCCAAAGTGATGAGAAACATGGGGTCTATTCCTCTATATTGAAACATGCACGATGTTTTTCAGCACTTTGAAAAATGTGATCCCGTTCTCCAAAAGGTGCAACCCCTGGTGTTTTTCCTTCTTGTTGTAAACATTGACTCCACATCAACTACTTGTTAGGTGGAGAAGGGTTTAATTTTTCCAAAGCGATGGAAAATAGGTCGTGTATTCTACCACGTTGAAAAATGCACAGTGTTTTTCAGCACTTTGAAAAATGTGATCTCGTTCTCCAAAAGGGAAAACCCCGGTGATTTTCCTTCTTGTTGTAAACATTGACTCCACATCAAATACTTGTTATGTGGAGATGGGTTAAATTTTTCCAAAGCGATGATAAATAGGTGTATTCTGCCACATTAAAAATGCATGGTGTTTTTTAGTACTTTGAAAATCATGATCCCGTTGTCCAAAAGGTGCAACCCCCAGTACTTTTCCTTCTTTTTGTAAACATTGACTCCACACAAACTACTTGTCATGTGGAGATGGGTTGAATTTTCCTAAAGCAATGAAAAAAGGGGGTGTATTCCACCACGTTGAAAAACACGCGGTGTTTCTCAGCACTTTGAAAAACATGATCCCGTTCTCTAAAAGGGGTAACCCTCGGTGCTTTTCCTTCTTGTTGTAAACATTGACTCCACATCAACTACGTTTCATGTGGATATGGGTTGAATTTTTTCAAAGTGATGAGAAACAGGGGTGAAATTTCGCCACATTAAAAATGCCGTGTGTTTTCAACACTTCAAAAATGTGATCTTGTTCTCCAAAAGGCACAATCCCCGATGATTTTCCTTCTTGTTGTAAACATTGACTCCACATAAACTACTTGTCATGTGGAGATGGGTTGAAGTTTTCTAAATTGATGAAAACCAGGGTGTGTATTTCACCACGTTGAAAAATGCATGTTGTTTTTCAACACTTTGAAAAAATCGATCCCATTCTCCAAAAGGGTAACCCCAATGCTTTTCCTTCTTGTTGTAAACATTGACTCCACATCAAGTACTTTTCATGTGGAGATGGGTTAAATTTTTCCAAAGCGATGAGAAATAGGTCATGTATTCCACCACATTGAAAAACACACGGTGTTTTTCAGCACTTTGAAAAACGTGATCCCGTTCTCCAAAAGGTGCAACCCTCAAGTGCTTTTCCTTCTTGTTGTAAACATTAACTCCACATCAACTACTCGTCATGTGGATATGGCTTGAATTTTTTCAAAGTGATGAGAAACAAGGGGTGTATTCTACCATGTTGAAAAATGCATGATGTTTTTCAGCACTTTGAAAAACGTGATCCCGTTCTCCAAAAGGGGAAACCCCTTGTGCTTTTTTTCTTCTTGTAAACATTGACTCCACATAAACTACTTTTCATGTGGATATGGGTTGAATTTTTCCAAAGCGATGAAAAATAGGTCATGTATTCCGCCATGTTGAAAAACACACGGTGTTTTTCAGCACTTTGAAAAATTATTTATACATTTACACCAAAACATTTACATTGAATTTGTATAACATTGCAAAAAAACTATGAGAAGATGAGAAGTTACACTTGAACCAATGAAAACAATTTTGTAGTCTTAATGAATGGTAACACACATTTATTGTAATGTATATGTAGTATGAAAATTACATGCTTCAATGAGAACTTGAAATTTGAATTCTCTATAATATGTACATTAACTAAAAG
Source organism: Taxus wallichiana var. yunnanensis (assembly GCA_018340775.1). Classification (NCBI taxonomy): domain Eukaryota; kingdom Viridiplantae; phylum Streptophyta; class Pinopsida; order Cupressales; family Taxaceae; genus Taxus; species Taxus wallichiana. The sequence goes on from CM031244.1 coordinate 588,078,629, forward strand.
TAACATTCACAATACTCGCACATTTTAAATCTTATTCCAATTTAAATCTTGCTATTAGATTTTAAAACCTTCTAATATTTTATTATGTTTTGATGGTATAATTATTATTTACTCTTTTAAAAACTAAAATATATGTTTAACCAACACCTTGTTGATGTCAAAGGTCACATGGAAAGTGTCATTTTATTACAAAGTCATATTTTATGTCAAAGGTCACTTGGACAGTCTTCGGTGTGAGCGACTGGTACTTTTTTCTCAGTCGACGCCTTGGCCAGGATGTACATCTTCTTCCATAATTCTTTGTGACCTTCATGAATTTTAACAACGAAATTAAAACTTTCTACTTGATTTTCGAACACTTTTTATTGGATTCACACGTCGTCTCCCAATTCTTAATTTCTAATTCCAACTCTTGAACCTCAAGCTCCAACTCCATCTTCTTTGAGGAAGCATCTAGTAATTGGTTCAATAATTCCTTATCTATCTTTGACAATTTTAAATATTGTTTTCTAAGTCTTTCACGCTTGATTTTATAAAAATTTGTCTTGTTCATTGCAAGTTTTGGTTCTATTTCCATACAAAACCGACAAGGATGACTCATCTTCTTGTCCAACTTCGACACGTTTGTTTGGAGGGCTCTCTCTGATCTTTCCGAACACATTAGTACCGACACTATAGAGTTTTTCATAATATTTCGGTTTCGGCACTGGTGAGGCCTTGTACTTTCCAACCTTTGTTTGTCTTGCCATTTAATTAAACCTGTATTTAAACAACCAATTAATATATGTTAACATTCAAACGTAATTGTAACCATATACCATATACCATACACGAAAGTAGAACCCAATAAATTAACCATATACCATTTACCGTAATCCAAATTCATAGTCACATTAATACATTAACCATATACACAGTGACAACATCATTATTTATACAATAAATGGAATGTCACATAACAAGAATAAAAACCATCTAATGTGCTATAAACAGAACCACAAACCATATTCAATTTAACAAGAATGTAATACTAAATCGTAAACGTCAAACACATTAAAGTAACAACCTCATCACACATATATACAATTGTCTTCTAATCACACTTGTATTACTCTTCCTTATTCATCACATCACATACCAGATATAACAATTGAAATACATGATCTAAATACTAATTAATGTGCACATCATAACATCAACTGAAAAACAACCATATTAGTGTAAAATCACATACATCTAATAATCATAATTTAACCACATATGTCTATCCATATCATCTATTATGCTACAAAGGAAAAATTCATCAAATATAACTAATTTTTTGCATACCACATAATCAATATCTATACATATATGTCTAATATATAAGTAAAATTTGTCAAATATGTAAGTGAAATATAAAATTTCTATGACTAGTATATTCATTTGTTATCATTTTCTTGGGTGGGAGTGTCTCACCTTGGTGTATATTCTTCCATACTTCCTTCTAATCTTCGTGTATTTTAAGAACGGTATTACTACTTGATTTGCGAACACTTTTTGTCCGCTTCACGCATTGTCTCCCAATTTTTAATTTCTAGTTCTAACTCCTGAACCTCGAGCTCCAACTCCATCTGCCTTGAGGCAATTTCTCCTATTTCATCCAATATTTCATTGTTTTTTTTTGTAAAATATAAATTTTCCAATGCAAAGCTTTCACATTGGTTTTGATATATATTTGTCTTCTTTGTTACAAGTTTCATTTCTAAATCCATACGAATTGATGGGGAAGGCTCGTCTTCTTGTGTAGCACTAACATCTTTGTTTGTAGAGCTCTTTGCATTCTTTTTGAACGGATAAGTGTCACTATCAAATGATTCATAATCATTTGGTTCTTGCACTATGAAGCCTTGCGCTTTCTAGTCTTCTTTAGTCTTGTCATCTAAATAAACTTGTATTATAACAATCAATTATTATATGTTACCATTCAAACATAATTAGAAAGGAAATAATGCACTTAACTTATACGTAACAAAATATTATCATGGATGAAATATATACGAAAGTTTCATAAGCACATCAAACCCAAGTATGCATACATGGATGTAGAACGCAACTATGTAACGATAAACCACAAGCCATAATCGATAATACACTAGATTTGAAAAAAAAATTATGAATATATCGGGATAAATTATTGAACACGTCAAGCCCAAGCAGAATACAATTAAGAAGAACTCAACTATGTAACCACATACCAAAAACCGTAATCCACAATCTATAGTCATGTTAATACATTAACTAGATACACAGTGACAACATTATCATTTATACAGTAAATGGAATGTCACATAACAAGAATAAAACCCATCTAATGCATTATAAACAGATCGTAAATGGATAACTATATGTAACCCATAACCATAAACCATATTCAATATATCAATAATGTATTACTAAGTTGTAAACCTCAAACACATTAAAGTAACATCATCATCATCATATACACATATATACTAATCCGACTCCTCACAATCAATGTTATACATAAAGGTTTTCATCTCCTTCATTGCCTAGTGTTAGCGACAGAAAATACTTCATCATAGAATCTAATACGTTTCTTCTCATTTCTATGAACAGAATTTTGCATGATGGCAAGAATGGGTGGGGCATCCAATGTCTTTATCCAAATATGGCGCGTTGTCTCAACTTGTACCACATCATCTTGAAATCCAACCATATAGTAAATAAGTGAACGTAGATGAATCTCTCAGTTAAACACATAATTAAATTAAATCATTTATTACAACTACTTGCCTCTTCAAGAGTGTCAAGTTTGATATCACTTGAGATCCCAAATAGAAAACCCTTTGACACACTCTACCAAAGTGTTTACAAATGTATTAGGGTAGGGAAATGGAGCAGTGGGAACAATGGCCTCAGAAATAATCACTTTGATAATAAATTTGGGGAGTGTGATGCCATGACACTTTGTGTGTGGGCTACTATCACAAACCACTCCTCTCGCGATAACCATATCATTTGACATTAACCTAACTTCGACCCCGTCAAGAAAATCCTAGAATAACGACAATCTCAATTACATTAATAAATTTTTCTTAATTTCACCAAAAAAGAATACAAAAAATCAAATGAGAACATTCAATAACTTACCAATCTAGTTCCACCCTCTCTCGTACTTCTAGTAACGGTGTCTGTGTCCCTCTCCTCATGCCTCCCCTTGTCACCCTCTCTCTCCTTGACTGGAAAAGAAGATACAACTATGGGATTTTTCATCTCCACCTCTCTTACCTCATGTGAAGCTATCTCTCCAATAAGATCGAGACCACATGTTGATTGAGAAGGGGGCATGTTATCGCAAACATCCACCTATAACAATCAAGTCATCAAGACAATTAAAGTATCAACAACATAAGGAAACATACATTTTTCAAGTGCGTGTTAAGTGGTTTTTACCTCTCTCCATTTTGAACTATGAATCGAGTGTCTCTTTCGGTGTAAGAGTTGACACAAAGGAATGTCATAATCCTACGCACGCCTACAACTAGTATATACAAAAATACACAAAAACTACATTGTATCCTTACTTGCAAAATACCAATAATTACTTACGTTATCATTCGTAGGGGGGTCAAATTTTTTTCTACTTGTTCCACCCTCTTCATGACATAATATTAATTTTTTTATTTCCAGCCAAACATAATATATAAAATACTATACTAATCTTAAATTTACCTCTATTCCGATATTTGAGTTTTTATTTCCTCTCACTCTCAACCAATGCTCCTCTCTCGCCTTTCACATCTCCATTGAATCATAGGCACACATTGCATCATCCACCTCCCTCTTTCCTTCTAGCTCAACTCCTCGAATCAATATTTGCATTCTTTTCTTCAAACTCAATCGATAACCCTCCTCCGTTGCAAGTAGAATCGTTACCTCAAGACGCAGTTCACATTCGCCTCCATCTTTTGCATGTATGCACTACTTCTATCCGAGAGATAGGTGATCGTTTCCATGTATGCTTACGGTCATGCTTATGAGGTTCCACAGAGGGAAGATTGTGTTCTACTTGGAGATGTCTATTTAGTCTATAAAACTCATAAAATATAACATCCCCACTATCAGCACATGATCCCTGCTAACATACATAACAAATATGACCATTAACATATTTGGTTCTATACTCTACGGGTGGCTCATGGATATTTGAGCAAATGGGCTCGGAAGGACCATCTGACGTATCACCATCAACTGTTAGAGGATCATCTCCCTTTTCTTCCTCTGTGATGCTTGTGAAACACGTATGTGCCATGTGATGTGAAGGTTCTTGTATCTAGGGAGTCCAAGTGCATAACTATTATCCCAACATAAAATATTAAGTATTTTGCAAAATAATTAATGTTCACGTATTCAAATATTATCATCAAGATGAGCACCTCCCCTATGGTTCCATTTTTTGGAACAATCTGGTTAAGAGCAGAAATTTCATTAAGCAAGGAAGTAAATGGAAAGTGGGTGATGGTTGGGATATAAATTTCTGGGATGATAACTGGTTTAATGGAAATCTTATGGACAGATTTGGGATAGTTAAGGACAATCTTGTAAACAAGTATGGCATTAAAATCAAGGATTATATTGAGGGAAATGGCAATAGAAAGAAATGGAAAAAACTTTCAGTGGAGAGAGATGATCTGATTCAAATTATATCCTCCCTTCAAGATCAGTTAGATCTTATTCCCTTAAGTCAACTGGACACTAAGGATGAGCTGGTCTGGAATAATTCCATTGATGGGGACTATTCTGTCAAAATTGGATATAATTTTTTCTTTTGTGATTAGTCAAACAGAGTTCAATTGGAATAGGATTTGGATGGCTGAATTAACTCCTAAAATAAATTTCTTCCTTTGGCTAGCTATCAGAGGTAGGATTCTTACCACTGACAACCTGATGAGAAGAGGTTTTATAATGCCTAATAGATGTCATCTTTGTAAAAAAGACTCTGAGGAAATCAGTCATTTGTTTATCCATTGTGATTATGCTACCAGAATATGGAGTTTTGCCCTCTCTAAATTTGAAGCTCTCTGGGTGGTGCCGAAGGATTTCAATCAGCTTTGGACTCAATGGAACCCACCCTATAGGCATTGTGTTGTCAGAAGGATCTGGAAGCTGGTTATCCCTCATATTATTTGGAGGATATGGAAAGATAGAAATGATATTATTTTTAGAAATAAGAATCAAAACTATAAGCTCAGTATTGGTAAAATTTCTAATGATATCAAAGAGAATATTGCTAGATTTAAACCCCCAAGAACAAGAGTTATCCAGAAAATGAAGAATGTGTCTTATCCAACTAGCGATTGGAGTCATCGATAGCCGTAGCAATTCCAATAATAGTATAGATAGATCTTTGATTCAATGGCATCCTCTTGATTTTAACTGGTATAAATTGAACTTTGATGGGGCCTCTAAGGGTAACCCTGGGATTACGGCAGGGGGAGGAGTGATCCGGGATCATAAAGGTAGTCTGATTGCTACGTATGCTAGAAAAATGGGAATTCAAACCAATCATTTTTCCAAAGCATTATCTGCTTTATGGGGACTGAGAATTGCTCAAACTCATAATATCCAAAACCTCATTCTTGAAGGGGACTCCCTGAATATCATTAATCACCTTAATCAGTGCTCACCTCCAAGTTGGAACATCAAGGATTTTATCTTAGAGTCCATAAGTATCTGCCAAACCTTCAATAACATTCGGATCATGCATACTTACCGGGAGGGTAACAAGTTGGCAGATGCATTGGTTAATTATGGCATTAATGTTAACCACATTGTTTGGGATAATAATAGAATTCCTCAACAGCTTCAAAGCAGCATTCAAGTGGATATGTATACACATGCAAATTCATGATTTGGGTTATGATCATTGGGAGTGGATTAGTATTAATAAAGCTCCCACAAGTGCTGACTTTAAAACTAAGCTTATACAAATCTTGTCGAACAATCAAGATTGTATGAAGTATAATGGAAATTTTAAGTGGATTTATATAGAATTGAAAATAGCGCATGCGGCAACATTGTGCTCTCAATCTGGTTACAAGACTCTACGGATCCCCAAGTCGAAATAATGTTAATGATGATAGGGAGTGGGCTAGAAAAAGGGCCGTAGTTCCCACATGTAAACTTCCACAGGTTCAAATCAGCAGTCACGTGGGTATTCGTGGGAGAAGCAACAATTATTCTAAATAGCAATTTCAAGTGTGTGGATAACATTAGTGAAAGGCGGACTGGTTTTAGCGCTCTTAAGGATTCTAAAAATTTTGCAAGCGATTAAGCATGGTGACAATAGGAGCCCCCTTGCAGATTGAGCCCGGCGCGGATCTGGATTGGAAGGATAATGTGAAGCTTTGGAATAGTCTCGGCCGAGGATGCATCACCAACTTTATGGAGAAGATTGGGGCCACGACCAAAGTATTTCAAAGTGCATTTTGTGAAGTATTGGAAGGATGCACCTTTGTGGATTATGGGGGCGAAGATTTTGATCAACGAGGAGTTAATTATCTTGAAAGCAATTGGCCTTGGCATGGAGGGGTACCATTTTTTTAATAAAAGGGTTGACAGAGAAGCTGAGGAGAGGAGATTTGTTGAGGGAACAAAGAAGTTGATCTTTGTCACGGCGGGTCTGCTTGTTAGTTCGATCCCTTCACCTTATGATGAGGTTACCCGTATGATGGTGCATTTCATTTCTTTGGAAGGGAGGTTCGTCACTGTGCCTGCTAAGCATCTTATCTTCCTTAACCACTTCCATAGGAATCACATGGTATGTTACCCCCATTATCTACTTCACTCTCTTGAGCGCTCCATTTTGGAGTTTCAAAAGCATGCTCGTGTGGTTCCTTTGCACCAGGGGCTAATTTTCTTGCTGCATAAATTGTGTCTTCTTCGATCTCCTGGTTTCCCTTCCTCCCCTGGCTCTGTTCCCCCTCTGCCCGGTTCAGCGGCCGCTAGCCCCATCTCTCCTCACTCTGTCCCCGCCACTGCTATTGTCACCCCTCTGTCGGCCTTCCCGACTTCATCTCCCATTCCCCCACCTCTTCTCCCACCCCTTTTGCTTCTACTTTGGCTGGACGATTACTGAGGTCCTCTAGAAGACTGAACCTTGATACCCCTACTAAGGGGAAGGGTCCTTAAGAGATTGAAATTTCCCATAACCTCCTTCATATTAGCAGTGCTAGTTCTCAGGAAGCACATATGGAGAACTCCTAAAAAAAAGGCTAGAAGCCTTAGAAGCTGACATGAAGTTGTTGAAGGAAGAGGTCAAAAACTTGACAAAACAAAAAGGTAAGAGGAAGGAGGAGGAGGTGGCTATGAATAATAGCTAGATTGAAGATATTTACAAGAAGTTGAACTCCTTAGACTCCTGTTTAGGGAAGGCCAAGACTTGTCATGATTATAATATGGCCATTTTTAATGCAATTGAAGAGTTCATTAAGCAAAGCATGTCCGTAGTGTCTCCAATCTCAGCGGGGTTCTCATGACCCTTTAGGGCACTGATAAGGAAAGAAAAAGGACCATTGATCAGCTAGATGTTACTGACTCTGCCCACATGAAAACTTTGGCTATGTTCAAATCTTGGTAGATTATCAAATTTAGCATCGACAAAGCCACCAAGAAGTAATTGTGGGTGCTTTTGCTGCACTTCTTTGTAATTATTGTTGTTTTTTTTTCTTTGTCTTTTTGCTTCTTTTCTAAAGATTATTAAATGCTTTTGTTTTGTGTTGGGGGTAGCTGCTCTTTGGCTACTTTGGGCTTCATTGTCCCATCTAGATTTTGATCCTTTCTGTTCTGGTTCTCTTTCCTATTCTGGCTTCTAGGCCCTCTTTTGTTCTTAAGGGTATAGTCCCTTTCAAAAAACTATTTGCCAAAAATAAAAATAAAAATATTATCATCAAGAAATGTGAAGAACCCTATATGAAAAGACAACAATTTCATAATTTTTATCCCGAGAAAATGACATATTTGTTACTATGACAAATAATTAATGTTCACAAAGTTATATATTATCGTCTCATTATTTATGTCTTCCCCAAAAACATAAGAATGGATTGTGAACATGGATCGACCCATGTCATCGAGCTTTCACATGTTTCATTCATGTGCGTTGTCATAACCATTGTCAAAGAGATGCATTGTAAAACAAGTTAAACTGAAAAAAATGGTGCATGATCTCATTTATTCATATTGAGAAAATGGTACACAATAAATGATTTGTGACAAAATTAGCCGCACACATTATTTTTCAAAACTGGATACTCGACTCTAGATGTTTCGAGTAAACATGAAATGTGAATTGCAAGTGTGTTAAATGAGAATATAGGATAAATCATTAGGTATCAAAAATACCTAGTCTATCAACCAACCATATAGTATATGGGTAAGTGCACCAAGTTGGTGGACAAAAAAGGGGTCATAAGTGGACGTCATATTGCAAAAAAGCAAAATCTCAACTTGTAGGGATTATTAGCAATACGCGCACTCAAAATTAGAAAAATTATATAAATATGAATCGTAGCATCCAGAATCTAGTTTCTAAAATACTAATTTTTTTTTAAAATGGACAAGTTTAGCTATATTAAACACTTAAAATTATATGACTTGGTTTTTTTTTTTGAAAAAAACTATAAGATTGTAGTCCGTTTGCCGCATGATTTGGATGACCAAATCTTATTATTTTTTTTTTTTCTTTGGTGAAAAGTTAGATGTAGTTGTCTATCTTGGGATGGATTTTATTTTGTATTTTTTCAAGCAATATTTTTTTTATGATTTTTTTCCGTGAAAGTGCTCTAAAAAGATATAGAAAACTGCGAGCGTTTTCCGTTTACTGCCATAACTATATCAAAAAATATCAAAATCAATTTTTTTAACGTGTATAGAATTTCTCCACACTTGGGATGGTATAATTTTTGGCACATTTTAATAAGTGAAACAAAAGTTGCAGTCTTAAACGTAGACATGAACATTCACGGGAAAAAATGTCTTAAAGACCTATTGTTAGTAAAAAATTATAAAATGATATTTATCTTATTCTATTCACTTTAAAATCAATATTTCTACGAAGCTAACAGTCTCCCCTACACGATGGCACCATTTTTGTGAAATGTTTTCATTTTTTTAGCATGGTTCAAGTCTGTGGAAGAGTAAATTTAAATTTTTTGACCCTTTACACTTCATAATGACCTTCCATAGCTTTGGTTGGGGCAAAACAAAGATTTCCCGAGCCTTAGGGTTGGATTTGAAGATACAGATAGGACCACGATCACGGTTTACAACCGTGATCGTGGGTTTTTAAACAAGAACCGTGATCGCGCTTTATAAACTACGAGTGCGGTTTATAAAGTGCGATCGTGGTTTATAAATCATATTTATACGCATCCCAATGTTCTAATTACCATGTGATTTTTACTGTTTGACTTTACCATATGAATTACTGTGAAATTCTATCATTTTCTACACGTTTTTCTTATCACCAAAAGTAAAACATCATGGGAGACAAGAAACGAAGTCAAAAAGGAAGTCATTAAGTAAAAAAACACCAAACGAATTAGAGGAAAACAAATTTCAAAATGTTGAGCAAATGTGGAATCTTCGTGAATCAAGAAGAGGTTCATCTTCAACCCCTACTATTATAAGCAATGAGGAACTAGGTAATGTTTCTACTGTCAATGTTGAAGTTTAATTAAATACTCGTGATGAAGATATTTTTACTGTCAATGTTGAAGAATAATTAAATACTCGTGATGTAGCAAATGTTGAAATTGAAGGAGATAATAAAAATGTGAATAAAGAAATTCAGGTTGAAAGCGTAGACAAACAAAATTTGACAAAAAACACCTCTTAATATTTTTCATAAGAAACCTAATTATTTTATTGAAATTTATGAAAACATTTTGAAACCAATGTGTGACAAACTTTTGAGCGGCAAATCGAGAAGAAAAACCACTAAAATTTGGGGTAATCATTTTGAAATTTTAAATGATTCCCAAAGATGTCAGTTGTTGGTTAGTTTGATGAAATTGAATAAAATGAGACCTACATTAAACACCTTAGGATTGACAACATATAATATACGTGGTAAAACCTCTACAATTGTTGAAAACCTTCATAATACATATCACACTATTGTCAAGAGATGCACTAGGGATAGTGATATTGTGCATCGTGTACTTCTACTACTAGTGTTGTAAGTGAATCAATAAAAAAATAATGTTTGATTAGGCAAACAAGTCGAATGTTGAAAGTTAATCGAAAAACTCTAATGAAAGCAATTGAAAGGCGTAATATCCTTCAATCACTCAATAACATCGATTTTTGGGCATTTTACAGTTAGAGCACCGCGTAAGGAAAATATATATACGATGCTATAAGAGAAGTTATTCAATTTTGGCATGATAACACTAGAGTTTCACCTAATACAAGAGATGTTGTAAAACGAAGAGTTGGTTCTATCAATCGTGAACCATCTCCAAAGCATTTTTTAGATATGACTCAAACTCAATTTTTTCATAAGTTTGAACAAGAGCATCCGGAAATTAAAATTATTCAATATTTTTTGAAATGTTAAAACCATTCTATGTGAAAATCAACCATGCTTGCACCACTTGTTGTTGTAGGTAACATGTTGAATTTGCTATGCATTATGCTAAATTTTTATGTATTCGTTCTATTTTGCATTCTGAAACTATGTTATCGGAATGTGGTGTTCAAGTTCCACCAATATCTTCCAGGATTTCATTCCTACGATATTTTGTGAAAAAGAAGTTAGACAATTTTTTTATAGTCAGGATTGTTTAGATGGAAGTTATGGTACATGTGGCGGATTACCTAAATTGGAAAGTTGCATCCATGAGCAAATTGAAGGTGCAATAGGAAATAATTTAGTTGAGTTTGATAAATATAAATCAATTGCATACCAGTTGAAAGATGGAAAAGAGTCTAAATGGTGTGAGCTAGTTATATAACATATGCATGTTTTTCAATTTATGAGAAAATTTAAGGATGAAATTGTTTATGAGTATGCTAGGCATACACAGAGCTTGATGGTTGGATGAACAGTTCAAGATATGCAAAGACACATTTCCTATTGGTACTATTGTTTCAGTGGTCGATTTTGCAAAGAATTACACATTGAAACTACAATGGAGGTTCAATCACAATATTACAACTCAGTACAAGTTGTCATTTTTGTGCATATAGCATTTATACATTCTCCTGATAAACAGAGAATGATCAAAAATTTTAAGAGAGTACCACTTTTATATCAGTGATGATCGTACTCATTCTATTGAATTTGTGCAAGGGTGTTTCCAGTTATTTTATGGAAACTTGTCTGATAGGGACATCCACTTCAAACAACATTATATATGGTCAGATAATTGCACGTCTCGATTTAAGACTACATGAATATTTTATTAGATGAGCAGGATGCATGTCAAGATGGGTATGCAACATATTTGGAGTTTCACTGAGGCTAGACATGGAAAAGGAGAGCATGACGGTGCAGGGGCATGTGTGAAAAGATATCTTGCAAGAGAAGAGTTAAAGTACAAATATGGTGCTAAATTGAAAGATGCAAAGAGCATAGTGGAATGGTGTATTGACAACATGGCCCGAGGTTCTCAAGAAATTTCCACGGTTTGCAGATATTTTTGGTTGATAGAGGAACAACAAATTTATAACTACAAGGATTGTATGAAACTCACTTTGGGTCCAAAGTGATATGCACTCATTTAGTAGCTCAGACACTACTTCGTGGGCCACATGGACAAGAAAGTTGACATGTTTTTGTGCATCTTGTATCGAATTTGTCATTGTTGAGTGTGATTCATAAGAATGGGTTGATGGATGGATTTGTAGGCCTCTAACTCCGCTTGTTATTTATCAACCTCCATAAGCATTACGACGTATTTTGCGAGATGAAGTTGCAACATCCAAAGACTTTGATGAAATTTCAATTTTGGTGTGATAAGGTATTTATGGTTATTTACAACTTTTGTATTGAGTTATCTCCATTGAAATTTTAATATGTACAATTTAAATTTGAGTTGAAACCTTTTTTTGTAGGACATGTGTTTGTAGTTATTGTGATACAAGACAATGAAGAAGGAACAGACTATTTCTTATGTTGTTGCATCAAGGAAAGAAATAATTTGACTTCTCTTATTATAGATGGTGAAGATATTGAGTACCCTACTAGGGTCAGTGGTAGTTATTGAAACTTGGCTTCGATGGTATCCATTAAAAACTCCTCTATTTGGGTGTTTGAAGACTTTGAGACACACAGGAAAATACTCTTATATTTGCATCTAGTTCTAGCGATAAATATTCAGTTGTATAGATATCGAGGAAGGCCTAATAACAAGATTCTTTGGAAGGTTCAAGAGTCAGATCATGAAGCAATCATGCCTTCTGCTATTCAGAGTAGATCCGATCCTGATGGTTCATTGGAATGAATTTACAATGCTCATGTCTGGTATATATAATTTCTTTGGTATATATAAATTTGTTAGATAAATTTAAGTTCATATATTTTATTAAATTTGTGTATTTTGTATATATCTAGTATGGTTTTGATTTGAAACTTAAATTTCTTTGACTAACACTTTTATATGTAGGTTAGTGGTGCCAGAAAAGCTTCCACCTTCACGTGGTTGGCACTGTTAGTAGAGAATTATAAATTCTTGAAGCTAAGAGAAGCTTTCATTATTTTACAAGAAAAGAGAAGCAATTAACAATGATTTATGTACCTTGTGGAGGGGGTTCTTGTCTCTAGAGGAGGTAGCCCAGAAGGACATGGAGCTTAGAGAACCAAAACCATTCCTCCCAAGTGTTTATAAGACCATCCCTACGTGTGTGCACATTCGGTTTGGTGCCATGACCCACTGTTTGTAAAATATACCATTTGATAGCCTTACACTATCTCAAACTACACTATTCGGCGCATTTGCAAACAATAGGGAAGTGAGAGAACCAATTGGAGAAGGAAAAAACCGAGATAGGATATTGTAGAGGGTCTTTACACCGAGGTGTAGGATCAGACGAGACGTCTCTAGGTGCCACGGAGTGCGCGTAGTCACCTGTTGAAGTTGAACATTTTTTTGGTCTCAGGGCTCTTAAGGGACTCCGCCAAAATGAGGTAGCCTAGAAGAAACGATGTTGTCACACACTAAAATGACACCTCTTCTAGCATTTAACTAGCCACTTTGGATGTGTCCGCACATTCGGCCAAAGATGCCATGACCCACCGTTTACAAAATATACTATTTATGACCTTACATTTGTCTCAAACTACACTATTCGGCACATTTGCAAACAATAGGGCAGCGAGAGTACCGTTTGGAGAAGGAAAAAATTGAGACAGGATATTGTATAGGGCACCGAGATGTAGGATTGGACGAGATGTCTCTAGGTGCCACGGAGTGCATGTAGTCACTCGTCGAAGTTGAATAATTTTTGGTCTCAGGGCTCTTAAGGGACTCTACCCGAACGAGGTAGCCCGGAAGCAACGACATTGTCACGCACCAAAATGATGCCTCTTCTAGCATTCACCTGGCCACCCGGACATTTCTACATAGTCATTTCGGTGCCATGACCCACCATTTACACAATATATTGTTTGACAGCCTTACACTGTCTCAAACTACACTATTCGGTGCATTTGCAAACAATAGGGCAGCGAGAGCACCGATTAGAGAAGGAAAAAACCAAGACAGGATATTGTAGAGGGTCCCTACGCCAAGGTGTAGGATCAAACGAGACATCTCTAGGTGCCACGGAGTGCGTGTAGTCACTCGTCGAAGTTGAATGATTTTTTGGTCTCAGGGCTCTTAAGGGACTCCGCCCGAACAAGGTAGCCCGAAAGCATGGACGTTGTTGCGCGCACCGAAGCGAAGCCTCCTCTAGGGTTCACCTAGCCACCTAGACATTTTTGTGTATTCGGTTCGGTGCCATGACCCATTGTTTTCAACTTTTTCAACAATTACAACTTTTTCAACTTTGGAAAGTGAGCTAAAAATGTTGTCGTACAAAGGGATCTAAAATTTAACTTTGTTGTCACATATCTTATAATATCCACCTTGATAACCAATCCACTTTATATATTACACGACCAACTCATCACATTTTCTACAAATGAATAGAAGATAAACACCATTTTTGCTTCTATAATAGTACTAGTTTTGTGAGAATATCAACAAAGTTTTCTATGGTGTGTACCTTGTCAAGTGCTATTATCCCTTCATCAATAACATGTATAACCAAATTATACTTAACTAAAATATGCTTTGTCTTATTGTGATAAGCTAGATTCTTGGATAATTAAATAACACTTTGATTATCACACAATACCTTCATCTTCTATTGATATCTTCAAAACTCATCCAATAAAATTTTTACCCAAATTATCTCCTGACAACAATGATAGGTAGCTACATATTCTACCTATTGTTATAGGTGATGCAATAATTTATTTTTCCTCACAAGTAGTGAAACTCCCACTTCACTGCTAAACAATGTTCTCTACTTAGATTTTCCTAAAATCTATTGACAACTCCAACAATATGTGAAATTTCAGTCCTTGACATGTACATGTCATAACATACATAAAACTTATTATTGCACTAGAATATGGTACATGAGATATATGCTTATTTTCTTCTTATTGTTGCACCATAGTTTTTTAATTTTAAATCAAACATACATATAGAATTAATATACATAGAATATACATACATAGAAGGATATCATGTGCAATGAATTCGAATCAAACATAGAAGTAATATCGTTATGAAAACCAACACATGGATATATAATGTATCAAACTAAGTGTGCTGAATGAACATATATGAAAATATAAGTTCATAACATGTGTACATCTCGAACCAAGTGTGTCATACATATAAGACCACATAAGGCTATATATAATGTCCTATGAAGAATCATGAACTAGGACCAGTTGGCCCATATATATATATATATATACATCCACGTCCTATGAATCTAATCATGAAACATCTTCCCTCTCTTTCCTGCTAGAAGTAGCATGTCCACGACCCGGGGATGTAGTGGAGGGAGATGCCACTACGGATTTCATCCATGTGGTCCTAGGCGTCTCTAAGCAGGCCTGCAACCTAACTTGCACATTCATAAACAACAAGTTTTTAACACCCATATTTTTAAAATACATTCAAAATTTAGAAACTTAGAATTTAGTTAAAATGCATGTGAAATCTTACCGCAATGTCATGATCCCTATCAATTTGTCGTTGACACATGGCAGGGACAATAGTAGACTCATGAGGGGTAAGCTACATACAAATAATTAAATTTCAAATTAAATATTTCATGTACAAAATTTGATATTGTAGATTTAAGTAATAAGAAATAATTCCTAAATAAATTTAACAAATTTGAAAAATTGTACCTCAGTTAGTGGATCTGCAGATGCTATGGCAGTATCTACAGCAGCCTCCACAGTCTACATATATGGAGGAGTCTCTCTGAAGTCATAAGCTATACAAAAAACATGTACAAATCAATATTAATCTACATGACTGCCACATAATGAGCCAAAGCATAATCCACGTGAACTTCCACAATTAGAACTAAAGTGTAAAGAGAAACTAACCTACATAAAAGTCACGTGAGGCGTGCCAATAGCCTCAGTTCCCAGAGCAGATGATGACCTGCCAGGCTCCTGCACGTATAAAAGACAAACATATATTAATATGTACATGTACAAGTGAAACATTATAATAATAAAAGTGCACAATCAAATGAAATTTGAAATTTAAGTACAACTTGAAACTTATGTTTGTAACATGCCCAGCTATAGTAGCTAGCATGTCGACACCGAGATGTTTCCTTCACCGGATTTTTCTATTTAAAATAAAATAAAAATTAGTTTTTACATGTATGTACATAACGTATAATGAAATACATATATATTAAAATCTCAAACATGAATTAAACTATTGTATATATATATATATATATATATATATATATATATATATATATATATATTAAATATTTATTTGACATTTACCTATGAAAGACCAAGATCCATTGCACCAGTTCTAAAAACATCCACCATCATCTCATCTAGAGAAAATAAATCATGTGATCCAACAAATGATGTCTCACCGCAGTGCATATAGCACCACATGATCCATAGTGGTGTGGTGCGCTAGAACTGAGCGCCTCCACCAACATCACCAAATGTAATCTGCTCACTATGTTTGGTCAAAGTGTTAGTGAGCTCCCTCAATGCATGTAGCGTGTCAATCTCCACAACATCCTTCACTACAGGAGGGATAACTGAAGGCAGTGGGGGTTTTGGGGCATGGGGGATCCTTGGTTGACCTACGCATGCACTAGGTCTACTCTGTGTAGAGCCACCACCTCGCCCATAAAAATTAGAAAAGTCAAAATAATTTGGGACCTCATTAAGCACAAACTCGCAATATAATTTCTTCAAAAAATAGAGGGGAACCTCATTGTTGTTGCATGGTGGATAATAAAAAACCATCCACCATCAGTCCCAAAAATTGTTCTTGATTCGGTCATCGTGGCACCAATGGATTGGGAACCGTTTACAAGTAACTACGGGGGCATTGGTTCTTAGGTTAGTAAATAATGCACAAATGCGGTCTTTTCCAATTTTTTTGTCTTTTACGGCCACATGGGATAATTTATTTACATACCACTACCTACAATCACCTCTAAAGGTATTCCATCTATCTATTTGGTTGGTTGCGGAGTCAACTTCACTAATCAATGTTTGCAATGTGTTGGCTAAAGTCATGCGGGATGGATTTGTGGCATGATTTTGTCTTATATTTTGAATAAGGTTCTCAATGGAAATTTATTTTGTCAGATTTTTCCAACGATATCAGCTTGTGTTCCTGTTGGTTCTGTGGGGACAAAAGGAGCCACAAGAGGCGGATCTATGTTTGGAGGAGGGTTTTAGAATGTTTGGAGGGTTTTGAGGATTGTTTGGAGGGTTTTGAGGAATATTTTGATGGTTTGTAGGATACAAGCTTGTCGAGTAACTGACAAAACAAAAAAATTGAAAAACCCATGAAAATCACAAAAAAAAACTAAAATGCAAACAAATTTATCAAAATTGAGGGCTTACTTCTTTGTCTTGGTGGAATGGTTGAAACTATCACAATCCACAAGTTTGAAGAGTAATTTTTAGGGGATATTCAAAGCGTGAGAGCCAAAGGTGTAGGAGAATCGCGGTTAGTGTTTTGCTCGGAATGTTTCGGTTTCTACGAATAGAGTTGTTTCTATCCTTTCATTCCTTTTAGAAACAGATAGGGTTAGGGCTAGGAGGAATACCTGTTAAATGTCGAGATGGTGTGCGCGTACCATGGAGAAAGATCAAGTTGACTTCGAAGAACTCCTTTTTGTCTTGGAAGGACTACTGGTTTTGACAAAGATGCAAGTTGATCTCCTTTGCTGCAAACGCTTCTGGTTTCTTCACTCGTCTCTGCTCGGTCAAGTGAAGATCTGGACTCTGTTTTCTTCTCCCAATGATCTCTGTTGATTCAAAAATCATTCGACCCTTGATTTTGGTTCGGGGAGCCCATTTACAGGGAGCCGATGGTGGTTACGTAACCGACGGCGGTCGAGTAGGAACCGGCATCGGTAAGGAAAAAGTAGGCTATTTTTAGTAAAATAGCCCACCTTCCCTGCTTTTCTCCCGAGAGATCAGTTGCGGGCTTGGTCAAGTGGCTAGAAGGTCAGTTTTGGGTGTGAGTAAGGAGGCATTAGTTATGGATGTGAGTCTAGACCAAGTCATAGGTCTTAATTAGGTTAGTTTAGGGTTAGGGCTAGGTCATGATGAGGTGGCAAAATGAGGTGGCAGGTAAGGTGATGGTGGATTTATCAATTACAAGGTAATTAATAAATAATTGTGTAAGGTTTAGGTGATGAGGTTAAGTTGCGAGATGAGATGCGGGTCACAAGGGGTCGTAAGACACAAATTTGGTGTCTACATTAGCCCCTTATTGTCGTGTAGCTTGTTTTGTAAAGCTGCACGGACAATAATATGAAGTGGTTTCCCCTGTTAAGGGTATAGGTAATCCCCCTCAAATCTATCACAGATTGAGTGAACGGGAAATCAGGGATAGGGTTGATAAAGGGTAAATGGGGTAGAGGGGATGGTAAGATGGTGGGGTAGGTCCAAGGAAGTAGACGCATGGTAAAATGCAATAGTACGACTAGGGTACATGATTTGACGAGCAAACCAGCAGTGCATAGGCAAAGGTCGATAGTTTATCCAAACAAGGGTGATATAATCCTGGTATCCAAGGCATAGGAAGTAGCTCCAGGGTATATAACGGGTAAGGTGCAGAAGCGTTTAGGCATGTCGGAAGATGCAAATGGTTGGTTTGGTTGAGATAAATGTCACGGTCTGGTCCGAGCAAAGTTGGTCGACAGATCAAGTTAAGGACCCTAATCATGCTAAAACACAAGCAGTGAGCTCGATTGAACAAAAAACTACTGAGAATGGGAGGATAAAAGTGGATGGTTTTGATTTTGGGTAAGGTATTGGAGTGATACGGCCGTGGGGTCGGGCCGAGTTGTTGGGTTGCGGTCTTGGGTCGGGCCAAATGGGTAGGCGAGGCCGTGGGGCGGGCGGGTTGGTTAGGCGAGGCCTTGGGTCGGGCCAGTAGGGTAGTAGGCGAGGCCTTGGGTCGGGCCGGTTTGGTAGGGCGAGGCCTTGGGTCGGGCCGGTAGGGGGTAGGGTGAGGCCTTGGGTCGGGCCGGTTTGTTAGGGCGAGGCCTTGGGTCGGGCCGGTAGGGTAGGGCGAGGCCTTGGGTTGGGCCGGTTTGTTAGGGCGAGGCCTTGGGTCGGGCCGGTAGGGTAGGGCGAGGCCTTGGGTCGGGCCGGTTTGTTAGGGCGAGGCCTTGGGTCGGGCCGGTAGGGTAGGGCGAGGCCTTGGGTCGGGCCGGTAGGGTAGGGCGAGGCCTTGGGTCGGGCCGGTAGGGTAGGGCGAGGCCTTGGGTCGGGCCGGTAGGGTAGGGCGAGGCCTTGGGTCGGGCCGGTTTGTTAGGGCGAGGCCTTGGGTCGGGCCGGTAGGGTAGGGTGAGGCCTTGGGTCGGGCCGGTTTGTTAGGGCGAGGCCTTGGGTCGGGCCGGTTTGTTAGGGCGAGGCCTTGGGTCGGGCCGGTTTGTAAACAAATGGTGTTCAGCAAAGGTGGATATAGGCGATATGTGGTTAAAAAGGGGCAAATGGTAAATAAGGGCAAAAAATTGGGGGAAAGTTGGAAGAAAAAACCGATGTCGATTCTACGTGACCGATATCGGTTAAGGGACCGATACCGGTTCATTAGGGCAACATGAAACCGATATCGGTTAAGGGCGAAAAACCTATAAAAAGAAAAATACGGCTTGTCATTGTCACTTTGTTATTTTGAAAACCAAATTGACTTGTCTGACGTGGAGAGTTGAGATTGGAGGTTTATTGATTGAGGTGGAGCTATTTTGCTGGAGGAGGGAGTTGTTTGCGGGCCCGAGTGAGGAGGAGGCAGCAGTTGATTGGCCGGGGACCCAGCAGAGTAGAATTGGAGCCATGGCACAGGCAGGAGGAGCAGGAGGGGCTGGACCAGCTGGACCACCACCACCCATCCCACCACGACGACGTGTCGTCGTACGGGTAGGCTCGGAACTCTTTATTTTGTGCATTTGAATGGTATTAAGCGAAATTGGGGGTTTGGGTAGGAATTTACATTTTTTAGGAAATAATGAGTAAATTGACGTAATTTGAAAAACGAAGAGGATAGATGGGTAAAATAGGGCAAGTCGGCTGGGTGGGTAGGTTTTTATGGTGTTTGGGTGGGTAGATAAGTATAAAAATGCAAAAATATGGGCGGGGGCCGCGCGGGGGTTCGGCTCCCGGTAATTACAGCGACCGATGTCGGTTGCTAAGCGACCGGCATCGGTCGCAAATTGTGTGGACAGGGTGTGTTGGGCTGGACCGGCGTCGGTCGTATGTCGGCCGGCGTCGGTTTGGGTTTGTATGGGTATGGGTTGGGTTGGGTTGGGTTGGCGTGTTTTGTGTTTTGGGTTGGGTGGGTTTGGGTGTTGGGTGGGGTGGGGTGTTGGGTGGGGTGGGGTTTGGTTGGGGTGGGTTGGGTTGGGTTTGTTTTGTTTTGGGGTTGGGTGGGTTTGGATTTGGGTAGATTTTGGGCTTTGGGTCGGGTAGGGGTTTGGGTGGGGTGGGTTTGGTTTTTAGGTGGAGTGGGTTTGGGTTTTGGGTGGGGTGAGTTTGGTTTTGTAGGTGGGGTGAGTTTGGGTTTTGGGTGGGGTGGTAGAGAGTCGGGGTGTGGTCGGGGGGATAAAAGGGGGTTTAGAGGATAAAGTAGATGTTGTGATAAAAAGTAGGTCTAAGGATGTGGGTTGGTTTTGCAGGCACGTCAGCAGTTGACGATGCGGGATAGGATGCCCCCGCTGTTGGTGCGGATGAGACCACATGTGTCCGCAGCTCACTGGGTGATCATGCGCGAGGTGGGACTCGGTGGAGTCGAGAGTGAGCGATAGAGAGAGATCACAGCCTGATGGTCACCCTCATCGAGAGATGGGATCCGGCGACCAATGTGTTCCATCTCCCGACTCGGGAGATGACTATCACGTTGGAGGATGTGTATCGCATCCTTCGACTACCTATCGAGGAGCGATCTTCATTAGATTCGAAGCCACGCCATGGACAGCATATTACGAGTTTTGGAGATGCGGCGCGCGCTACTTACCTATCATAGTGCGAGCATTAGGTATGGTGACATGTCACCGTGCGCCGACACGAGACACGATTGGCCGTCTTGCCGATGATGATTGGGATCACACCTGCTTCGCCCTCTCGGACTCAGAGGGAGGCCGTTTTCCACGGGCATTGATGGGGGTGTTGCTTGAGATGATTGAGGAGCATACTTGCTATGCGTGGGCACCAGTGTATCTGGTGCAGCTATACAGAGAGCTCTGGGGTTATCGCCGGATGAGGCGAGTCGGTATCTGTTCGACATTTTTGCTGCATTGTTGGGCATATGAGCACATCATATGCATCAGGCCAGTAGGGTTACCCCAGTAGCCAGGGCCACAGGTCATATACAGATATGGCTTTCAGAGGTGGTTGGGGGTCGTGGGGCAGCCACGAGTAGTTCTTGCAGGGCGAGATGTGGCGTATTATAGACATTTATTAGAGGGCCTGACAGCGGTAGACATCATTTGGAGACCTTACAGAGTTCATCACCCGCTTGAGAGGAGGCCAAGTACGATTCTGCTGGATCCAATACACTTTCTAGATAACAAGACGAGGCCTAGGAGAGTACGAGAGGATACCCCAGAGAGAGTACGCAGCAGATGGGGCTGCGGCAGGCGAGCCAGCTCCCTTCCCTCGCACAGAGGGATGATGTAGAGCCCCACCGCCCGCACACACCCGCCCTGGATCCAGATTGGGTTGCGAGAGAGGCCAGCGAGATGATGGCGTAGATGATGGGTGCACGGGAGCATACAGGGTTTGGTGGGCTGGTCGAGAGAGCGGCGAGGGTAACACAACCCGCACGGCCGAGACTTGGCAATGTGACGATAGAGAGATTAGCTCGGGGGCGAGTGCGGTTATTACAGGGGTAGCTTGCATTTGCGCAAGCACGAGATAGGGGTCTTACGAGGCGGTAGCGAGCTCGCTCGAGCACGAGCACACGGCAAAGCACCACCACCAGCAGCACAGCCACAGTGCAGTGCAGTACGGGGTACAGCAAAGAAAGCAGTACAGTACAAGCACCACCGCGGCCACGAGCACCACCAGCGAAGCACCACAAGACAGGGTGCGGTAGTAGGAGTCCGGGACCAGCCCAATCTGCAAGCGGTGGCACGGGAGAGATACATGGAGGTGAGAGCAGAGGCCCGGTACTATCAGGATGTCCTTGATAGTACCGGAGCTGAGTATCAGCCATATGCGGCACACCGAGCGGAGACCTCGCATAGTCAGAGGTCGCAGGGAGGCGCAGCTACAGCCGGTGTGTCCGTTACAGGTAGGAGGCGAGAGGCACCGCAGGGACCAGCAGGGAGAGGTGCTGAGGGTGGTGGGGAGAGCTGAGGGATCCCCACATAGTTTTTGTATAGGGACATGGGCACCGGTCTGCGAACCGGTTGTGTTGATAGAGGCCTGCGTGCCGTCATTTATTCATGTATGGATTCATTTATTCATTATATACCGGCCTGCGAGTCGAGTACGGGTTGTATATTTGATACCGGCCTGCGAGCCGAGTATATTTTTGATATGAGGGACCGGCCTGCAAGCCGAGTCGAGATTTTGATAGTTATTGCGGCCTGCGTGCCGGCTTTGTTGGATTATGAGATCACAGAGGCCCCGATGTAGGGCACAGTGTATATTTGAAAACTTGTATATATATATATATATATATATATAGATGATGTTTTGATCCATATGCAGTGTTGAAAATGTTTTTAAGTATTTTGTCAATGGTTTGTGGTATAGAATATATGATGAGTTTAATTGACATGTTGATATATGGATGATGTGTTATATGATGAAATGTTGCATGTTTTGGGCTGGTTTTATGACATTGTTATATATGTATCTGATGAGTTGGATCCAAATGATGTATAGATAGATAGTTTTTTGTTTTGTTTTGGTATCCTTAGTTGATGACTTGTTTGTTTTTGTAAAATAGATGATGTTAATGAAATTGTAATGATATGTGTGGTGGATGGACAAATATGGATAATGGTGTTGTTATGCAGGAAAAAGGGCGGGCGCGACAAAAAATTAGGTAGAAAATGAAGAAAAAGAACCATGTTGTAAAAAGATAGGTCTATAACCGATATCGGTTAGATAACCGACGTCGGTAGATAGTAGACCGATATCGGTTACATAACCGATACCGGTTATTTAGGTATGAGCTTTTCTAAAAATAAAAAAGCTAGGGTGGCAACTTAAGTTCTAATTTTGAGAGCCATGCAAGAAGTTAAATACGCGAACGCGACGCTTTTTGACGACTGAGACATGTAATTGCATGAGAGATTTGAGTGATTAGGAGTAAAGAGACAGGGAAAGTGATTGTGATCTGAGATTCAGAAGACAGAAAGGCAGGTTTGAAAAAGGTGGTGATAATGGCAGGACGAGGAGAAACATCCAGCAGGCAGGGACAAGAGGGAAGACAAGGGCCACCTCAAGCTACTGCAACCCAAGAGGTAACGTTTTGTTTGTAATTTGACTACTGCATGTTTTGGGAATAAGCTGAGGGAGAGTAAGTGGGTAGATATGAGAAAGAAAAGATGATAACAAGGGTTATAAATGAGGTGAGTGTTACGTGGTAGGGAATCAAGGGTTTTGGGTATGTCTGTGTATACAGAGAGGAATAAACGAGCAATTTATTGTCGTAGGTGGTTGTTTAGGCAAGGTGTATGAAAGTAACAGGGACCGATATCGGTTAGGGATAACCGGTATCGGTTACTCAACCGGTACCGGTTAGTTAGGCTGTAAACGATACCGGTTGCTGTAGGAATTTCAGAATTTGAGAAAAAAACCGGGGGATTGGAGGAATTGAATGGTTTTTTGTTATTTGGATGTATGCGAGTAGAGGCGAGGTTGAGGATGAATGATAGTGTACAGCATTTGTTGTCACGAATCGAAAGCGGATGTAACGGTGAATGGACATTGATAAATCGTTTGGGGTTAAGTGGAATCCGCTATTATTCACGAATCGCACGTAACCATGCTATGTTACAGGCGTTGATTGAGAGATGGAATCCTGAGACAAATACCTTCTATCTGCCAACAGGGGAAATGACAGTAACATTGGAAGATGTGTTCCGTATTTTGAGACTCCCAATTACAGGAAAACCAGTATATCAGGCATTACCTAGCGTGGCACGGGGAGCGATAACAGCAGTATTTGGTCCATACGCACGAGATTTAACACAGCGAGGTTTGTCATTTACGTATGGGATAATGTATGTAGCACATCCTGAGGAGACAAGGTTAGCAGTAATATTAATGATAGCGGTAGGGTATTATGCATTACCGAGGGCCGAAGGGGGAAGATTTCAAAGGCATTGATGTGTTTTATTTGGGAGATGATAGAAAGGAACGTGACGTTTGCATGGGCACTGCATATTTGGCGGAGCTATCTGAGGGTTTATGGGCTTGTAGGCGAAATCACGAATGACACCTTTGGATTGTTCATACTTATTACCTTTGTTGGGCCTATGAGCACATTGTTTGTGTGCGACCAAATAGGCCGACCCATCCATCGAGTGAGACCGAGTACGAGAGGTTGGGATTTGGACGATGGGTCCAAGAGAACAAGAGGCAAGATCCCGAGGCCGTGATGGGTGACATTGAGTTTACAGCGAGATATGGGAGAGGGTGATGATTGCGGATATCATTGGCGGCCTTACGGGAACTATATGGTAACAGAGAATATAGCTGAGGAGTTGAGGGGTGTAGAGCGATTGAGGTGTATCGCGGAGGCACGAGGCGAGTGAGTATGAGAGGATTCCTCTAGATCGCGTGCGGCGACAATTTGGATTTGTGTAGGATATACCCCAGCTTATAGACCCTATATGAGGATCGATGCAGAGGCAGTATTCTCACCTCCCCAGCCAACACCTCGAGAAGGGCTGAAGAAGAGTAGCGGCCGATCGCGAGGTAATGGATGCGAGAGCAGCAGAGGCCTATAGATTATGGTGGGTAGCGAAGCTGCGAGGTGTACGTGATCTTCCCGACATAGCTATGATTACAAGAGAGAGAGGATCGTCTGCAGTGTTTGGTCAAGTAGCTCAAACGCGAGTGAATGAGACAAGAGGATTGTTAGTGGTTGTGGAGTCACGGGCGGAGAGACTAGAGGCTGGAGTCCTCCATGCGAGAGGCGTATTCATATGTTACAGGAGAGATTGGCGAGATCGGTGGCGTGTACCAATAGCCGTGGTACCATTGAGGACAGAGAGGC
The DNA here is from genome assembly GCA_018340775.1 of Taxus wallichiana var. yunnanensis. Lineage (NCBI taxonomy): Eukaryota > Viridiplantae > Streptophyta > Pinopsida > Cupressales > Taxaceae > Taxus > Taxus wallichiana. The sequence continues at coordinate 588,103,669 of CM031244.1, forward strand.
CTGGCGAGAGGGGTCGACGATCACGATCATCACCTAGTTCGGGATGAGGCGTGAGGGTCTAAATAAATGTTAGCAAGGTATAAGAATAAATAAGAGTACCGACCTGCGTGTCGATGATAGAGAAGATGTATTTGTTTAACATCTAAATAAAACGAGATATGTATGTTGATTTGAGTTATAATAATAAGAATGTTTTCGTTTTGACTTTCGGTGTTTTGAAAAAGGATAAAGAGGAATGTGATTAAATAGAAATACACAAAAATATTTATATTTACCACACATGATAGGTTATGGTAGGGGATGGTCGAGCTAACCTTGGGAGACCCCATGTCTCCGAAGTGCTGCCTACATAGCCCTTTGCACAAAGCAAGGAGGGGCCTCAGACCGATGTAGTTCTCCCTTAGGATCAGGGAGAGGTGAATTCAGGCAATTTGGTACGGTTTAGGCAATTGGTTGATTGGTAAGAATATTGATATTAATATTGGTAAGGTAAGATTGTTGGTGTCGGAAATGAATTGGTGATGTTGTAAAAGGTATAAGGGAAGCGAAAATTAGCCTACCCAAGTGGTAGGAACCATGTCTGATTAAGATCAACACACAATCCTAGATGCGAGGCAAAGCGGAAAGAGTGCTCCGTAGGTAAAAAGAGATAAACAAACCACCAAACGTAGAACGAGCTTGAAGCCCTAGGTACCGTGCATAGACGAGAAGTCCATAGGTGAAAAGAGTTGTATGATCACAATATATCGGGTGAAGCGTTACGTCCCTTGAGTTGAAACAAATGGTGAGGTGAGGTGGATGATATAGCTGAGAGTACGAGAGAATTTATTACAAAGTGAGTGTTCGAGCGAAAGAGAACCTACCCTAAATAGACAAGTCCATGACCCACAAAGTTATTTTGAATGAGGCCTTTATTTTCTTGAATATAGGCGATCGATGCGGGAAGTCTACAAGGATAATGATTGTGTTATTCTTGAGGTCTTCACGAAGGCTGATCAATGCGAGAAGCTTCGATAAAAAGGCTGATTTGTGTATAGCTGTCCTTCGAGGAGCAAGCGATCTATTTATAGTAGCAGATATGATTTTAGTGCATAGCTGTCCTTCGGGGGAGCAATCTATATAGAATAGCAGCAATAATTTGGCATATAGTTGTCCTTCGAGGGAGCAGTCTATATATAATTTAGATAGCTAGATGTTCTTTTGGCGTGAAGCATCTAGTTTGGTAGGAAGTTTGACTCAAGAAAATCCCATAAGAATACGGCTTATTTTAATACTTTGAAGTCATGGACTAGACTAAAAAGGGGAAGGCATCATTTAGGTGAGGTGAGAATCAAACTATGTGAGCTTGATTTTATTATGAGGTGTAGGAAGCGAAGTGCATGTGGTGGTATGTGAGCTCAAGGGACAAGCGGCGGGTAGATAAGAAGTGATATAACACTAAATTCAACGGTAGAATGGTCGAAGATGCAAGGCATTAAGGGTTGAGCTCGGGCTTACCATTAAGCGAAGCTAAATGATAAGTGCACGATCCATAGGTGTGAGTGATTATGTAAGGCCCAATCAATTGGGAGCAAATTTTCCACGTTTGCTCTTTTCTAGTTTGGTGACATGTTGATTCTCTTTGAGGACAAGATCACCAACCTTAAATACGCTCATGGATTCGCTTATCATAAGCACGCTTGATGCGTTTTTGATAGATTTGAAGGTGATCAAGAGCTGTAAGACGACGTTCGTCAAGGAGCTCCAATTGGGCTAACCGCTCTTGGCGGAAATCATCGTTGGTGAGAATATCCGAAGACATATTCTAAGGGAGGGTATTTGTATTTCGAGAGGCAAAACAGCCTCGGTATCGTATACCAAAGAAAAGGTGTGGCATTAGTAGAGTACGAATGCTAGTACGATAAGCCCAAAGGGCAAAGGGAATGTGATTGTGCCAATTTCTTCCGGATTCATTGACAACTTTCATGAGGATTTTGGTTAGGGTTTTATTAGAAGATTGGCTTGACCATTGCTCATGGATAGTAAGGCGATGAGAAACTAAGTTTGATACCAAAGTTGTCACAAAGGTCTTGTAACAACTTGTTTTTAAAGATTTACCATTATCTCTGTTATTAGGCGATGAGGAACACCAAAGCGCGAGATAATGTGGTGGTTAATGAACTCTACAATTTTTTTCTTTTTAGTTGAAATGGGTGGAATATCCTCCACCCATTTTGTGTAATATTCGGTTCTTTGTGATAATCCATCGGTGACGTTGTGAAGAGGCGGGTGAATCTCACCTATAAGGTCTAAACCCCATTGTGAGAAGGGCCAAAGATCTCGAGTGACCTGGAGCGGGTGGCTAGGAGTATGTTGAAGGTTGGCATGTTGTTGACACATAACACAACGCTTAACATATTCGTAGCAGTTGTTATTGAGAGTAGGCCAATAATAACCAAGGTGAAGGATTCGTTTAGCCACGGCAAGGCCACTAAAATGTCCACCACAAATACCGTCATGGACTTGTTGGATGGTATGGGTGATCTCCGCACCGGTGAGACATCGAAGGAGGATGCCATCAAAGCCACGTTTATAAAGGAGTCCCCCCATAACTACATAATGAGAAACGCGTTTAAGAAAAGCACGTTTACCAGTACTAGTAAGGTCAGAAGGGAGAACAGAGGTTGTAAGGTAGTCATGGAATTGGTGATACCAAGTATCCTGCGAGTTAGCAGACACAGTATTTATCGTACAAACAACCGGGGCTGAATAAGATGGGGCAAAGAGTTGTTGGACCAAGACAAAAATGTCAGAGTCAGTTGATGAGGCTGGAATTTGCGAGGCTAAGCAAGCCATAGTATCCGCAAATTTGTTAGTAGAGCATGGAATGGTTTGGATAGAATAGTGAGTAAATAAGGCTAGAAGCGAATCCACGTAGTGTTTGTATTTTTGAAGTTCCTCATTTTTGCATTGGTAGATGCCCATAACTTGATTGACTACCAATTGAGAGTCACCAAAAATATTGATAGATTTGATACCTAAGTGCGGCGTATGACACGGAGACCGAGAACAAGGGCCTCGTATTCATTTGTATTATTAGTGCAAGGAAATCGAGTCGGAATGAAAGAGGCATAGGCTCGGCATCGAGAGGAGCGAGAACAACGCCAGCTCCTCCACCGCATTGGCATTTAGATCCATCGAAGAAGAGGGTCATTTCATCGACTCTTCCCGAGTGAAAGAGTGGCGATGAGTTCGTCGGGGAATATAAAATTAGTAAATTGTTCCCGGGTAAAGGGGCTTCCATAAGTTGGTCTGCGATGGTTTGTCCTTTGATTGATTTCTGGTGGACGAACTCAAGGTCGAGGTCGGCGAGGAGCATGAGCCATCGGGCGATGCGTTGGTTTAGATGAGGTTTGGCATACATGTAATGGATGGGGTCTGTGTTGGTGATGACGAAAGTTTTGTGATTCAGAAGGTAGTGTCGGAGCTTGGTAGCCACGAATGATAGGGCTAGGCACAACTTTTCTACATGTGTATACCTAGTCTCATAATCCACCAAAGTACGACTTATATAATAAACGGCTTGTTCTCGATTTTCAGAGTCACGATGTGCAAGCATGGCCCCTACAGCGTGGTCAGTGGCGGAAAGGTAAAGGTAGAAAGGGCGGTCGTCTTGAGGTGGGATAAGCACGGGTGGCTGCAAGAGATAAGTTTTAAGAGCCTCAAAGGCTTGGTGGCACTCTTGGCTCCATTGAAAATCAATGTCCTTCTTAAGGAGGTGATGGAAAGGTTGACATCGATCCGAGAGTTGGGAGATGAAACGTCGGATAGATTGGAGCTTACCTTGTAAACTACGCAATTGTTTGAGATTGGTAGGTGGGGGCATTTCGAGAATAGCTTTGACTTTAGATGGGTCGACCTCAATGCCACGCAAAGAGACGATAAAGCCAAGAAGTTTTCCTGAAAGGACACCAAAGACACATTTTTTTGGTTGAAGACGGACAGAATATTGTAGTAGGCGGTCAAAAATAATGGTTAAAACATCGAGATGTTCACTGCGATGTTTAGACTTGCCAAGAAGATCGTCGACGTAATCTTGAGGATAGTGTGCATAATGTCATGAAAAATGTAGGTCATAGCCATAGCCCGTTGATAGGTGGCACCAGCATTCTTAAGGCCGAATGGCATTACACGGTAACAGAAGGTTCCCCAAGGAGTTATGAAGGCGTTTTGTGTTGATCGGCAGGGGCAACCAAAATTTGGTTGTATCCTGAAAAGCCATCCATGAGAGAGAGCATCTCATGGCTGCTGCGGTGAGATCAACAAGTTGGTCAATGCTAGGTAGGGGAAGTCATCCTTAGGGCAAGTGAGGTTAAGATCCGGAAATCCGTGCATATCGAAGTCCCCGTCGCTTTAGTAGCCAGTGCGATGTTAGAAATCCATTGAGGATAGTCGATAGGCGAGAATGAAGGAAAGAGAAAGGAGTCGTTGGAGCTCCTCTTTGACCAAGAGGGCAATGCTTGGATGCATTTTCTCAATTTACATTTTAATTGGCTTGGAATCGGGTTTGAGTGTAATGTTATGGACAGCAATGTCGAGGATCAATTCTGGCATGTCGGCGTAGGACAAGCGAAAGCTTGGTTACGAGCACGGAGGAAAGTAGTAAAGGCGACTTGTTCTGATGCGTTAAGGGATTGTCCGATCTTCACAATGTGAGGATCCTCCTCCGTGTGGATGTTGATTTCTATTGTAGATTCATTCAGCATGGTTTGGGTTTCAGATGGTAAGGCTCGTTGAATATAAGAGTCATCGCGCGAGGTAAGTGAGGATGGAGTCATCATCCTGGCACTCAACAACGTTAATTGAAGGTGAGTCCTCTTCGATCATGTCTGGATATAGAAGGGGGATAGAAGAGGGGTCCTCATTATCGTGTTGATAAGTGAGAGGGCCTAAGAAGATAGCATTTATGAAAAAAAAAAAAAAAAATTAGGAGGGATAGATTCGTGATCTATCGACTCAGTGGGTGACGATGGCAAAGTGGGTGATGATGGTTTGTTAGGGGTAACGTCGTTCTCTTCCAGAAGGCAACTGTCATGAGGTTCTTTCGATGTAAGTGTTTCCGGAAATCCGAGACCACTACGATCATTGTGTTTGCGTGTGGTGATGGGGATGAGCGTATGTCGGCCTTGTTCATAAAGACCAAAACCAAAGCCTTTCCAAGCACAGCGAGTCAAGAAGGTGAGGGCGAAGCGACGATTTGTCAGGTACTGAAAATCGGATTGGAAAGGAACCACACCAAGAGGAGGCTCAGGGGCAATGGAAGATGTGTCGACACCCCCATACATTAGGTTGGTGCGGATGGGGTGGTCGTAAGAGATTACCTCCCCACGCGACGGTCGTAGGTGGGATGTGCATGTAATTGTCCGTACTCTGCGGGGTAGGGAAAGAACTAACGTTATATAGGCGGTACTACTACTCCCCAGCGTAAGGTGTTGAAAAACATCTACTAAGGGGTCGGAGGTTGGGATGTTAGGCTGCGGGAAGGGAAGTGGTTTTGCGATGGTGGTTTCATCGGTTGAAGGCGTACCTTTGGTTGAGGTGGATGGTTGAGGTACATTTGAAGAGGATGGTTGGGTTGAATGTATGGGTGTCTTGATTGGTATAAGCACATCGTTAGGGTGGTATAACATATTGTAGGTTTTAAAGGGGGGAGGATCAGCTTTTACGGTGTAGGACTTCCCCTCGTGCTCAAATTTTATGCATCTATGTAATGTTGAGGAACGCATCCCATGGCCGGATCGAGGGCGACCCAGCAATATATTATATTGGAACTCTCCCTCAAGGACATAGAAGAGTTCGGGTAAAGTACGTGGTCTACCCGAATGTTGAGGATCACGGTGCCTAAGGTAGAGGTAATAGCGTCATTGAATGACCGCATGACATGATGGGGTTGGCACACATGTAGCTAGAAGGGATATTCATTTGTTGAAAAGCTTTTGAAGAGATGATGTTTAGGCTAGCACCCCATCAATCATAACACGGCGTACACGAATGTCCCGGACGTAATTTGAGATGAAGCAGGCGAGTCGAGGATCTTACGTACCAAAATTGACAATTTCATCTTGAGCCCTGCGGCGAGCTTGTGGTACGAGAGCGAAGAAGTGGTTGGGGTGGTGGGTTGTTTGGTGAGAGAGGCAACGTGATTGGGTGTTAGAATGGAGGCAACGGGAAAGGTTTCATTAGGTAAGACCTCGATCCTGAAGAATTTCAACGAGAGCTTGTCGATGAGATTGAAGTCGAATGAGATCATATAGTGTCATTTTGACGGGTGATTGGTGAAGTTTGTTTGATCATGGCTCGATGGGCAACTCCATTAGAGGCGGGGTAAGCGAGGTCCACGAATAACCACTTTGGGTGGTGGTGCAATCGGGATGCTTAGACGGAGGAAGAGAGGACGCAGTGTGCTTTCTTTCGCTTTCTCATTGTTTTTCTGCGCTCGAGTAGCAACACTAATCATATTAATCTCGTAGGCTGGAGATGAAGAAGATGATTGGGATAAATCATGGTCTTGAGGTGGGGTTGTAATAATGACGAGATCTTGGTGAGGCGGGGACAGATGGTATAGGAGAGGGAATTGAAGCTAAAGGTCTCTCCCTTTGTAAGTTGTCTTTCTTAACCTTTCTATCGGGAGAGGTGGTGACGAAGGATGGTTTTAAAGCTTTGCATCCCTCCACATCATGTCTGGTGTGCGGTGATAAGCGCAGATTTTAGACTCATCGTAACCTACAGGCCAAGGTTTAGATGGGTCATAAGGTCTAAGTGGGGGAAGGGAAATGGTCGCATTCTCTACCAACATGGCAAGGATTTTAGCGTAAGATACTTTGAGTGGGTCAAAATCGGAGGAGGATGAGGGTATTGGTTGTGTGGGTTTCGGTAATGTTTGGGCGTGGCTGGTTCGTATGGGTGGTGGTTTAGCCAAGGGGTGTTGACACGTGGTTTTCACTAAACGTGGTTTCTTTGGCGCAGGAGCTACGTTCGGCTGGTTAGATGATGAGGCTACAGATGACATGGTAGCGGGAAACAACCACGGAGAAAGGGGAGTGACAGAAAATAAATCCTTTGATGATGGAGTTTGTTTAGGGTTGATGGGTGGACAGGATACGTGGGGTGATAATGTTGATATACCCTTAGATCTCGGTATAGGTGCAGAAGGCGTATGTCTTTTTAGAGAAAACGCAAGAGGTGTGATATATTGGTGCAAGGTGGAAGGATGAGGTCCCAATATGGAAGGTAGGTATGACGATGATGGTTTTGATTGTGATAGAGGCACGGGTTGAGTGTGTCTCCTAGGTGGCGGGGCGGCTTTATTCTTGGACAAATCTAGTCGCTTAGGCGGGTGTGTTAGGCCCAGGTATGGGTAAGGTCCCAGCGTAGGGGAAGATTTGGCTAAGTTAATAGAAGTGGACGAGGCATTTGGTAGAGGTGAGGGGGTGAAGGTGAGAACATGGGCATTTTAAGCACGTAAACACTTCGGGTATATGGTGGAGGTCTCGGGATCGGTCATTTGCATTTGAGTAGAATATGTCATACTCAAGCGTTCCCATAGGATTTGTCTATCCTACGGAGAATGGCAGGTCTTGAGTTTGAATTGTAAATTTGAGTACGGAAGAAAGGTGGGTTGTGATTCCGAGTCCCTTTGTGGGTGTGATACTGATGAGTAGATGAGGCAGCCTTTGTATCAATAGATGTTAAGAGGTCAACCGGTCATTGAAAAGATTTAGGTGATGAAGAACTAATAGGTAAGAGGGCGTGTTCGAGAGGATCCGTCATGGTTAAAGAATTTGGTGATGTCGGTGCAAGATATTTCTCGTCTAAGGATGTCAAAAGGAGTGGCGTACCTTCCTCTTGTGCAACAAGAGTGGTAGAAGGGGAAGTCTGGGAAATAGATAGATTAGATAACATCCGTTCGCAGTCTTGTAGGGATGTGGTAGAAGCAGACTCATCGATGGGAAGAGGAGTCTGGGCAGTTAACTCCCTTATGGGTAAAGGAATGATTTCGCTTTGGTTCGATGGTGGTAAAGGAGGTTCGGGCTCCTGTGTTAGTGAAGAGGCTTGATTCAAAATTTTCTCGATAGAGGCTTTGGGCTGGGTATCAAAGACTGCATGGATCTCATGAACACTCTCCTCGGCTAAGATATCTGGTTTGTTATTCTTGTTGGGAGAGTGATTCGGGAATGGTTTGTTGAAGATTTTCAAATTTCGGTTGGCAGGGGCATTAGGATTATCGAGGGTTATATCCCCTGCGTCAACCATTTCCTGCACTATGTTTTTCAACATCTTGCAGTTCTCATGACTGTGTCCCTTCACGCGGTGGAAGTTACAGAAGTCATTTTCTTTGTACCAGGAAGGTATGGTGCGAGTGGAATCAAACCCGAATGAGGTTTAACAGGAGGTAATGTAATGGCTCGCCTTGAGCAATTTTTCCAATATCACACCATATGTTTCTCCCGAGGAGTGTAGTTGATGGGCTCGGCTTTGTACTTATAGGTGGTTTTGGTGGGGCATTAGACGGTGTTTGAGATTTAACCATCACCGCATGGACAGCTCCTTTTGATTTAGAAGAAGTGGACGCGTGAGGAGTGGTGGTATTTGGTTTATTGGTAGAATCGGGAGTTCGGACATTGGGGTTTTGTTTCGCAACCGTAATTTCTCTTCTTCTAAGGCTCGAATTTCTAGTTTAGAGCCATGGTAAAGGCCTCATCAAATGTGCGGAAAGTTTGAATTTGAAGAGTAGGAGAAATGTGCTTAGCACATGCCCGTGTGAAAAGTTCGATAAGTTGACTGAGGCAAGGCATATGTAAGTTGGTTGATAAGGCCACGCCATCGTCCAACAAAATCTGCGATAGATTCGTCTTGGTGTCGGATGGCATAAAGGTCGGTGATGGATACTTTCTTAGCAATGTTAATGGAGAAGTGATCCAAGAAAGATTGGGCTAGTTGGTTAAAGAGAAGATTGAGTCTTTGGGTTAAAGCCTTTGTACCACTCAAGGCGGGTCTGATAAGGACATGGGAAATGTGCGGAGTAGTGAAGGCATCATCATGGGCAATCAAATAACAAGCATGTCTAAATGATCGCAAGTGTTGTTGAGGATCCTCTTTACTATTAAAACGAGTAAATTTCGGTAGTTCCCATTGAGGAGGATATGAGTGAAGGGGAACAGAAGGGTGAATGGGCTCGACAAACTTGCTCGTATGTCAAGGCGCTACGACTTCCCGACACAGAAGCCTCCAGATTTTGCATTTTGTCCATCATTTGTTTGATGAAATCTGTGGTTGGATGAGATGATGGTGCGGTTGTGGCAAACGGAGGCAAATTGGGCCAAGGGCCTCCACTGGACAATGGTGGGGTTAAGTGTTGATAAGGTATGGAGGATGAATATGTTGAGGCGACAGAATAGGGATGTCCCATATAAGGTGTTGAGGTTACTGGATACGTGTATGGGAATGAAAAGGTAGGCGGAGCTTGAGAAGGAAAGCTCGTGTGGATAGGTGGCAGAGAGCAAGTCATGAATGGAGTAGTCTGCAAGAGAGATGAGGTAGGGGCAGTCGGTGGTAATGATATGTGGGGTCCAAGATTAGCCAAAGAAAATCCAATCTGAGTCGTATGAACCTCTGAAGCTGTCGGATTGGGAGATGGGGCTAAAGGTGCCGGAAGCAAGGCGGTGTTATCAGGTGGAGTGGGGGCTAAATGAGCAGCTATACTAATAGGCATGCCAACAAAGAGCTGACCATCAGGCGTATGGTCAGGGGCATGAGACAAATAGTATTGTACAGTGCTAGGATTAGCATCCAGAAATTTGGCAAAGTCCTTGTCTCCTACAGGAATTTGGGGGATCTCACTAGTGTCTGTAGGATTCCCCACAGAATGTGAAGGGGGTGATTCAGGTAAAGAAACAGAGCAAGCATGTGAAACCATGGCGGCGGCTTGCTTTCGAGTGATAACAACCATGGGCCAGTGTTCATGTAGGGTTTCAATCTATCCAAGAGAAACTTGACCTTAGAATGGTGAAATTGGCAGGTTGCTGGTTTGTCAGGGGTTGTAGAAGACAGGAACCGATATCGGTCTAGTATCCGATGTCGGTTATACTATAGCCGACGTCGGTCAGGTAACCGATGTCGTGTAAGAAATGCAGGTTAACAAGATATAAAAAAATTTGCTAATTTGATTTTTAACAACGTTTAGTATATTTGTCAAATTATTGATCACAAAAAGACAAAATATGACAAAGAAAAGCAGAACTCGAAAACAAGCAAGATGCACACTCAAATCCAGAGACTAACCCTAGGGTTAATTTTAATTATTGTGGGCTTATGCCTTTAGACGACGTAGAATGTCAAGAATCCTAAACAACAAGACCTAGGGGAAATGTCAAGTTTGTTTTGGCTTATAAGGTTACCTCAATCGGGTGGAGGAATACGCGGAAAAAAGGGGGATGTTTGAGTACATTGTGTTAATTGTGAAGTGATTCAAGTATGTGTTGTGCGGTGAATGTAAGATCAATTTCTTGTCAATACCGTGGATATCACCCCACGTGTACGACACATTACTTAATCTATGTTTACTAGAATTGAAAACAGCAAGCAAGGATGCAATGCACGTGTTTTAAACCCAAATCGAAAATGATATTCGATGAAGCAAAAGAGATGACTTTCACTAATGCAAGATGCAAAAACAAAGCAAGTTCTTTTACCAAAATAATACAAAACCTTATGAATATCTTTAGAAGAAGAAAACAGCAGGTATGCTCCCTATATGAAAGCAAGTAAGAAAGAAAGAAACCCAAAATGGGTCCCACCGGGCGTGCCAAAATGTTTCGCTCGGAATGTTTCGGCTTCTAGGAATAGAGTTGTTTCTATCCTTTCATTCCTTTTAGAAACAGATAGGGTTAGGGCTAGGAGGAATACCTGTTAAATGTCGAGATGGTGTGCGCGTACCGTGGAGAAAGATCAAGTTGACTGCGAAGAACTCCTTTTTGTCTTGGAAGGACTCTTTGGTTTTGACAAAGATGCAAGTTGATCTCCTTTGCTGCAAATGCTTCTGGTTTCTTCACTCGTCTCTGCTCGGTCAAGTGAAGATCTGGACTCTGTTTTTCTTCTCCCAATGATCTCTGTTGATTCAAAAATCATTCGACCCTTGATTTTGGTTCGGGGAGCCCATTTACAGGGAGCCGATGGCGGTTACGTAACCGACGGCGGTCGAGTAGGAACCGGCATCGGTAAGGAAAAAGTAGGCTATTTTTAGTAAAATAGCCCACCTTCCCTGCTTTTCTCCGAGAGATCGGATTGCGGGCTTGGTCAAGTGGCTAGAAGGTCGGTTTTGGGTGCGAGTAAGGAGGCATTAGTTATGGATGTGAGTCTAGACCAAGTCATAGGTCTTAATTAGGTTAGTTTAGGGTTAGGGCTAGGTCATGATGAGGTGGCAAAATGAGGTGGCAGGTAAGGTGATGGTGGATTTATCAATTACAAGGTAATTAATAAATAATTGTGTAAGGTTTAGGTGATGAGGTTAAGTTGCGAGATGAGATGCGGGTCGCATGAGGGTCGTAAGACACAAATTTGGTGTCTCTGATTAGAAAGGAAAATGAGGGAAATGGAGGAGTCGCGGGTCTGTATTTTTTGTCTTAGAGGATCGCGATCGCGGTTTGAAACCACGAGTGCGGTTTTAAACCACACTCATGGTTTATAAACCGTAATTGTGGTTTTAGGTTCAAAAATCACCGATCCTATAAAAGCGATTTGCACGAGTGTGGTTTATAAACCGCACTCATGATCACGTAAATTTCAGGTTTTTATGTCCACTTAATTATCCACCATCTTGGTGCACTTACCCGTATATCATCATATTATCCATAAAATATATAATATATACACTAGAGACAATTCACATAATATTAGTTATTCACAATCTAATCAATAATTTATCTCTACCATTACGTAAAAGGAAATATAGTGTGTACATATATCATATTGAAATGTCTTCCATGGCAAGTTCTAACAAAGCTTCCACTTCTTGGTTTATAGTGTCCCTAGACACTTGACATACATCTAACCTACCTCTGTTAACTTTTACATGCCCATATGAACATTTCACAAAGCGAGATACACTCTCTGGCGCTTGAACTCAAATAATTGAAATATTTACGTTGTTACATTGGTATACACCAGTTATTTGTTTCACAAAAAGCATATCGTGAGAAAACACACAAATTTTCCGAACATCATGGCATATCGCTTCCTCAAGACCCAATATCAAGGCCCTATACTCAGCCTGATGGAAGGTCATAGTGGCATTTCCGACAATTGTACCTCTTTCGACTATCTTTCTTCCACTAGGGTCGTATAATATGAACGATGAACATGTAATATTTTGGAGATATTTGACACCCCATGAATTTCCAATCTCCAAATGGCAACCATGTTTACCTTTACAATGGACAAAAATATATCGTAAGAAAACATAAAAATAGAATGAACACTTCTAATTTGAATTTTTCAATACAAACATCTGTAATTTAACATATGACAAGGCCCTAAAACATTTTCTCCTAAGTTCGTTCATTAATAACGATTTCTTATTGGAGATTCAATGGAGTTAGTACTTTGTCTAGAGACATACACTCTAAATGAGTTAATGTCATGTGTTCGTGAGCGACTTATTTTTGGGAAACATTGTATTCCTTACAATACTAAAACTTCGTATTTCGTATGTTAGACTAAAGTGCAAATATATTTTGGAATATATTGGAATCGTAATCACGGGTTTGGTTCCATTCCACTCATTTTCTGAATAGATAACTTTATGTTGCTAACATATAATTAATACAAACACAATTTAATTTTTTTTTAAATATGTTTTCCTATAATTATGAGTTTATAAATGTAATGGGTAAATATTAAATTTGAATAAATCACTTAATAAATTGATTATTCTATTATGAATAGATAGATTTCAATATATTTGCAATATCAATATCTATAAACATTTGATTAGTTATAGTATTGTGAACGACATTCGATAATTTTTATAGCCTATAGTATTGCAAACGACATTCTAATAATTGTTATATTTTATTCACTAAATAACCATTGTAATGTATATCTAGTATTAAAATTACATGCTTCAATGAGTACTCGAATTCTCTAGAATTAACTCCTTTTCAAACAATATTGGTTTTCTATATTATGTATATTAAGTAGGCTACAGTGCATCTCTATATGAGTTGAACTCATATTAGAACACTCTTTACAGAAATAAATGATTGGAAATGATAATTGCACCAATACAATCCTAAATTGGACAAATGATGATAATCCCATACTTAGTGATTAGAAAATCGCTACCATTACACATTTCCTACCTAAATATAATTTTAACATAAATGAATTTTAATAATCTAAACTTGCTATAAAATATCTAAACATTAGTAATTTTAAAAATATAATCCATAGAAACACATATTAATACTAAGGAAAACATATTTAATCCAATGCAAAACATATTTAATATTTAAGCTCGTGTGAATCAAGAATATATTTGAGCAACAAAATGAAATATATTTAAGTTGGTGTGAATCAACATCCGACAAAAATTAAATATTTATATAGGTTTTTTTCAAACACATCATAAGTTTTTTAGAACAAAACATATAAAAGTAGTAACTATTTTTTTTGTTTTTAGTAGCAAACTTGGAGCTGCTTCCATGTGCAATCTTTTTACACAATTTTTGGAACTATTGCGGTTTATGACCGGAACTCCCATTTTCTCAGCTTATGTGGAGGATCATATTCCAGGAATCCTCCATCATGTCATAAGATAGACCATATCCTCGCGAATGCAGCCCTATAGTGCGAGAACTTAGACAAATAAATAATGAAGTTTTTAGCAAATTAAGTCGAGCCTTAACCATGGCTACAATTTCCGATTTGGGTGGCTTATACTATTGATGATGGTCTATATAGACCACAAATGTGGACCTCCTGAAGCATTCCTCCCTTTGGAATTTGGGAGTTGTCAGCGTTATTCTGCGGGATTAGGAGGAATTGAGCTTTGTGTATTCATTTTCACCACACAAAATACAAACTGAATACAACAACACACATGCAATTAGAAATATACAATTAACGTTAGTACAATACATGTCAAATAAAATATACGTCATCCACTATGATAAAATAATCACAACATCAAAAAGCTAATATCCATGAAAAATTAAAGTATCGAAAAATGCCAATGGCTATCCTTCACTCAAGATGCACCCTACCATAATATCACAACCATCCATTGCAAAAGGGATGCTTGCGATATTACGGGAGAGTGCATTTCTGAGTGGAGGATTGGCAGGTGACTTTAAAAACATCTTCCTAGCACATTATACCACCCAACTATCGATGCGGAATCCTAAGGGGAAAGCCCCTTCATCACGCAATGATAGTTGGGCGTATCGATGTGGCATCCTAAGGGGCAAGCCCCTTCAGCACGCATTGATTCCTATCTTTGCAGAGGCACTTGCCCCCATATGCCAAATTGAGATACAGAGTATGATATCACATAATTTTTATAGCTTCAAGTTACATGAGACATTCACAACATTACAATTACCAATATTTAACACCTAATAAAAATTATATATACAAATGATCTACACATTCTCAATTTTACAACTATAATACATCCAGGAAAATAAAATTTTCATATTGTATTTAATTTAACACTGATTAAGAGCAATGACATTAGAAATATGCAATTAACATTAGTATGATACATGTCAAATCAAATATACGCCATCCACTATGATAAAATAATCACAACATAGAAACATAATATCCATGACAATTCAAGTATCAAAAATGCCAATGGCTATCCTTCACTCAAGATGCACCTGCCATAATATAACAACCATCCATTACAAAAGGGATGGTTGCAATATTACGGGAGGGTGAATTTCTGAGTGGAGGGTCGACGGGCGACTTTAAAAACCTCTGCTTAGCACAATATACCACCCAACTATCAATGCGAGAATCCTAAGGGGCAATCCCCTTCATCACACAATGATAATTGGGCATATCGATGTGGCATCCTAAGGGGCAAGCCCCTTCAGCATGCACCAATTGCTGTCTTTGCAAAGGCACTTTCCCCCATATTCCAAATTGAGAGTTAGAGTATGATATCACATAATTTTTATATCTTCAACTTTCATTAAACATTCACAACATTACAATTACCAATATTTAACAACTAATAATATATATATATATATATATATATACAAATGATCTCCACATTCGCAATATTTACAACTATAATGCATCCAAGAAATCAAAATTTTCCTAATGTATTTAATTTAACACAGCTAAGAGCAATGAAATCACAACTAACAGCTCAAAGATTGCATGCATATTTAACCAATACCAACATAATATCAACATAATTAACTAGTCTCATACCAATGATTAATAAACACAAATTGTAGAAATTACCAAATCCTCTATCATTTATTAACAAACATGTGAATACAATAATACCATAATAATAAACTAGTTCACACTATTATTTAGTGTCTATATACTAAACAAAATATTTTACCACGTCATTCATTTTGAAAAGATACTTCCAAATAGTTGTTCGACATATTTGTACTTAAGATAAAGTGTCATGTTATGGTTATCCATGTGTATATCAAGAACATAGATTTGTTTATATTTACAAAGTATTAGGTAATAGATATGACATCAAATGTATGCCTTTTCTTACAGTTTCAAATATATTAATTAATAATAATAATGAAAACTATAACTATTTTCTAAAGTTTAAGGTTCAAGGTTTAGGGTTTTGGGATTAGGGTTTAGAGTTTGGGGTTTAGGGCTTAGGCCTCAAGGTTCGGGGTTTAGGGCATAAGGTTTGGGGCTTATAGTTCAAGGATTATGGTTTATGGTTTAGGACTTAGGGTTCAAGCTTTAGGGTTTAGGACTTAAGGTTGAATGTTTAGACTTTAGGTTTTATCCCAAATAACATAATTAGGAAAAATTAACGCTAATATGAGACCGTAAATAATACAATGATATCTTATAATCTAATACAATACCCTAAACACTAAAATATTGATATGACATAAAACACTAATGTGTCACCACCAATAATACATTTGGGACACACTATTCACTAATGCAGCATCCTAAACATTGATATGACACCCTTAACACTATTACGAGACCCTAAACAATTTACACAGCCATGTAGAAAACCTAACAATTTAAAATTCATACCTATTCCTATTCATGCCTATCACATGCACAATGTTCCAAATCAGATCTAGAATACATCTAAAACCATCATCCTCCCACATTCTAGTAGAATTCAATATAGGCCCCATATTCCAATTTTTACTATCATTTGAATGAGAAAAGGGTTTGATCACTCAAGTTCTTCTACTCTCCACTATTGACACAAGTTACTTTCATCTACATAACTTTCCAATGAAGACAATGCGGAGGAGTAAATTTTCTTTTTATACTAAGAGATACAAAAATTTCAAAACTTGTTTTTATTATTGAAAAAGACAAAACATACTAATCATAAATTAAGAAACGTTAACCATGGATCTACTTGGATGGCAAGTGGGTTTGTCTTGGCTACAAAAACAAGAATAGGAAAAGAAAGAAAGCGTAGTATGAAAATAATTGAAAAATAGAGACTATTTGAAGGCATAAAAATGCAGACTATAAATTCAACAAATTATCCATTTAAAAGTGACGTTTAAAAACAAATTGCATTCCTATTTAAATCGGGACCATGATTTTATAATTTAGACTAATAATATTTATGTGGTGGATTAAAAAAGGTTGGCACAAGCTTAGATGCACTCTTAAGGATCATTGCAAAAAATCAATATCAAGTTATTCTCACATCTTATGCATATCCAACAAATAGAGATCACATTTTGTCGAGAAAATCATGTGCCATGTGTATGCTTCCATACATTTCAAATATTGCACTATAACATATATTCAATAATTCAAAAATAAATAAATACATATTTGAATTAAAAAAACTAGGGCTTTTAGTGGCACACATTGTCTTGCATCCACATCTATAACTTATTAGTTAGAGATATGAGTATGTAGCAATCAGTGTTCCCATAACTATATATCATATAAGCATGAATTTATAATTAATATTTATTACTACACAACAATAACTAGAAAGGTTGACAATATCCTATAAAAATTGAAAAATGAGAGTCGTCAAGAAATGAAAACACAATCATTAAACTAAATATCAAGAAGCGTGAAATTTATACTAAAAATAGTAGATAGGTTCCCTAAAAACACTTTACAATCTTAATATCTATGAGATATATGTAAATTCAAAGGAATAGAATATTAAGTTTGTTTTCTTTTCAATATATTTTCTTCACATCATATACCTTCCATTTTAAGAGCGAATCTCCAATCTTAAGTTAAAGTATATCTCATTTAATATATATAAATAATCAAACTAATATATTTAAAATTACATGTAAAAACAAAATCCCTTGCAAGCAAAGTTCCACTACCTTAGTACAATATTAAATCTTCTTTAGAAGAAGAGTTGATAATTACTAGTTAAGGATTTCCCTATCTTTAACACTTTTTTAATTGTATATATCTAGGCGGAAGAGGGCCTATGTAATTTTCGCTAGCTGAAAATTTAGTTCTATTTTTTTACCATACTCTCTTCTTAAATTGACAGTGTACTTTGTTTATGTAGATACAATATTATAAATTATTTATATATGGGGTTTGGGTGTTGTTGGTTGTCAAATAAGGAATTTATTGAAAGCAACAGTCAGGGGACAGAAAGTCCCTCCTCTTTGATGGGAGAGGTTCCCTTATTTAAAGGCAAAAACCTATTTACAAATGTACAATGTTTAGTTTTAATGAGGAACTCTGATATCATGAAAGTGTTTGATATAACAGATCATCAATACAAAAGGATAGAAGAATTAAGGAATGGGAAAAGGTAGAATAGCACTCTCAGGAAATATAGATAACAAAATAATTCCTTACACATGCCAGAATGGAATCATATAGAACAGAATCATTTGCATTAAAACCACAAGGTGTTATTTCACAGACACAAAGTTCCAGAGATGACACCCACAAGAATACAAAGCTTCTTGAAATAAAATAGATAAATGACTCAATAAATTTTAATCAGATAAAAATGAAAGAACAAGAACAGATGGAAACAAAAGAGAGATCTTCTTGTATTGATAGATTTTTACTCCTTTACACTTTCAAAAATAAATAGAGTTCCAGCCCCTGAAAATGGCGTAGAGAGCCCATTATATAGCTTACAAATTGGTTACACTTGGTAACTGTTTCTTTTAACTAAAATATTAATTAAGGAAGTGCTCAACACAATTTCCTTAATTAGTTTACAATGAGCTTGATTCTAGGAAAAGAAGGAGAAAAGGAGAAACTAGGAGAGAAAACATCCGCTTATTGCTGAGGAGGGCCCACCAACTTGAGAATCCATTGCCTGAATCTTTTTAATGCCTCAGCTATCTCCCTACCTCGTGGAACTGATGTGTTGGTAGTGGCATGAGACCAAGTGCCTAGACATTTCTCCATGTTCTTATCAAACTCGAGAATGTTCCAGGCATTCTTTAGTAGCCACTTCAATGGCAAATTGAAGAGAGAAAATATCCTTTATCTTCTCTTTGGTAATCAATTCTTCTTTGAACAAACCTTCTTTGAAAAATTTCTTGAATTGAGTTTTAATCTCTTGAAGAGAGAAAGGAACACCTGAAGTTTCATCATGAAGATGACAATGAATATCCTTAAAGGAAGATGCCACACAAGTCTTGAAAGATTCTCCCTTCTGCCAACTGTTTCTCAATTCTCCCAAGGCTTCTTCTAGAAATTTTATTTTCCATTCAACACTGAACACCCATGACCCTGACAAGTTTTCCTTGGCATCATCAAAAACTTTACTAGCCAACAATATCTTTTCATCATCTTGTCCCATTAGGCGAAGATCTATGATGCAACTACTCCAAAGCTTCAGTTCTTTGTCCATAGTTTTAATAGAGGAGAGTTTTTGTTGCAGGTTGACCACCTTCTCATTGGCTTTGAAGGCCTCTTCAATGAAGTTCAAGCCTGCAATGGTCATGTCATCAACCATGGCTTCCATAGCCCTTCCATAAGTGGAATATCTATGTATATCCTTGATACTCTGAACCTCATCCTAACTGAGAATCATAGGAGGTGGGAGGGAAGCCAATGGAACATGATCCAAAACCTTGTCCTTACCGAATAATGAATTGATGAAGCTGGAAAGAATTTGATTTTTTTCTTCCAACTATTCTATAGTTTGTTTACCCTTTTCCACTCTCTCAATAACCTTGGTTACTGTTTCTTGGAGGTTATGTACCTCACTCTCAGGAGTAGATTCTCCCATGGGAATTCTAGAAAGTTCCAGGTCAGAGGCTAATAGATCTTGCTCTGCCTTATCAACTTTAGGCTTTGCAACCTCTAGAAATTGTTGGCCTTGAGCATCTATCACTATTCTTGAAGTTGTTTTAGCTCTCTTTGCTAGAGGAGGAGGAGTAGTACCTAACAAAGCTGCCACAACATCAAAATTGGGCCCTGTCAAACGGGAAGAAGGTTTTCTCTTCCTGTTATCAACCAAGGGTTGCACCCATGCAAAAGTAGAAGAAGAAGAAGAAGGGACAAGAGGTCCAAGAGAAAGTGAACCCATGGCACTTAAAGTATTCACCATTGTTTCTTCCAGTAAAGAGGTGAGTGAGGCATCTAGAGCTTCTTGTGCAGAGGAATCTATGGTACTAGGAGGTTCTAGTGCTAGGCACCTCCTTCTCATCTTCTATTGTAACTTCTAAAGTTCTGCAGGATTTGGTACTTTACCATCATCACTTTCACTGAGAACAATAATGTTCTCTAGCCCTGAAGGCAATCCTGAATGCTCTAGAAGGGGTTCTTCCTCAATTGGATCTTGTTTAACCTCTTTTATCTTCTTTTGGTACACTTGAGTAGAAGAAGAGGGAGTAGATGATTTAGGTTCTTTAGTTGAGGAAGAAGGAGGGGTTTGTACAAGTACCTTTGTGTTGGGTGTATGTGTTTCCTTCCTAGGTGTTGAAGTATCTCTGGAAGAAGATCCACTTTGATTCTTCTTAAGCTCTCAAACCTTTCTGTCAAACCAAACTTTGGTTCTTATAAGGACAGGGGTCAAAATCTCAACCAAGTCATCCTTCTCCTTCTTGTACCAATCCAAATCTTCCAAAGGAGTATGTTTGATTAATGTCTCATATTCAAAAGATAGCAAGTCTACATCATCATCCTAGAACCCTTTAGGAATTTGATAGAGATTGAGCTCTTTAATCAGTTGCAGAGAGAATCTGCCATAGTGCCTCCGCCTTGCTTCAAAATCATCTACACAATCAGCCCAGTAATCCTCGGTATCTGGCCTGTGATGATAATTTATTCTGAGGTTCTGCTCAATGAACTTCTTCAAATCAAAACAAGTCCTAGGCCTGAAAAAGTGGACAGTGATGGGAGTAAGGGCCCTTTCTATATTTTGGGCATCCAAGGTTGTTTTACATGTATAGTTTCCCAAAGAAATAGGGAAGTGCAAACCAGAGATTTTCTTGTCCCTGTAGGTTCTATGTAATTTATCCAATTGCCTGCACACTTCAATTAGAGCCATCTTGTCATTACAAAACATGGGGAGCTTGAGAGGTGTGTTTTCATAACCAGCCAACCTGATATATGAAAACCTCCTGAATTGAATGAAGAAAGCTCCATACTTAGCTATCAGGTTCATGGCCTCATCAAAAAATCTCCTGGTAGTATCACCTTCTAAGAGCCTTACAATATACATGGTAAAGGCATCATTAACTCTTCTGAAATTGTGGTTGCTAGTTTCAAGGGTGAATTGAGGGTAGTATGCATAAATGGGCTCATCCTTCTGGCCCTCCATGTATGTGAATCCAAACCACTGTCGGGATGCTACTAGGGAATACATGAGATAAGAAGTCATATAGAACTTCTTAGTCTGCTGCACATTAGACAATTGCTCGGTCAAATTCATGCAAATGATTTCTGCCCAATTTATGTTCTGACTACCTTCGTAGACGATGTTGATGAGAGGGCACATCCAGAAGTGAAATTCATTGGTAGAGGGAAATCCCATGACATGAGCTAGAAAAATGATGAAATCAGACAGCTCTTCATTGAAATCAGCCCTAAATAACGCTTTGGAAAGTCAAGATGCTCCCTTCTTAGGGTTCTTCAACCATGATTTTGCTATTCTTGTCTTATATTTTTCACTGTCCTGCTCAAATAGGGTCTGAGCTTGAGCTTGAGTGAGAATGATGGAGTCTTCAATCTCTGGAATGCGTAGGGCAGTAGTAATGGTAGTAGCATCTAGTTTGGCAATCAGCTCCCCATGCACATTAGTCAATTCTTTGGTGTCTGAGTTAAAATGAGCTCCACAGGTGAGCACGGTGTTGGCACATTATACAGAGATAGGGAAACCAGCCACATAAGCAAGTCCCGTTGTTGTTGATCATTTGTGCCATGGGGGAAGGATTAGGGCTAGTCAATCTATTCCAAAAATCCCCAAAATCCAGGTGTCGAACCTCACTATCCCGATATCGGGAATAGAGGACTCAAGAGGTGATACATGTTCTTGGCCTTGGAATTTGATCTTCATGTTTGCAATGCACAGAGGAAAAACCTTCAAGGATCGAATTCACAATGAAAAATGTAAAGGGAGTAGGAGCATGAGCAAATGATGGCAAGTGAGCAATGTGTCAAATGCATAGAGAATAGTCCCATTAAATAGCCATTTAGGAGAGAGAAGGTCATTAAATGTGCATTAAATTCATATTGCACCAACTTAAAAAGATAAGAATTAGGAAGAGTAGAAAAAACTAGCCCGGATGGTCTTTGGTACATTTGGGACATTAGGGACGCGAAGATGCAATCAGGTGACTCGAGGTCATGCTTTGGCCAAATGAGCACGGGTGGTCCAGAAATTTGGAAACGCGAGGGACACAAAGACATGATTCAGCCAATGTGCACAATGCGAGGTAAAGTGGGGATAGAAGGCATAGACACTTTTGGGATAGATGGGACAAAAGTATGTGAAGGACCCGATGTGGCGATGCGGGTGATCGGGGAATAGAAAGCCCGAGCGAACTTGGGACAAATGGGTCAAAAAGTTCTGACATAACCGAAAGTTAAAGAATTTCGGGGAATGCGGCTGATTGGGGAACAAAAGGCCCAGCAGAACTTGGGACATGAGGGACAAAAATGTCCAGATGAGACCCGTAAATCACCAAAATAACTCCAAAAACATGAATTTTTACTATCTCCTCAACTTTTCACTTCACTAGAACATCACTAAAGGGTGTCAATTCAAAATTTTCAATTTTTGACTTTCAAAAGAGGGGAAATTTTGAGAGGACAATAGGTGTCTAGTGTTTTAAGGCACACAAATTCAATTTTATTTACGCCCCTACATAACTCTAAAAGTTGAATTTCTTCAAACTTCTTCACATAGTCCCAATTGCACTCCTCACAACTCTAAAGGTTGAAATAGTTCATGTTGCACACATTCCCATTTGTACATATCCCAGAATATCACATATTTATTTAGTCATACTTAGTTGGGATTTTTAAAATTATAATCAACAACACCAAAATAGTTTTTACACAAACCAATAATTAAATTGTGATTCAACAACACCAACTAATTTTGATCAACACCATAAAAAGGAGTACACTTGAACAAAAGAGTTTATGAATTGTTTGGTTATGAGAATTACCTTAAATATTGCAATCCATAAGTTTCATAATCTTATCAAACATGAATTAACATAATACTTTTCGAATCTCAAAGCCATGTGTTTTTTTCTTTCCTTTATTCAAAAATATTAAAATAGGAAAACTCTGCATGGAGTTACATTGTATACATTTTAAGGGAGGAGGAAAACTTGTGGACATATTAAAATAGAACTCAATTCTTCAATGTTAAAGTTTAAAAGTAATTGTAACTAATGGTTTATAAAGGTATAATATGGGATGTCATGAAATTTAAAAGTAGTTTTTCAATTATAGTAATTATAGTAAGAAATTAGTTTAAAATTTTATTGTTGAAAAACACAGTGTGTTTTTAACACGATGAAAAACACACCGTGTTTTTCAAAATAATTCAAAATGATTTCCTCCGTATAGAAAATTGTTGACAGGTAATGATACTAATAATAGACAGGGAATGATACCAATAAGTGCACTATTGGCATTATTGTAGGTATTGTATTATCCATATAAAATTCTTCTTATTTGTCAAATTTTTCAAAAAAAAAAGATAAAGTAAAGTAGGATTAAAGCCTCGATAGCCAATAATCAAGGGTTAAATTTCAGTGCCACCAATGGTCATATTTAAAGTTTATATCTTGTTGTTGCAATATTTCAAGGTTAATATTATAATTTTTTTGAAAAGCACTGACTATGATTTATAATAATTAAAGCAACTCGTGAGATATCTATAATACATTACAATAGTTAAGAGAGGTATTTAGATGCCTTATTCCATTATTGTCAATATTATAATGGTTCAATAAATGAATGGTGCAATATTAGAGACATTTTGTTAAACATTTCACATAGATTCTTTGAGGCATTTCGTAGAGGCATTTTGTCAAACAGTTTGTAGACCAGATAGGTGCCAAACAATTTGAATGCTTTGAAGAACTTGGGGTTTGGAACAAAACTGCCCATATTCGAGTTTGAATGCTTACACCTGAATTTGAATGCTTACCTAAGATTTAGTCAAATAGTTCAAATGCTTACACCTAAATACCATTAAAATACCTAAGATTTAGTCAAACAGTTCGAATGCTTACACCTAAATACCATTAAAATACCTAACTCTCAATTCATTAACAATAATAGTCTGGGTGATTTTGGCGGAGTAGATATCTCTCAATTCATTAACAGTAAGTTTAAAGAGATTATTTCTATACCCAATTTGTTTGTTATCAGAAATTAATTGCATCTCTTTCATTATCTCAACAAAAATGGAGAATTTTATTTTGTCTCGTGTCGTTTCTTTTCATACTTCGAAGTTAATGATTCTGGTGAGCAACCTCTATATTCTCTACCTCTTTTAAGTAAACTCAACTGAAATGAGGAAAACCTACATACAATATCAGCTGATTGATTTGTTTTCAAAAGAATGCACTGGACTTACAGTCTATAAGATCAACAATAATGTCATTTTTATCAATAAGTCCAATGTGTTAATCAATAATTTTTTATCAACAATATCCATTTTTATACTTAAATTCATTATGATTTTTCCATTTGATGCAATAGGAGCACCCAACACAAAAATCACCCAGACTATTAACAGTAACAATAAGTTTAGATTAACTTACTGTGAATGTTATGGAGACGACTTCAATCGCGTGCCATGTGGAATACCTTCCTTTGCTCGTTCCCTTTTCAAATGGACTATTCGACCCCAAAACAAGAAAGAACAACCATTAATCATGATGGGCATCTGGTAAAACTACACAAACAACCATTAATGGTGACAGATATGGCACTTACAGTAATGGTGACCGTTGTGGCATCTTCCTCTGTGACCCTCATTCCTCTGGCTCAAATGAACACCCACGAGATGTATTGAATTGGTAAAATGCAAACAAAAACTTTTGTTTTTACCCCCTAAATGCAGAGATGGCGATTAAACCAGGAGGAACCCGTGAAGTCTCTTTGGCGTGTGATGATTGCCCTGTTATGCGGTGAGTGTTTCATTAACTGTGAAGAATGATTCAGAGGTATGGCTGGAAGCGAAAATGGTGCGGGAAGGAGAAGGCACTTAATTCAATAATTCAAAATTACACGCTACTCCAAAACGCCAAAACAGTGACGGAGGTACCCTCCACATCAGCAATCCCATCGTGGGTCCCATCACTCATTTCTTGGCAGCGGCCTCCTTTCGTGGAGTATGGGGCTATGTGTGGCATGGGAACATGGAAAAAATCACCCACATGCATAGGTGCAAAATAAGTGAAGCTTAGCCATTGGCGTAATGTTATGCCATATGCGCTAACAACGATGTTATCCGTGTGTCATTCATCGACACTCTACATAATATAAAGGGATGTCTAGGCCATGGGTTTTGAAGCCAACCATGGAATTATAGTACCAATATTTTCCAACTGTGAAAAATTAGTGAAAACTCAACACTTTCATAGATAACAACTAGGAAAGAACATTCAATCAAATGATGAGTCATTAAAAATCAAAATCCATAGTTTTTGCAAGTTTATTAATGGAGGTAAGTTGCATGAAGAAGGTAAAAACTAGTAAATAATAAAAGGAACTTGCATTAAACTCACATAGATTCAAAGTATGATTTTTTTCTATAAGATATCCATCTAAAAAATTTCAAGTCACTTCTCATTCGATTTAAAAAGAATTTTTGGAGAAATCACATTTTCACAAATCTCTATTGAAGAAATTTTAGAGGATCTTAAATATGAACTATGAACTCGATCAAGGAAATTAATAAAAATATATGGAACCCAAGAGAGATGACTCTACTTCAGTCCTACTTCAAGAACATAGGGATACATAATACACAAAAGCTCTCCTAGCTTGAATTGGTAACTATAGCTAGTTGATTTGGGAAATCAATGATTATAATAAATTTTATCAAGGACATGAGATTTTAAAGGCTGACCATATTTACCAAGAGAATATTAGGTCAATTAGAGACTACAACATCTACAATATATCGTAAAACTTGATATCTTCTCTTGTGAAGACTTGTTCATATATGTGTTCACTACATACACCTTACATGATGGGAAAATCACTTCAAAATCCACTCGGTTCCTTATTGATTTGGCAACTAGAGATGTTTTCAATAATATGCATAAGATAAACCCTCTTACTTTTTCCTATAATCAAGATACTCTAAAATAACACATGGATGAAGGGGATTGATTTAAAGAAACGTGAGATTGGGAAATTGATCCTTCAAGGGTCAAATAGAGACATAAATTAATCCTTCACATTATAGTGTTTATGCCATGGGTTAAAGTAGTTATGATATTACTAAATAGATTATATGGAGTAGATAAGATAAGCTGTGTCAATCAAGTATGGATCTTCTTATTGAGAATGACTCTCAAAGACAAGAAACCTAATTGGAGAGCTCCTAGAGTTCAACTTTAAGAAATTTTGGGATCACGCATCAACATGAGGCAGCTTTAATACATTGTTCTATTTGGTGGACCTATTTTGTGTTTCTCTTACTTTCAATGCTCCATTCTCAAATTGGTTTCCCACAACCACTAGCTCAATACATGTGGTGTTTTCAAAGCTATTTAACCAAAATTTATTATGTTATATATGGGGTTAAAATACCTATAATTCTCCATGAGCTACAATATTTTATCAAATAGATTGGGGCTTACTAGAAATATAAGGATTTTAGTTTGATTAGAATTGTGAAATTTGAATACCCCTTACAAAATACCAAGGAAAGTCCGTATATATTAGATACAATTGAAGTGGAATTGTAATATGAACAATGAATTAGAGGATAGTGTCATTCAAGTATCACAAAGGCCATACCCATTGATCCCTTTTTTAGTAGGTAAATATCAATTTTCCACTTACCCTTCTATTCTCGGTTTTGAAGGTAACACATGCCTTATGATCACTTGGGAGTGAGTTTATATAGGGAATGGGACCCTCAAGGTAGGGTTTTTATACATTTGGGAACTTTAAGCTATATGTATCCTCATACCTATGATCATTTCACTTCTATTGATGATCTGTATCATTTAAATTCAATTATAATAGATTATGTAATTGAAAATCTCAAGTTCTTGGGATGTTACAGGACCTAGCGGAATCTCAAGTCCAAATACCACTAGGATACCCTAACAATACATGGACAGAGACTTACATGTGAGCATTTAAGGAATGTTTCTCCACATCGTTTAACATACGAGAGAAACAAGAAATGAGAGGATAGGCTTTTATCTCTATTCATCTCGGTAAAAAAGTCAAGTGTCTTAGATTGCATCAGTTTCATCAACTTTAACACTCCCTAATACCTATCATGCCAAATATTGGAGACATGGAGGCCCTCACTAAAAAGGAAAAGAAAAACAAAAAAAGTTTACATTAGTTTAACTAGTCGGGATGTAGCAAGCTCTATTCCTATGGCTCAAGTGCAAGGACACATAATGGTGATCCCCACTATACCTAGGGTAAGTTTTGTTGCCCTTGTTTCCATTGTGATTAGTGATTTTATTCTCCTATAATGGTTTTTTCTTCTACTTCTTGAATTTTTATTCTAGTTTTTCTTCCATTTATTCTCCATTTGTTCACATTTCACCTCCTTTTTCTCCCATTATCACCCCATCCATTGTTTCCTCTTCTCTTTCTTATCGTTCTTCCACTCCTACCACATTATCATCATCTCCCCATCATCTACTACTATCTCAATATCCATTGCAATGCTTGAACTCATATGAGTTCCTAAAAACCCATCTATTACATGGAGATAATGACATTAGAAGGGTTGAACATATCCATGTCCTTTCCTCCACCCTTGAATTCCCAATCTAAGCCCTCAATTCCTATATTATCAATCCATAAAGTTACATTACAAGTTCCAATGGGTCATCCTATTGGAAGGCCAATGTATCCACTTCCTTCTAATCCTCCTATGGGTCAACCCAAATTTTACCATATACTCATGTTTAATCTTCCACAACTCCCATGCTTTCTTATTCTACCACTACTATTTTGATTTCCTCTACTATTGGGGAAGTTTTAGAATCTTCCAAAGAGTAGGTATAATTTTAAAAAAACAATGGAAATTAAAAAATAACGAGATCTCAAACTCTTGATTATCATCCTTCATATGTTTCCCTATATTATGATAAGAAAGATAAGAAGTTGGAGAAAGTAACCACCAACAAGGTATCTTCTCGAGGGAAACAAATATTGCTAGAAAAAAAAACAAGATGTTATGATCCTTTTTAGAAAGATAACAAGGAAGGAAATCAAGTCATGGACCCATTAAATATCATGGAATGTTTCCTTAAAATGAAAAAGGAGAAATTAAGGAAGCAAGAGGAAAGGCTAGTTCTATAAGAATCCAAATTTCAGCACCTCATACTATTAAAAATGATGTAAATTTGGGTCTAAATGACTTGTTTATCAATTTCAAAGACATCTCCTTAGATAAATGGAAAATATAGGGTAGATATGGTCAAAGCCAAGATGGATAATTTTAAAAAGGAAGACATGGACATGAAATCCAAGATAGAAGTTATCTTTGAGATTGTTAAAAATAATCTACTACCAAATGCACCTACGATGAGTATTGATGATGTGATTACTATAAAGAATAAGATAGCCACAAACATAATTTAACTTTCTGAAGCTTCAACTTCTCTATAAATTGCATGCAAACATATAGACTTATTCCATTACAATATTGTGTCTTTATTTGTAGAACTAGATTTAACTCAATTTTTAATCCAACGAGATAAGTGCATACGGTTGAAATTTTTTTGTTTCTCTTTTGTAGTTTAGGGAAAAATTTGATCAACAGTTAAGGAGCTCAAGCCAATCAAGTAATGTAGGGATTTATGTTTTCATCATTACTAAATTTATGAAGCTAAAAAGTAAAAAAATATTAAGCTATTTTAGGAGGCATGCACTTTGATTTAGAATATTTTAATTAGAGAAAGGACCCATGCAATCTTTTAATCACGAGACCACGACTTATGTTGATTATAACTTTAATATTTTCCAACATGCACCGAATCTTTGCCAACATGTATATTCCTAAAGGTCCACTTCTTCATGCCAAATCAAAGTTAAAGGAGACCATTTTTACATTTTTGAAGGTTTTGTACATGCAACAAAGAACCTCTAGCTCCGATGATTCAAAATAGGTGTTTATTATGAAAACAAAGGGCCTATAATTAGGATATTCATTGTAAAATATGAGAGGATTGTTCTCATATATTTCCAAGATTTGGTTAGCTTTAGTTTATTGCATTTTTTTCTTTAGTTCCTAGTTTAGAAATTTTCCTTTTCTAATGAGTTCCAAATGCATATAAAGTATGTGGTTGCCTCCCATAGCTCTATATATAAATATAAACTTAATTTTGATAACCATCTAGGCATAAACAAATTAATACGAGAGAAACAATTTGGAGATCCACATGGTTTTTTGAGTTTTTAATAGTTTTCAATTATTGATTTATGTCTTGATGCTTATATAAGAAATATCTTTTAGTAATCAAGTAGAGTTTACAATTCTAATCTCATTTGAATTTTTAGGGTAAGAGATTGAGCTTTGGTAATATTAATTTCATTACTTGTTGTTTCTTACACTTAGATTTTAAATTTTTATTCTTGATGTTACACTAACAAGTGGTTTAAATATGTTATTAAGTGGGAATTATTTCATTTTATATGTGTAATCTAATTAACTTAAAAATAGTTAGGCTAAATAACCTCTAATGTATGTTTTGTGAATTAACTATGGCTATTTACTCAAATATGTAGAGTTGTGATTCCTTGTGTTTTGTTTCATTTGGTGATTACATGAAGTTAATAAATTATTGAGGTAAAACTATTTCTGTATTATTTGGTTTGTGTGTAGTTTAGATGATATTAAATTTGTTTGATTTTTTTAATGAGTGAAAGAGACTCTAGTTCCTTTTTCCCCTACCATTATCTTCCTTTTTAGTTTTTCTATGACGTCTCAAATCTCTTAGTGTTGGTGAAATAATTTTTTTACAAGAAAAATTAGTGATTTTCACCAATGGTCATGGGGCTAGGCCCCTCCTTATTGGGTATGGGGAGGATCCCATTTATTAAATGCAAGGACTAAATGAAAATGTGGGTGGTTGTTAGGTTGGAAGTCACATAGGGGTACTCCACTAAACTTGTGGCAAATTGATTGTACAATATACAAGGGAGAAATTTTATTTGATGGGAGGTAAACAGGAGACGAGGAAATTGAGAGAGGGGGTTAATGTTGTGAGTATACTATCATATTTCACACGCATTAGCTAGAGTAGGTTCAAATTCAATAGGACTAAATAAACCGTGTAAGCAATAACAAGACTAATAAATCGAGACAAAATTTCTATGGATTCATTAATCAAAGAGACAAATTTCCTTCTTGATTGTATAAGATTACAATGCTTGCAAAGTTGGAAAGTAGAAGAACATAGAAAAGGAGATAGAATAATGTAGCTCATTACTTGTAGTAGTAATAAAAACCAACAACTAATAACATCTAACAAATGCCAACCCCTTGAAATGGAGAAGCCATCCCAATTTATAGATTAAGAAAATGTATCTTCCTCCCCCTGTGCCATTTTTCATCTCACCACCACTTGTGACCTTTCAAATTCCTTAGGAATGAAATTAAGTCCTTTTCTTATTTTTGAAAATGGAAATTTTACAATGAAACATAAGGCCACTTAAGTGAATAAGACAAAAGAGTGAAAAAGTACATTCCCAATGAATAAATAGAATGTTAGAGAGAGAAGGGGAGGAGAGAGAAGTGAAAATATAGAGATGGGGAGCCTTTGTTGATGAAGAATCTTCTTTTGATGGACTTTGAGGAAATGCTCCTGAATGAAATTATTTGCCTATGACCTTTTGTTGGATTGAAACATTGTGGTTACAATCTCCTTCTTCTGTGAGATGCAAACACACTCCAAAGCATTGAATAAGTTTTTAAAAACACTGTTAAGTGACTTGCACCATGTGAACTTGAGATGATTTCCCATTCTTGAAAACATGATGATCCTCTTTGAACACAAGGTCGAGTTAGGATATGAAGATCATCTTACTCCTCTTGACTTCAAGATTCACCTTCATGACAAATATGTCTCCTTTTTTAATGGAATCAACCTCAAGATGTTCAAACACCTTCTTTCTCATATTTTACTCATTGTAAAAGGCCTTCTTTTCTAGATAGAATAATTACTCCCATTCTGGACTAAACCTATGTATTGTGAAACCTTGAGTCTGTCCAGTAACCATGTTGTCCCGAAACTATCTCAATCACATCCAAGTGATTTTTCATCAGCATAGGTGACTCATCACCCTTGTTTATTTACAATGTTATGATAATTACTATTCTTAGTAAGTCTTAATGTAGGAATTCAATAGTTTCTCAATTTGGCACTTTTAAGTTTTTGATGTGTAAGGAGAAATGACAACTCAAAGAATCCAATGTTTATGATACTTACTATTTATAGAATATGAAGCTTAAGAAGGATTACTATTTCTAGAAGTGGGTCTTCCCATTTTGGAATAGAATGAGAGTGGTCTCAAAATTTTGTTTATTTTAGATGGATGATTAGGTCCAATTTTCGGAAGATTTCAATCGCTTGAGAACTCCATAGATATGAAAAATGAGTTTTTATAATAGGAAACTTTGTCAGGACATTACGAATAATGTAGAACACCATTGGATGCAAGGTTGGAATCATGTGAAAGGTATTTTTGAGAAGGTACTACTGTTAAAATATTGTAGAAATTGGACAAGGGGTTTGGGAGATATGAGAAACTTTCCATTTTTAGTATATGAGGTCTCTGGCATATTTTCAACAACATAAAAGCAAGGGGAGTGAGATTGGGAGGGGAAAATGAAGCTTTGAAACTCAAAAATGGTGAAGTGTTTGAACATGAAGCCTTTTTATCTTACTTGCACACCTTAACTCATGCTTGACTCAAACATGCTTAATCGGGGATGATGTAGAGTTGCGCCTAAAAACAGGGGGTGTTCAAAGCTGTTTTTACTTTCCTACTTTAACTTAATGAAGTGAAACAACAAAAAAACTGACCTTGGAAGAGCGACGGGGTTTACGATACCCATGAAAATGAATGTTTATATTTTATGGATAAATGACATCGATGGATCCACGAGGATGCACAACTCCTTATTTCCAACGGGATAAGCTACATGTAATGTCTTCGACACTCGAGAAAAATATAGGATTAGATAGATATATGGCAGATTTCCTAGAAAAGGCTAGTCCCTAGAAGTCAATGGACTTCCTTGCAAGGATGTCAATCCGCGTTCAAGAAATTAATCTGATAATGATAAGATAAAATGATAAAACAGATGATATAACAAACAATGCAAAGGAAAAGGGACTGACGTAGTCCACGGCTATATGATGGTCTGATGGTGATACTTGATCCAATGGGAGTCTAGGGATCACAAAATGGCTCAAAGGAGCAAGGATGTAGATGGATGTGTACTCAAAAAGGTAAGTAATATCATAGATTTGATTTAGATTCTTGAGAGAGTGTTATATACGGCTTAAAGGAGCTTGATATGACTAGACAAACACTTGAAAGGCCTTACGGTAATAAATGATAGGATATTTTTGTCTTAAAAAGTAAGCTTATGGGTGAGATCATCTAACAAAGAGGATTGCAGTGATTAAGGTCGATTGACAACGATTGGGGCGATCATCGGCAATTAAGGGAATTACCGGCAATTTTGTGGAAGTGTACAAAGCTACTAATAAACGAGATAAAATTGATGGAATCTTGTAAATGATGAATAAATGAGATGATAATGTAAAAGGGAAGGTACTTAACTTGTTCTAGTTGGTGAAATAAGCCGAGAGGATGATATTATCAGAGAGAGGGAGATTACGAGATGCTAGAAGATTGTTGAGTTAGTTCTGGATGTTTGAGTGACCTCCAAGGGCTGAAGAAGAGATAATTAATGTCTTGAAATGTTGTTGTGGTGAATTTTAATTTGTAAGAGGATATGATAAAAAATATTACAATGTTAATGCCTTAAAGAGTGTCCAAACCAACAAGTCAAAATGGAGGAAACTAACCTCAAATGAAGTCTCGAAAAACTGTTTATATAGGGTCGTTGATGACTAGAGAGAATCACTTTGGTGATTAGGTAGAATCATCAGCGATCTAGGATTTATGGGGAAAAGGTTGAAACCACTTCCCAAATCAAGATTTTTGTTTGTTTTGACGAAGGGTGTGTGTTGGAAAGAGGTTATGCGGGTCAGGGAGGTTGTGAAATGGTTGATAAGTTGTTGATTTTGTTTTTTATTATTTAATTTTTGTTTCTAAGTGGTTTGAGTGGTTTAAGAAGGGGTAAAATAGGATTTAACAGATTGTAGAATGATATTTATGGGGAGTAAATATAATGGGGAGAAATAAGACTTAGGATAATGGTTTAATGTATAATATGATAATGATGTGATAATGAAGGGGTGCTAGTGGATGTAGACATGGGGATTAGCGGTGCTAATTTTAGGTGTCTACATTTTCCCCTTTTTGTTGAGTGGTTTTAGAAAATTCACGAGACAAAAATGAGATGTGATAGATGAATGATGTATAATTATATGATGAGGTACTCCCCTCAAACTAGGGATTGATGACCTAAAATGGAATTCAATCACAAGTTTGAAAGAGATAGATGGAAAGATGTAAGGATGGAAAGATGAGAGATGATGCCCTAGGATGAGGTATAGAAACAAGATGGGTGTCGTTAGAAAATCAAGTGATAGGGGAACCAAAGGGCTCATGTCCTATAGACATATGACTTAATGATGGAAAGGGGAAATAAAAAGGATGTTTTGATGAGGTCAAAGGACCAAAAATTGATGTTGCCATAAAGGTGGGCTTACGAGGCCAAGAAGTCAAGTGATAGGGGAACCAAAGGGTTCATTTCCTATAGACATATGACTTTAATGACAGAAAGGGAAATAAAAGGATGTTTTAATGAGGTTAAAGGACCGAAGATTGATGTTGCCACAAAGGTGGGCTTATGAGACCAGGATGCCAAGTGATAGGGGAACCAAAGGGTTCATGTCCTATAAACATATGACTAACGGTGAAAAGGGTCCTGATAGAGGACTAGATAGATGTCTGACGGTGATAAGAGGTGTAGCACTCGAGAAGGAAGCTGGTTGAAAAATGTCGATTTTACTGAGTAGATGTGATGTTTTGATGTATACGGCTCTTTGTGAAGCTTAGTTTTGATGTAGACTCATGATACACAGAGTTTTTGAGATTCCAGATGATGCATAATGATACACTGATATGATTGATTTATGATTGTTGATTTTATTTTGATGTGATGATATAATATTGAGATGCGATCATGATTATATGGATATTGATATTATGATAGATATTGATAGAGGTTAATGTTATGTCTGATAGATGTCGGTGGATATTTTTCATGCAATGTGTCTGTGACATTTGATTTTAAAGTGATTTTCGTTTGAAAAAATGTGCCTTAATCATGGATAAGAATAAAATGTAGAATGATTAATTTATACTATATTTGATACGTATGTGATGGGAATCAATATGGTGAAGGAACTAGCACTTTTGGCCTTATAATAGACTTTAACACATGACTAACAATGGGTAGTCACACATAGGATCTTGGATATCAAGATGAAGTGATAAGATGTACCTTCCTAGAACATGAAAGGGTTAACATATATAGGTTGTGTGGGGAGAAAGGCTCTCTTTTCAACAATTTCATAGAGAAATTCCCCAACTATACATTTATATTTGACACAAATTAACCGATGCGGAAGTTTCCTTTGATGGGAAAGCTAACCAATGCGGGAAGCTTTTCTAGGTGTAGACACTAAATTTGTGTCTTACGACACCTTGTGCCCCGCATCTCATTTCGTAACCTAACCTCACCACTTAAACCTTACACAATTATTTATTAATTACCTTATAATTAATAAATCCACATCTCCAAACCTTCCACCTCATTTCACCACCTCATCATAACCTAGCCCTAACCCTAAACTAACCTAATTAAGACCTATAACTTGGTCTACATCCACACCCATGACTAATTACTTCTCACCCGCACCAAAACCAACCTAATCATGACTTGACCAAGCCCACAACTAATCCCTCGGGAGAAAAGGAGGGAAAGTGGGCTATTTTACTAAAAATAGCCCACTTTGACTTAACCGACATCGGTTCCTACTCGACCGTCGCCGTCGATTCATAATGACCATTGGTTCCTATAAATGACCTCCCCCAACCAAAAACAAAGGATCGGAATTCATTTGAAAGATCCGGAATTCATAGCGCAGAGCGAGAGACAAGTGAAGAAAGAGAAGAGTTTGCAGAGAAGGACATCAAGCCCAAGACCTGCAACTAAGGAACTAGAGCACAGTGACACTCATCTAAGTATTGGGAGAGAAGATAGCTCATTTTTTATTGTCGAGATCATCCCACCTGAGCCCCGCCTTCGTCATCACAATCCTTGGACCTATATCTTCATCGGGAACTAGTAAGGAGAGTCTTGTACATTTTTAAATAACACCTCTTAAACTTTGAATCATAGTAATTATAAGTTCACTCCTAGATCTACTACCCGGCAGCACCCTACATCTAACTGTCATTCCTCTACCCTTACATTGCCCCAAGAACAGCCCCCACACTCTCTGAGTCTTCTCCGTCACCCTATTGCCTATCCCTAATCATTTACCAGCCTTATAAACACCATAACCGCCTTATAGCTTTCCTTCATTGAAAGCCCCTAAATCACTTCCCCTACAAAGTATCGGTTATCAAGAACGAAAGGTGTAAAAACGCGATCGATTATACTGATGACCGGCATCGGTCACTGTGACTCAAACCAAAACCAGCCTTTCCTCTATTGCTTTTAACGAGGTAATTAAATTGTAATTTTGCAATAACTTCTTTGTTAGAATTTGTGTTAATTCGTATTAAGAGGGGAACTGACCACCTTCGAAAGGAAGTCCAATATTTCCTGGGCCTAAGGCAGTTCCCTCATTTATTGTCTAACTAAAATCTGGTGGTCTTGTATTCTTACTTGCAGGTAGTCCTTCCTAGACAAAAAGGAGTTCTTCGCAATCGATCTGATCTCTCTCTATGGTACGCGCGCACCCTCCCAACATTCAACAGGTATTCCTCCTAGCCCTAACCCTTATCTGTTTCTCAAGAGAATGAAAGGATAGAAGCACCTCTATTCTAAGAACGGAAACATTCTGTGTGAAACACTAGGATGTTTTTGATATTTGAATTTTTGAAGGTTGATCGATACGGGAAGCTTTTTTACATGGGTATCCATCCTTTGAGTGAGTGATATACAATTTTTGACTTTTGAATTTTGATGGATAAATGTCCTTCGAGGATCAGTCCATGATTTTAACAAGTTGTTTTCCTTTGAGGGATCAGTCTACTTTTATTTTTGATAATATGATTTTGATATTTGAATAGCTTTCCTTTGAGGGATCATTCTATTATTTTTATAATATGCATCCATAGATATTTTTGACTTTCTTCAAGTGAGGAAAAACCCAATAGACGGTTTTGAGGAGGGGACAAGATATGTACACAAAACACACATGTATTTCCCATGACATGTCTTTGGTTGGTAGACAAGGTAGATGGATGTAATTATTACAAGGTTCTTGCTAAGGAGGAACTTTTCCATGTGAAAGATGCGATGAATAGAGTCATGGTGCTCATCTTTAAGGATTTGAGGATAGTGATGGAAAATCACATACTTTCAAATCATTACAATGATAATATGGTTGGTTGATGGTGTAACAAGGTATTTGATGTGACTACTATCATGATGATTGATGTGTTAACAGTAGAAAGGCCATAAACACAAGGCATTTAAAGATTCATTTTCATGTGTATCATCAAGGAGGCTAGACAATAAGCTCTCGACCACTACTATATAGACTGATCCAATCAGGGGAAAACTTTCTACGTTTACTCCTTTCCAGAGTAATGAAATTTTGATTATATTGAGAGGATAGGGTTGGTGAGGATTAACTAGAGGGGTGTGCAAGGTAATACTTACAAAATCTTATTAGAGAGGAGACCCCTAGCATAGCATGACAATGTGGTTAGAGATAACATACGCCAAGAGGAGTGATATCTTTCACTTAGGATGATGAAAGTTTCGATGTTGACTGATTGAGTATATGGTAAATAAAGGAAGATGCAGAGCCTTTGACAAAGGAGCCATTGAAAATATGGATGAGGTATGAGAGGATGATTGATGAGGAGGGGTAGATGATGAAGCTTTGATTTTTCCTTTTCTTTGTGTATGACGATTTCAAGTTCACATAGATGGGTGAACCTTGCTTGATGTGAGATGAGGTACCTTCAAAGGAAGGTATGAGAAGACATATGAGAAATATTTTATGAGATCTGATTGAGGATGACCTCCTTTTCCCACGGATGTTGGTGAGGATCTTGTCGGTGACATGGGTGTAGATGTTGATGAGACTGATGGACCTTGATGGAATGTGTTGAAGATATGTCTTGAAGAGTTTCTTAATACTAGATTGAGGATGTCCCCCTTGACCTCAAGAATTTGGTGAGGATCTTGACAAGGGTGGAGGTGTAGATGATTTTGATGACGGTTTAGGATGTTCTTCTTCCTTGGGAGAATATCATTGATGAGGAAGATTCGGTAGATTATGGACTTAATTGCTTTACAACTATCAATGTTATGACTTGGGATTCTATAGTAAGCACAGGTTTTCTCTTGGTCATACCATGTAGGTTTCTAAATATGTGGATTGGGTGTTTTGATAGGTGGTAATGTGATAAGAGAAGTCTATATGAGCCTCTCAAGGATGTCGATGTAAGTTCCTTTTGGGGATTTGGATTAATTGGTTTGGATTTTTATTTTGATTTACTAAAACGCATGATATGACGTGTCTTATTTTTGGATGTGAGTGGATGCGTGGATTCCATATGGTGTTGGAACATAATGGGGAAATTGCGAGGTTGATAAATATGAGGATGTGATCCATGGATGGGATAGGATGTGGGATTGATAAAATTAGATGATAGATGAGGTCCCAAAATGGAAGAGGATGGATGGATTATAGGCGAGATAGGGTTTGTCTGTGTAATGTGATATTGAGATAAAGGATGGGGTCCCAAAATGGATGATGAGGGTGGAATTGTAGATGTGATAGTTTTGGATTGTGATAAAGGATGAGATCTTAGCAGGGGAAAATTTTAGTGGCAAATTTTCATAAACTTGTGAATATTAGGGATTTTGGAAATTAGAAATGGCTAATTTTCAGCAGTCAACTCTCACCTAATTCACCTAAAATTTCCACTGATAAGTCATTTATATGGGTGATTCGACTATTATTTATATGTTAAATTAAGTTATGCATGTATTTCACCAATGTTTCTTATCATTGTACCTCATCCAAGAAAATTGTGCCCTTCCAAATCGTCATTACCACAAAATGTTTTTCAGAAATTCGCCATCGATTCGAAAGTCAATTTTGTAGATTCGCCACCCATTCTAAACTAATTTTTCAAAGGGGCATCTTAAAATGAACCCTGGATCTTAGAATGGATGATAAAGTTGAGACCCTTAATTATGTGCATTTTGATTACGTAATGTCGGCCTTAGGTAAAGAAGATGGTCTTATGATAGATGATGAGGATGAGGTCATGGATGTGATAGGTTTTGATTTTATAGTGTTTTCTTTAGATAGAGGAGAGGGTCACACGTAAAATTACAAGGGTGAGGTCATGGATGTGATGGGATTTGATTTTATAGTGTTTGATTCAGGATAAGGTTCCAAATGGATGACAAGTGAAGAGGTGGGGATATGATTGTGTCTAATTCATACAAGGGGATGTCATCTCCAGACATGATTGAGGTAGGTTACATTCCTGTGAGATACCCCAGTCATTGATTGGTTTGAAGGATGGTTGGACGTTGATGTCTTCAATTGTAGGAGCACCCTTTGTAATGGTCTCGAGGTGGAGTCTAAAGGATGCAAGGATGTAGTAGGTGATTGGATAATAAGTGAAGGTGATGTCGATGCGTGAGGATTATCGAAAAGAGGATCTAGGGGCTATGATTCTTCAAGGGGAAGCATTGGTGATGAAAGGGTGTCATCATGGGGAAGATAATATGTAATAGTGTTAATGATGTGACTTGAACGATGTATAATATTTGTTATCTAATTTTCTCCATTGCCCACTAAAATTAGATAACAAGAAGATTCCTCCTAAAATTGAAAAAGTAATCTCTGAGATTCTCATAGATTAAAATTCCACCAGGGTCAAGCCTTGAAACATGGAAGAAAGACTTAGCCAAATCAATGATGAAAAACTAAGCTGGGACAAGCCAACTCAAAAGAAAGTAGCGGTCTCATGACAATGCCAAGTGTCAACCTAGTGCAAGTTCCAAAAAGAAAAAGGGGGAGCAAGCCTCAAAATCCCGTGGGGCTTACATGTGGAGTCAACTATGAGTGTCCCACCCAATAAAAATACTTTTTATTAATATGCAATAGGGCCATTACTTGCTCAAAGGAGAGTATTAGGCTGGTAGACGATGCCAAGTGTCATCCCAACGCACTTCCAAAAGCTAAAAATAAAGTAGAGACCCTAGAGAAGTGTTTGGCCTCCACATGGATCTCACAATAAATGGGCTCCAAGTTCTAAGAAGGTTACAAAGGATTGATGAGAATCCAAATACCACGTATGGGTAATTATGAAACCTATCTAAAAGTTTAAATGCTCAAGATCTTTTCAAAATATCAAAGACAAAGGGTCATTCGGCTGGTCTTTTTAGTAATAAAGTTAATGCATAGTTCCGTGTGAAGAGTGTGAACCTCTGAATATTCAATTTTTTCACCTGCACTCGAGGAGTCATTTTTAACATAATAGTATAAAAATAGGTTCCACGAATTGTGATCCCAGAGCCCGATGCATAAAGTTTAGATATGTAATAAAGATTTGAAAGAATAAGTCCACTCCAAGGGATTCGGTTGCAAAATAGTTAAGAGATGTATTAAATGAGTATGGCTCTCACTCCTTGAAAAAAAAATCATGGGGAAGTGTGAGACAGATCTCACAATCTACTTCTATCACTTCACACCATTTACCATAATTAACAAGCAGTTGGAAAATAGTTTGGGAATGATCTTCTTATCTTCTTCCCATCCTATATATTGTAAATGGAAGGTTTTAAAAAAGGATTCATTCCATCTCGGGAGTTAGTGATTTTTTTCTTTCTGTCTCAATTCCTCTTCTATAAAAGGCAGAGGTCTATAACTCTAGCCTTCTCTCTGATATTTTTAATAGCACTCTTCTTGCCTCTTATCTATTGTAATATTGTGCATACTTCTTGGAGTAATATAATATTGCCCTGTGATGCATTTTTTCCATCCTTTGTATATTTGTATTGTCTCTGATAGCCTTTATTTCGATGTTGGTATACTGTGCATGTTTTAATGTTATTATTGTTCTCGAAGTTGTGCTTAAGTAGTTTGAAGCGGGACTCTGTGTGAATCATCTATGGCCTATGGTGCATTTCGTCCACCCTTTTCATTTCTCACCTCTTCCTAATTCAAGTAGTCGTATTCATGACTAACTTCTTCCCTTTTCGGTGCATCTCCTTAGTTAGTTTTACGTTTTTTAAGTTTTCTCCTAACCCTATCTCACACCACAAAGAAGAGCCAACTTCTTTAAAATCTAGAGGTTACCTTAGGGTGCACGTCCCACTAACCTAAGGTATCTAATGCCCTCGATGGTTCATCTAAAAGATAATCGTAAATAGTTAACTTTGCACACCGATGGGACCATTTGAAGAATCCTATCATTTCATTTCATCAAGTGGTGTGTTCTTGGTGAAATTCAGCCTTTGGAGGCATGTATAAACACATTTGGTGACTCTATTTGGCCCAAATGGCCCCTTTTGAAATTACAGACCTTTCTTTCATCCATCTCCATTCATCTTTCTTTCCACGTCCTTCATTTTCCTTCATTCCATGAAGTTGTGCAATCATGACTCAATTCCCACAATGGAATTCACACTTTCATGGTATCATCAAGCATCTAATGAGCTTCACACCTTCTCTAAACTAGTAGCATAACTAATTTCAAAGTTGCTATGGTGACCCAGATGAGCAAAGCCAAGACCAGTTTGGATTTGAGAACAAT
This sequence comes from Taxus wallichiana var. yunnanensis, assembly GCA_018340775.1. Classification (NCBI taxonomy): domain Eukaryota; kingdom Viridiplantae; phylum Streptophyta; class Pinopsida; order Cupressales; family Taxaceae; genus Taxus; species Taxus wallichiana. The sequence continues at coordinate 588,144,769 of CM031244.1, forward strand.
CAAAGACACGGGCACACATTTGGTGACTATGGTCAATTGGAGGATGTTGGTCTACTAGAGAAGATAACACAAATAGAGGTAGGCATGGTTCAATCTCGGGCCACAACACAAATGGAGGCATTCAGAACAGGATGCACCTTGTCCATGGGTTGGCCCTGTTCTGACACTATAGCTCGCATGAGAAGCTTGGATTCTTAGAAGAAATATTTCCTTCACTTATGTAGTGGATCAAAGGTATTGAAACATATGGGAAAAGCATGAGACAACCTTGTTGATGGGTAGGTCAATCACCGACTCTTTATTCATCTCCCATCTCGCCTCAAGTCTCGCGATATCATACCGCTCCAAATGTTGAGTTCTCTTCTCCATCTCCAAGCCACCCATCCCACCCTCCTCCTTTCTTCAAGCAGCTATACCCCCCATACAAATAAAGAACAACTCCAAATCCAAAAGAAGAGGAGCATATAGTAAGAAGTGAATCGAATCTAGGGGTTAAAATCACAAGCTAGGTGCTCAAGAGGTTGTGGATCCTTTCCCCGTTCATCCTCCCCACAAAGCAAGAGTCTCTGGAAGAGTTTGGGCCAACGGGATTCATATTTCAAAATGGAGCTATACATGATGGAGAATTGGTAGACTCAAAGACCATCATACAAGAGGGGGAGACCCTTACGCAACAAGGATGACGATAGGCTTGATTGCTTATCATATTTGGGGGATGTCTCAATGAAGAAGATCCCATGGAAATCACAACCTTTTCTACTTCATCAATCCCACAACAAAAACAACCTGCTACTCATGACAGTTCCCCAAATCAAATTTAGAGGCTCTAGAAAGAAATATCATTGAAGGATTTTTTCTTTCAATCAAAGAGTCTAGATTTTTAGCGAAGCTACTAAAAAGGGGGAGGAGAAAGAGGATAAGGATAGTATTAATGAGGAAGATCTACAAAAGGGTCTCATCTCAAAAGATGAATTTTAGAGCGACATGCAAACACAACGGATTAAGTCCCACCCCATCAAGAGTCTAGCCACACCAGATCTCATGGAGAAGCCAACACCTATCATGCTCACCTTAGAGCATGAGGATAATATTCAAAGCCCCAAGGGTCAGCCGCAACACCTCCAACCAAATGAGAAGCATCTGGAGGTATTCTTTTTGTTTGTTGATACATGCAGTGGAAGAGTGAAAGGTAATTTTTCACTCTTATTACATGCCATATCTATTGCTAAATTAATTGTATGGCCGCACTTTATAAGAAAGGGAAGTTATTTCTCCCTACTTGTTTCAAGTTTTGTTTAGCTTCTCTCAAGTCTAGTTAGCCTAGGAGTAGGAGTAGATTTCTTTCAAGCAGAATAAGTGCTTGCACACACTCTACATGACTCATTTGAGGCATGTATGATTTATCTTTGTATAGGCATGTGTTCATATTACTCCAATAAAATGCACCAGACTCTCTAATGATCACAGCAGGGGGATTCACAATTATCTATAACAGTTGAAAACTTCAATCCAAGAAAATGCAGAGCAACTAAAATCAGTCAAGGGAGTGATTTTGTTAATTCTTCAATTTTCTACTCTCACAAAACAAAGTTGCAGAGTTTCCTTGTGAGAGTATGAAGGCACAAGGATCAACTAGCGGATCCAAAAGCAAACAACAACACTTCAAATACTCTAGAATCAGGGTTCAGATCAGCTCATGATAAAGATACAAACTCCATGCCCAATAGATATCAAGAGACAAAGTGGGTTCATCCCAGTTAGTAGGCTAATGGTCCCCTGTGAGTCACCGAACTATTATCTAATTTCCTCCACCGCCCACTAAAATTAGATAACAAGAAGATTCCTATTGAAATTGAACAAGTAAGCTCTGATATTCCTACAAATTCAAATTCCACCAGGGGTCAAGCCTTTGGCAACATGGAAGAAATAATTAGCCGAATCAATGATGAAAAACTAAGCCGGGACAAGCCAACTTAAAAAAAAAGCAGTGGTCTCGTGGACGATGCCAAGTGTCAACCTAGTGCAAGTTCCTAGAAAGCAAAAGGGGAGCAAGCCTCAAAATCCCACGGGGCTTACACGTGGAGTCAACTATGAGTGTCCCACCCAAGAAAAATTCTTTGCATTAATATGTGGCAGGTCCATTACTTTCTCAAAGGAGAGCAATAGGCTCATGAGACGATGCCAAGTGTTAGCCAAGACACTTCCAAAAGCTACGAAGAAAGAAGAGACCCTAGAGAAGCACTTGGCCTCCACATGGATCTTGCAATAAATGGGCTCCAAGTTCAAAGCAGGTTGCGAAGGATTGATGAGAAGCCAAATACCATGTATGGGAAATTATGAAGCCTATCTAAAAGTTTTAAATGCTCAAGATATTTTCAAAAGATCAAAGACAAAGGGTCATTTGACTGGTCTTTTCAGTAACAAAGTTAATGCATAGTTCCATGTGAAGAGTGTGAACCTATGAATACTCAATTTGTTCACCTGCACTCGAGGGGTCATTTTTAATATAATAGTATAAAAATAGGTGTCACCAGAATCATGATCCCAGAGCTTGATGCATAAAGTTTAGATATGTAATAAATATTTGAAAGAATAAGTCCGCTCCAAGGGAGTCGGTTGTAAAATAGTTAAGATATGTATTAAATGAGTATGGCTCTCACTCCTTGAAAAATAAATCATGGGGAAGTGTGAGATAGATCTCGCAATCTACTTTTGTCACTTCACACCATTTACCATAATTAACAAGCAGTTGGAAAATAGTTTGGGAATGATATTTTTATCTTCTTCCCATCCTATATATATAAATGTAAATGGAATTTTTTAAAAAAGGGATTCATTTCATATCGGGAGTTAGTGAATTTTTCTTTCCTGTCTCAGTTCCTCTTCTATAAAAGGCAGAGGTCTGTAACTCTAGCCTTCTCTCATATTTTGTAATAGCACTCTTCTTGCCTCTTATCTATTGTAATATTGTGCATACTTCTTGGAGTAATATAATATGCCCTATGATGCATTTTTCCATCCTTTGTATATCTGTATTGTCTCTGATAGCCTTTATTTCAATGTTGGTATATTGTGCATGTTTTAATGTTATTATTGTTCTCTGAATTTGTGCTTAATTAGTTTGAAGCGGGACTCTGTGTGAATCATCTATGGCCTGTGGTGCATTTCATCCACCCTTTTCATTTCTCACCTCTTCCCAATTCAGGAAGTCGTATTCGTGACTAACTTCTTCCCTTTTAGTGCATCGCCTTAGTTATTTTTACGTTTCTTTTAAGTTTTCTCCTAACCCTATCTCACACCACAGAGAAGAGCCATCTTCTTTAAAATATGGAGGTTACTTTAGGGCACACGTCCCAATAACCTAAGGTATCCGACAAATCTAACAGTTCATCTGCAAATATAATCATCAACAATATTTATATGGACTGAATCTATTGAGGGTGTTGGGTCAAAAGAAAAGTAATGAAATCATGAGTGGTAGTCTCATTTGGCTCATAGGAATACCTAGGGGATTCAGATGGGACATGTGTATATTGAGGATTGAGATGGCCTTATTCAAGGGCTTGGATTTCTAACTTTCTAGTCATGGTAAAGGATTTGTCAAAATTCTAGAATGTGTGGATCTAGAGGGTAGATGAAATGTGATGGGAACACGATTGAGAAAACAACTTGATTAGTTATGATTGAGGCAATGAGAAGGTCAATTAATTGATAATGCTTTTCCACCTAGTGAAAAAGTCAACAATGGATTCATTTTCATATTGTTTGATGGTAGAGAGGTCAGAAATGGTGATTTTACGAGTAATATTGATAGCAAAGTGCTCAAGAAATAACAGGGTTAGTTGTGTGAAAGAGAATAAAGAGTGTCAAGGGAGGGAGTTGTACCAATCCAAGGCAAGTCCTGCCAATGACATAGGAAAGGTTCTAAGCATGAGATCTTGATCACGAGATGATGAGATAACACGAGTGTATAAAGGATAATATGTGATGTTGAGGATCCTCCTGGCCATGGAACATGATAAATTCAGGCAATTCCCAATGCAGAGGATAGGGCTTATATGGTACCGATGTATGGATGGGTTCATTACAAACCTGATCATAAGTGAGGATGTGTTTGGTTCCCATGGTAGCGGCTTCCAAATTGTCTAATTTGTTCAACAAAGCTTGCATGGGATCGTTTGTAGGATTAGGCATGAGGGAATTAACATGTGAGTGTGGTGAGAATTTGGTTGAGTTGATTGATGATAGTGGAGAGTATGGGGGTTCTATTATGGATGGGCTTGATGTGGGGGTTGATAAGGGGTAGCTTGAGAAGATATCATTTGTAAAGTAGGTTGTGATAAAGGGATGTTGGGAGACATGTAGGGATGTTGGATATGTTGTTGTTGTTGGATAATGTGTGTATAGGTTTGGGATGTCCGAGGTATCGAGAAAGGTATTAAAATTGAGATATGTTGATTGGATAAAATATGGATGACTTTAAAATTCAGATGAGATTGTGATGAAGGACGGGATACGATGAGTATTGATTGATGGGATACACTTGATATGGGTTAGGGAGTGATAGTTTAGAAATAGTCTGGACGTAAAGGATAGTTGTAGGGTTGTTGGATGGGATTGTTGTAGGGTTGTAGGATTGGATGAAAGGTAGAGGTTCCATAGGGGACAAAAGATGGTCCAGGTGTGGGGCTAAGTGAAGTTGAGTGAGACATGATAGGTTGATGAGATTGATAAGGATTAGGTCTTGTGTAGGGGATGTTTTGAAATTTATTGGGATGAAAATATGTAGAGGTAGTGGATGAAGCAACCAAATATGATTGTAAAAATGACATATAAGGGGTAAAATAATATGCTGATGTAGAGGGTTGATCCATATTAAATTATAATTAACTAATGATGATACAAAAATCCCTAAGAGAGATATAAATGTAATAGAAAAGTCAAAAGAAGAATTTTAATTATCTTGATTAGAATTTATATGTGGGGAAGAGGCTCAAAGGGAACCTAATGATATGGTTGTTCTAAGGATGGTTTCATGTTTGTTAAAGGCTGAAGTCCTTGATATAACCAAAGGTACGTGAGGCCAAAATATGTGTTTGTGCCAGTAGGGGCTCTAGTATTGGGGCCTACCAAGATACCCCCTCGCTTCATGGTCCCACAGGGATAAGGGAGTCAGGTGCTTAGCCAATATACCGACAACTAATTGTTTAGGCTCAGCCAGAACACTGAGTCAGTTTCCCTAATGGGTGATGAAATCCCAATAGTTTCACCTGGGTAGGAATGTTTTGATGCAAGTTTGTGTTTGATGTGATTTGGTTGTGTGTGAGGGTTATTAAGTGGATGCAATCCATTAACCTCTTAATTGACTATGTGAGAAAACAGGATGAAGGATTTTTTTTAAGCCCAAAAGGACGATTGATTTCGATGAGGACAAAAATAAGAATGCAATGCTTTGGAAATAGAAAGAAAAGAAGAAAACACACTGTAAAATGCTTTCTTTTTAATTTTTAATTTTTTAGCAATGCAATAACGCAACAAGAAAAATCCCCGAGTAGAAACCTACAAAGGGTTAAGAAGGATAAAAAACAACAAAAAATGATGTTAGAGTCCTGTAGACCGAGTAATTAGAAACAACCACGAGAGATCATCGGCGATTAATAGGAATCATTGGTGATTAACCCCAATCGCTAGTGTTTCACCCCGATCGGCGATTTGAGTGGAACATTGGCAATTACGAGAGGAGAAGACCTAAAAATTAATTTTTAATAAAATTGTAATGAAATAAAGGGACAGGGTCCCACCAGGTGTGCCCAAATGTTTGGAGATGTTTTTTCTTTCCTAATTTAACTTAATGAAGTGAAATAACAAAAAAATTGACCTCGTAAGATGGTGGGGTTTACCTATACCCACGAAGATGAATGTTGATATTTAATGAATAAATGACGTAGATGGATCCAAGTAGATGTACAAATCCTTCTTTCCAATGGGATAATCTACTTGCAATGCACCAACACTTAGAAAAAGATAGGGTTAGATAAATGAGATAAAATTGATGGAAGATTGTAAATGACGAATGAATGAGATGATAATGCAAAAGGGAAGGTACTTACCTTGTTCCAATTGGTGAATAAAGTTGAGAGGATGATATTACCGGAGAGAGGGAGATTGTAGATGCCATAAGATTGCTAAGTTGGTGCCTAGATGTTTGAGTGACCTCTAAGGGCTGAAGAAGAGATAATTAATGTCTTGAAATGTTGTTGTGATGAATTTGACTTTGTAAGAAGGCTATGATACAAAAAGATTACAATGTGAAGGCCTTGAAGAACGTCTAGCCAATAAGTTGAAATGGAGGAAGCTAACCTGAAATGAAGGCCTGAAACCCATTTATATAGGCTCACTAATGACCAAGGAGAATCACCAAAGATTCTCTGAATCACTAGCGATCCAGGATTTACGGGGAAAAGGTTAAAATCGCTTCCCAAATCAAGGTTTTTGTTTTTTTATGAAGGGTGTGTATTGGAAAGAGGTTATGCATGCCAAGAACATTGTGAAATGGTTGAGAGGTTGTTGATTTTATTTTGTCTTATTTAATTTTAGTTTCTAAGTGGTTTGAGTGGTTTGATAAGGGGTAAAATAGGATTTAACATCTATAGAATTATATTTACGGGGAGTAAACGTAATTGGGAGAAATAAGACTTAGGATAATGGTTTAATATATAATATGATAGTTATGTGATAATGAAGGGGTGTTAGTGGATGTGGACACGGGGATTAGCATGGCTAATTTTAGGTGTCTAAAAGGGGACAAAGGGGAAAAGGGACAAGAGGGACACAAGGATGTGCTTTGCATTAGATCATGAAAAGGGTCATATTGTGGTTTCATCATAGTGAGATGCAAGGGGCTGAAAAACTAGCACTCGGGGCTTAACAAAGGTTTTCCATGTGTCTGAGGGCTAGCTGAGAGTGGGGAGCGCAATTTTGTGTCACTCATGACCCTTTTCACCTTGGAAAAATTTCAAGGGAACACCAAACCTATAAAATATTTCCACAAAGCAGCCTGTAATGAGGAGGGGGACCGGATTTGACTAAAATTTGAGTTTGCACCTCTAACACTCATAATACTTGAAGTTGATGTTTTTAAGTGACAAAAATTAAAAATAGAAGGGGGAGAATAATTAGGTGTACCTAATGTTACTTTTAATGTTGGGAAATTTTCAATGGGAAATATAACCTTGAAAAATACGCCAAGGGGGCCATAACATGAGGATGGGGCTTGTTTTTGCATTGTGCTGTCTAACCACTCAAGTCACAAGTTTTAAGTGATGAAAAGAAACATGCATAAAGAGAGAGAAATTTGGTGTCCCTAATGTCAATTTTCACCGTGGGACAAGTGAAAAGGAAAGACCACCTTGAAAAGATTTCTCAAGCCTTTAAGTGATGTTGATTCATCATCCAACATGAAATTAGAACATGCACCTTGCCTTTTTTCCTAAAGAGTGAAAGTTAGAGTTCAGAGGTGAAATATTATATGATTTTGACTCCAAATCATCCAATGAGTTCATTCCCACCACTTTAAATAATTGATTCATCTTTAAATTTGAGTTATGGAACCATTCACCCTTTTGGCATGAAGGAGCAACAATAGTGACTTGAGATATCACATGAGATCTTGAAGATTTAGACAAAGATTGATGTGTCCATCATGTGGAGGATTCCAAGATATTTCCATTGACTATTTTTGAGCTTCCAAATCCTTCATGGAACTCCCAGAATATTCAAAACAATGTGACTTTCTCCATCAAAGCCTTCATTCCATGTGCCTAAAATGACCCAATTTTGGTTAAACTATTCTTGACATCAATTGCCTCCATGTATTTTCCCTAAAATACCTTATATCACTTCATTTCTCTCTGCACAACTCCTAGATGGGTTGAGTCTTTCATGTCATCTTCCAAAGGATGTCCACATGCTGCAATATGGCTAAAAATAGCCATTTTAGTGCTTTGAGAGCACTATTCCACCTCGGAGCTTAGTCGTATCATGAAATCAAAACAGATTCATTCCTTTGCACATGAAACACACTTGAAAACCATGTTATCATGTTACTCTTATCTAGAATGAGGATGGCACAAACCCGGAGGGCTACGCGAATTGATAGGATGGCTAAAGGAAAGGTTCACAATTACCAGGAGGGGTTTTCAAATGGTGGGCTTAGTTGTCATGGTCAAAATTTTCAATTTTGCATGCTATAAGTTTTGCATGAAAACATATAGGATTAGACCATTGTGAATATCGATAGGTTGAGCTAAATTTAAATCATGATAATTCAAATCCATAAAACCAAGGTTTCAATATGTAGTTTTCCCAAATAAACCGGTGCCTCCATAGGTTAACACTTGGTCACATAGTTACCAAATAAAGTTATACATCCCGGATTATTCCATACCTTGAATCCTATTTCTAGTAAGGGTTATAAAATGAGTATGATTAAATTATTGTCTTAAGCAGAAGCATATATAACAAACTTACATTAATAGATAAATCTAACACTTTGGAAGGAGGGCCTACCTACCTTAATCCTTGTGGTATATTAGGAACTTAGTGTTAAAAGTGTGTTTTTGGGGATTGATTTATCTTATTACTCTCCTCTCTAGCTCCTTATTCCTATTTATGTGCTCACACACAACAAAAAATAAAGATGGTGCTAGAATGAGGGATAAACTCTATTTTAAAGGTTTGAACATCAACACATAAAACAAACATGAAGGAACATCAATTTAATTTCACATATAATATCATAAGATGGATTTGACACCCCATCTCACAAAGTCTAAGTTTGATCCTAAGACTTTTCTTTAGGATTTATCACTCCATGGAAGACATAGATCGACATAAGGAAATACCAAAGGTTCTCATACAAATCTAAGTTCACCAACATCTATTCCTCCAATCACTTGTATTTCTCCATATACACCACTTAAAATGGCTCAAATTGTTTGGTTGGAAGGTATTGCACTTGTCATTCTAGGAAGTTCATGACTTTCCTAGGAACCTGAAGAGATATTTTCCTACATACAAACATGATGGTAGTATGATTTGTTGAGTAACATGCAATGGATTTTAAATCTACTTTATGAGTAATGAATGTTATACATGAAGATTCAACTTGTAGGTTGTTTCCCCCAACTTTACAAGATACTACTTATGACTAGTTTATGCATTTAAAACATAATTCTATTATTAGTTGGATTGATTTTGAGGAAAATTTACTAGCACAATTTGGACAATTCATTGATCTTAGTATTTTGTATCAAAAATTTGCTCTTTGTTATTAAGTGGCAATGCAGAGAACATGAGGAACCAAGAACAATTCCTCTTGTTCCTTCAAAGGCCAATTTGCTTGTGTTTGTCCCATTTCACTCAAAATTTGGCTATGTGTTAAATTATGGGGCTCGGTAAGAGGGAGAGGAATGCTCTTGACCATTGAATTTGTCCCAAAATGTGCATTTTACCTTGTTTTTTCGAGTTCATGTTACGAAGCTCAATGATATCACTAAAGTCCAGAAACTTGATAAGTTGTCCAGATTTGCAAGAGGTGCAAATTTGGATAACACTATCTACAAGAATTCAAGTCGCGTGCTTCTTCCTATAATTGATTATATTAGACTGAAAAAGATGTGCGATGTATCTCAATTATTTAGAGGTTAGTGTTAAGTAGTGCATACATTTCAATGATATATGTGATGCACTAAAACAAGGTGTAATGTAGAGAATCTTTTGCCCAACGAATGTCGATTCTATGTACAACTACCCACTTCTACCTCATCTGCTCATTTTTACTAGAATAACAACATTTGATCACAAAATAATGATAGACAATATTCAAAATTACTCTATTTTCATCATAAACACACACATATCTTGATTCATACATTAATTGAATCATTACAAAACTTGAAACTAGTCAAAATTGGTATGAAGAAATCGTTTTTATTATTAAAATAAAACTATATTAACATTTTCTCCTACTAGATTTAGAATCATCATTTTGAAATAACTTCGGAACTTGAGTTACCTTGTTAACCTCATAAAATATAGGGGAAAGGACCCTATAACCATACACATACCAAAACATGTACATTGGATTTCTCCATAACATGCTCATTAATATACCAATAATTCAATGTTTATTTAATGGTTGATTTTAAGAGTCAACCACAATTTAACTTATAGGATGCACAATTTTTGGTACCCTTTTAAAATAGTTCATACCAAAAAGTTTTATATTAAATCAATTCAAAATGTACTTTTCCCTCCTCTCTCTATACAGACAAAACACCTACATAACTATGTGCACCCATCAAATTAAGATGCATGATTATAACCCCTCGCTTAATCAATCTCTATAAGGGAATGTAATTATAATCTCTTATACAAATATATAAGAATATGTGATTTCAAACATTTAAATATGTGTGTACAACATTCGACGACATCCAAACCCCACTCATCGAAATCCAATTAAACATATGAGACAAATGTGTACTGCATTAATTTTAAATTTTATAAAGCATTGTACCACCCAAAGACATGAACCATGTGAAACGTTCAATTGTCAAATAATAAAGAGGCAATGAACGTTCACATGGTCGACCGTAGAACGTATTGAAAAATAAAACGTTTAGTTTTAATTATTAAATTATTCAACATTTTTGTTTTTAAATATGAGTGTTATATAGCTATTTACATAGTTATTGAACCTTGGAATGTAGTCATTTAACAAATCTACAATATTGTCGAAAGATTTTCATCTTTTAAAATCTATAATATGTTTATGTTATTATTTTTAAAAATTATTCACAATATGTAATGTGAGAGTTTTCTTGTATCAATCATATAGATTGCATATTGTGCATTGTTTTGTTGGAGAAATTATGTTTAAGAAATAAGATTTGAATCTTATGTTAATTTTTACATGTTTGTTTACACATAATTATATATATATGTTAAATATATTTATTTAAAATATATTAGTCTATTAATTTAGAAGTTTTTATTTTAGATTTTTACTAATTTTTCTAATAAGAATTCCACCTTAATTAATAATTTTGTCAATTTTAAATTAAATTTTTCATTAATGTGTGATAAATGACCTTAATCTAAATATATTATAATTGTAAACTCAAAAATAATAGATATTATGATTTTTGATAGCCTCTTTCAAATGAAAATAAAAAAACTATCATATCGAAATCAAATAAACCCAACTTTAATTTCTTTTATATTAATATCTTATTCCACCTCCTCAATTGGTATTGTGGATTATACAATCATACTAATTGCCTAAAATTGCAAAGATTTTTCCCTCAAGTAATGAAGGGACTCTTGTCCCAAAGGAAAACATCATAGAGATGAATCTTAGTAGTTAGGTTGGTGTGGATGTAATATGTGCTATTATGGACTAATTAATAGAAGAATATTTATTAATTGGCAAGCTTACATGTTTTTAATTGAAAATGTACTTTTATATAAGATAAAATATAGTACACCACTAATTGTATAAAAAAATTGGGTGGAATAGGTCACACCCAGGATTCTCATCAAATCGAGTCGAAGGCACGAGAAAAATCCATCTCGCATGAGGGCATAAAAAAGTATTACATTAACAATGTGCTTTTAAACCAAAAAAGGTGCACAAAATAAAAGGTTCCAGAGAACATGGACACCCACAAAAACTATGTCGCGACAATGAACATGGTTCTTAGAGGAGGAGGCGATGAACTATCCGACTTGTCACCCCGACCCACAGTGGAAGAGGGGTGGGCCGTCGAGGATGGGATCCCACCCATTGTGTTGTTGTTATTGTTCTTCTTCTTCTTTAGTTGGTTGATCATGGTGGCCATTTGGGATGGGCCATGCCAAATGTAGAAATTTCCCTTGAAAGGGGGAACCCCACCCACTTCCTCCACTATTTCAGTACCATCAATTTGATTAAAAAAACTTCACCACTATCGGCGAGAGAAGGATGCCAAGATTTGGGAGGAGCAACAATGTCGGAGAGGAGCTCCATTGAATTTTGGAGTGGTGCCTATGAAATCCCTAGCCACATCCCTAAGAGGGAGAACAATGATGCAACAAATTTGGAGAAACCTAGTGGATAGTACATGGGGCATTACCCCAATGCGAGAGCAGGGATTGAAGGTGTTCCACCTCTGCAAGCGAATTTATTCACTTGTACACGGATCTAAAGCATAGTATTGGATATCATAATAAATTTATTAGTCACATGGAAATTTGTATCCATAGCAATGTTGTTAAAAAAGAAAGATTTATATCTTTCCAAATATGAAAGAGAATATCAACTTGTATGTTTCGGTTAGCATGGCCAAATCCCCCAATAGAACCTTTTTCTATGAGGAATTTAGGGATGAAAGGTTGGAAAAGGGTAAAAATCCACTTCCAGGAATATTGGGCATGTGGGAAAAATAGAAGAGGTGTTTAATAAATTTTGGTTGCTTTGGTAAGTACCCAAATGATTTTGGGTTTGAGAAATTCCCAAGTTTTCCATATACTTATAGCCACAAAGGTTCCACATATCTTCATTGTTGCGGTGAGAGTACAAGGCTATAAACTCCTTGGACCTTTCCATGCTTGACAACCCAGAGGGTCCCTTGGATGATATAATGTATGAGAAATATTTTCCAAGATTTATATCATTCGAGGCATCGAACAATACATTTAACACCGAGGGAAGATCCTTAGAGATTGATGTCAAGAAGCCCCAAACCTCTAGCTTCTTGAGGTCTATAGTAGATGTTCCAAGCAACTATGTGGAACCCTTTACGACATTTTGAGATATCCCATAAAATTCTCTAAGAATTCTTTCAAGTCTAACATAAGCTTCTTTAGAGGGAGCCCAACAAGAGGAATAATAGACATGGATGATAGCCAAAACTTTGGATCATATATGAAATTTATCTGCAAGAGAGAGGGGTTTAGTAACCCATTATGCTATCTTGTTTTCCAAAAATTACAAAACATATGACAAAAAATAGAAGGAGAGGATTAGAAAGAAAAGGATATGTTAAGGAATTTAAATAACACCCTAGGCTGAATCCATTGCCATTGGAATCATTCTAACTACGGAGGTTTGGGTGTGAGATATTTTCTTTAGCATTGGGTATTTTTCCACCGAGTGATAGAATCATAAGCAAGGAAGAATATATTCAAGTATTCCATGACATTATTGACTAAATCTTCTTCCTCAATTAAGACGAGAAAGGAGTTATCGAAAAATGGCCAATTATTACTTGTTATTAAGATTGAGGAAGTTTAATGCCTTTAACCATTCCTTAGGTAGAGTAGGTGGAAAGTAAATAGATAAATCCTTCCACTGCAAAAACATATAGATATGGAGCTAAGGGGATTCCTCGCCTTATGGATCTTAAAAAACTAAATCTAGAGGTTTGGGCTCCATTTATAGAAATGTAGACTCCTGCATATTGAAAAATCATATTGACATAGCGCACAAAGAAAGGTCCAATTCCGAGGGCTTAGATCATGGAACTTTTAAAAGGCCATAATATCATGTAATAAAAAATTTCAAAATATATTTTGACAAAAATATATTTTTGGTTAGAGACCCTAGCCCATTCCATGCCTTCCCAAAATACAATAACATTAGCAAGAATGTACTCGTGTTGGATGAACCCAGTCTACTCACTACAGAGAATTAGTGGAAGGATATTTGAGAATGTTTTCCAAGGCTTTGGCTATAATTTTGTAGTTTATGGTCAATATCTTCGGGAATAAACTTGATGTTTCATTGATTGATAAGTTGTCCCAAGGTGTTAGAGGTCATGGTTTCAAGATCAACTTTGTGTAAATTAAGGCCTATAAAGTTGCATGATAATTGATAGAATTCACAGGGAATCCATCAATTTTAGGGAATTTTCAGAAGCCATTTGTAAAGCTACTTATTTGAGGTCATTGAAAATGAGGGGTCTATTACAAGAAACTCATTAGGCTTGTGAGACACCGCAAGAGGACCACTTGGATACATTTCATGATAGAATCCTCTCTTTCAAGAAAGGAAGGCTAGGAATAAGAGACATAATGATAATGGTGGAAAAAATCTTGCAAAATGTTTGACAATTTGGTAAGTTTAACATTGTCTATTTGAATGGATTTGATTTTGTCAACAATATGGTGTCATAAAATAAAGGTAAAAAACTCTTGAGATACTTTATCTCCAATTGTTAAGCAATGTAGCCTTGTTATGAGTTGGGATCCTAAAGATTTATAGGCTTCTTACCTTAAGCTTGTGCAGTAGCTAATGAGACACTTGCTTTTGAAGAGAGATGTTAAAAGGAGAGCTATTGAGATCTTGTGAAATCTATTGGAATTCATGGTATGAAGCTTCATGAGCTCTTTGTCTATAAATGACCATTTGTTTCCCATAAAGCCTGAGAAAGGTGGTGGTTCTTTGGATAACATCATCCCACCATTCAATCTAGCCCATATCCCCCGTGGGTCTAGGAACTAGGTTCCAAATCCTTGTGATATGTCCTAAAATTCTCTCATGCCTAAGATGGGAAGTGTTGAGATAGAAGTGAGACTTTTTACTTTGTTAGTTGGAGATAATTCCAAATAATGCAAAACCAAATTGGGATGATGTTCAAAAAGAAAGGAAGACTTGACCATAGTAATATGTCTATTATTAGTGGAGGAAAGAGAGAAAAATTCTTCCTTAATAAAGATAACATGATCTAACATATTTACCACTTTATCTTTCCCTTTCCAAAAATTATACCAATTTAACTATGAAACATTATAATCTTTGTTACGATGGTGATTTGGGTCATAAATACCGAGCTCGTGTTGCATGTAGAACCAAACTTATTATTCTCCAAAACACCATTGCATAGGTAGGTGACCCTCCTTATCTTTACTAAATTTAACCATGTAGAAATATCCACATAGAATCCAGTGGGAATCTAGGAGGGAGTCTGTCAGCCAACTATAAAAGAGAGATCTCTCGACTACATTGTTAGAAGCAAATAGGTATGCAAATCCAATAATATTCCATTCAAAATCAAAGAGGGTACATATTACACAATGGGTGGGGTAAGAGACCCACAAAACTATGTTATAATAAAACTCTAATGTGGTCATCATGATGAAATATCCATGACCTAGCTCATGATTGGAAATCGGAAGATAACACTTGGTCAAATAGAGCATGTGAAAGACATAAGAAGAAACCCAAATATTTTAACTTCCTACATGGATATAAATTTCATATTGTAGAAGTGTAGACAACTATCCCTAACTTGATAATGATGGGTTGGTTCTGTAAGGTTACAAATATTTAAATATTACACAATCATTGAGAAACATCAAGCGTCATGAGTTCCTCGTCATGAAGATCTTTGAGGGCATAAAACTTATTTCAACCTGTTAAATTTCCGGTGGGAAAAAGGCACATAGTCCAAAAGTTAAAGTGACACATAATTTTCTTGGGAAAATTCTCCATCTTCCAAAGGGGAAGGGATTCAAGAATTGTGAATAACTTACTTTCACTCAATAATGATAACATTTTCATCTAGATTACCTACCATAGAATGGGGTTATGAAATATGAATAGTGGAGGTAAAGGGCATTATGGATGATGCATTGATCCGGGTTCACGAGAGAGATGATAGAGATTTAGTAATGGGTGGTTGAACTTGTTTGATAAAAGAGGTATTAGCTCCTAAAGTACCGATAGAATGATTGATGGAGGAGGGGGAAGGAGAAAACACAAGGAACATTTTTATTCGTGACCATGTTCCATCCATCTAAGGTTGTTCGAAAGGATTAGTTTCCATCTAGTTTATTTCGGTGAGGGTTGGCATGTGGAAGCCATTAAAGGGCATTTTTAAATCATGCGGTATGAGGTATGGTATTGAAAGAACATATTTTTAAGTTTAATATAAAACACCCATTGATAAAGCTGAGTGCTACCAATATGGATATAAATGGTTTCCTCAAGGTCTTTGGCCAAAAAAAATCAAAGTAGACACGTTTTTAAGGATGAGTTGTGTAGAATTTAGGTTTTTCAAGGTAATTGAAATTCCCTAAGATTTTGATGAGTTACTCAAAAAATCCCCAAAGGGGGATAGAAAGAATAGGAAACTCGACCTCAGTGGGCTTTTGAGTTTAGATTGTCTAAGACATAGAAAAATCATGTCTAAGCGGGAGAACACAACAAAAGTGTTATAGATAAACCATGACCCATGATTAACAATGAATTAACAAAGTACTCAACATTATTGAAATGAAACATAAAAAATACCTTGGTTAGGTTTTGAACCCCCTCAAGCTTGACACCATGAGACTACCAATGGTTATGAACCCATTGTTTAAGCATGCACTCTAGGGGGTTCAAATAACAAAATAGCCAACAAGGGTAAAATATTCAATTCAATGTCAAGCTTTATAAAATTCTAGTAATTCATAAACAACATTAGGCAAAGCGGTTTCTAGGTTAGAACTAGTACCTCATGGAAAACCTTGATCTGAAACTTCCATGCCTTCTTCAGTGTCATGGTTGTCAGAGCTCTATTGTCTATACCGCATCAAATAATGCAAGATCCAAAGTAGAAAAATTTAATAAAGGATTTTATGACACCTAAAGGATGAAAGGAAGGAATAAATCAATGCAATAAATGCATAGAATAGTCAAATCCTTCCTATATCAAATGGGTCAATAGTGTGATAGATGTATAGAGTAACATGCGAGACTACAAATAAACCCTAAGTCTCAAAATATTCCCAAATACCTACATGATCTTATGTTAATTCTCATATATTTTTCTCCTATTAAATTTTTAAATGGTTCTAGTGACTATTATATAATAAAATTATTCATGTTTTAACGTTAATAACTAAAAAATGTAATCTCTACAAAAGCATATATTTGAATCTAGACACCTAAATCGATTGTACATAATTTTATTACTAAAATTGCATTGTTTATCATCTTTCCCGTCAATTTCGTTATAATTAGTGATTTCCCACTAATTAGCTAACATTCCCTTCATCTCGGTCAATTAACGACACTTTGTTAATTAACTAGCATTTCCCTTCATTTTGGATGCCAATTAACAACACTTCATTAGTTATAATCCTCTTTTAATTAACTATCATTAGTTAATTAATCATTTTTAATCCTTTATTTAATCAATAAACCCTCTTATTGGTTAAATCCCTCTTACAAATCCTCCAAATTCTATCAAATTCCTCCTAAATCACCTCCAAATAGATTCTTAAGCTTATTTTGGCCTATTAATTAATCCTAGTTGATTAATTAAATCATCTCCAACTCCCATGAGTTGCTAATTCTAATTAATTCTTTCTAAACATGTTTATCCCTTCTAATTCTACTTTACCTTTATCCCACATTCACTAGGTTTCTAGCTTCTCCCAAATTGGAAAGCTATATAAAGAACCTACTACCTTCCTTCACACCTTACACCACACTTTTTCTAGTGATATTATAGGCATATGATAAGAGCATTCTCCACCATTGAAGAAGCTTATTGATCTTGCACCCATTCATTATCTCTTTGCAAAGAGTAGTAAAGGAAGATCCATACATGGCCATTAAGCCATATTGGTGAGATCCTTTCCTCTTCTTAGAGATAGCCATCCTTTGATCTCATTATAATCATAGGAGAAAGCTATTATTTAAAAATCATATCCAACTTAACAAGGAATGGATTAGTGTTTTCAAGTTCAATTTGGATGCATTAATTAACCTTTGTTCTTGTATAGCTTTATCATGGTGTTTTTGGTAGATTAATTATGTTAGGATTACACTTGGTGATATTTTCCTTTCATGAACTTAGTTTGATTTATTCACCTACACACATATGGCACGCCTAGGTGGGACATCCCTTTATCTCATACACATTTCTCAAGTTTTTGTAGTTTAGTTTTATTTTTGCATACTAACCCTCTTTTTAGCACTTATTGATAAATCTTGTAATTCTTAACTTGTTTTGTTGAGTTTGCATGTGTTGAGTGTTCCTTGCAAGTGTAAGGGAGGTGAGGTGCTTCCGAAATTGAAGCTAATTGGAAATTTTTGAGTTTTTTGACATTTTTGGTCAAATTACCATGTTCTTGAAAAGTTACATAGGTCCTCATGCATTTTTGTTGTCCCTGATGCGCTAGTGTTAATCACTATGCATTTTCATTGATTCTCGTATGCTAGCGTTAAACTTTGTTGCATCTTTTGTTTCTACATATGCACTAGTGTTAAACCCCTTGCACTAGCGTTACTCCATATTTTTCTTCCGTGATTACATGGAGAGACTCATGTACTAGTGTTGAACCTATTGCATTTTTGTGAAATCTCATGTGCTCTTCTTGTTGATGCTCATGCACTAGAGTTGTGTTGGGCCTCATAATATTGACTAAGTCCCAAAGGGCGCGTGTACGTGCGGGACCAGTGAAGAGGATGGGCACGTAGGGAAAATCATGTAGGATAGGGGTTTTAGAAGGGTTTAGTAGAAACCACAGCATGCGCAAAACAGAGCAAAGGATTTCAAGACTTAGTCATATTCGGCTTTCTAAGAGGCACTTGAGGAAAAATGTGACCCAACTAGGCATGCTAAGTGGATAAGGTGCCAGCCTGGTGACTTGGTGGTCAAGGAAAGAATATTCCACGCATGGAACATTCCCGAAAGACATCATTGTAGAAAGTTGGGAGCTCGGATCAAAAGAAGCATGCTCCATTGGAGGACCACCTTGACACTTGGAAACTGATATGTTACTTCAAGAAGGCATGGTGGTGGGTGTTAAACCTATTTATAAAGATGCTCGGGTAGAAGAAGAGTAGAGCATCATCGAGAGAGCTAGAGAAGAAGAGGGCCATGGTGCGATAATCCATAACAAAGTAGGTGAAGCTCTGCAAAAATAGTAGAAGATTCTAGGGGTTGGGGTTCTCATTAAAGGACTATAGGAATGTTAACATATCTAGGGGAATGGGTCTGCTAAATTTTTGTAATAGGGAAGAATAGCTAGAACTTCTGATGCGTGAGTCATGATATATTGGTATGATATGACCCTTTTGGATGTAATATGGTTACTGAACTATGATCAACATGAATATATGGTTATATTCTAAATATATTGTTCATGGGTGTAAACCCTAGTTCCTTTTTCTTTATGTTATGGATCAGATCTACTATCTGTATGATGTTTCTTTTGTTATCTGAATGGGTATGTTGGTGTAATGACTCATCCTATGCTTTCAGAATATATGCATGATCATTTACTTTTCTGCACTTAATCTGTCATCAATGACAACATCTTCTCACAATGCTCACATAAAGGAGGGGCTCGGCACCCGCGCGTGCCTTGGGTGAGCACCCAACACCCGTTGGGTGATAGGCTAGTGCGCATGGGGTTAGAAGGTTATTCTATGGGCATAAAAATGACTACATCTTGGTTCCGTTGTCGGGACCTCTTTTCAAAGTTGTGAGAAATGACTACATCTTGGTTCCTTTGACGTGTGATGACATAGCGCTTAACCTTGGAAAGTGTCGAAGCATGGTTTAAGAGCACGAGAGGATGAGTTTTCTTAAAGATTTAGTATTGGACCTGAGTTTGATGCATGCAAATGGGTAGAAGAACACCTATATCATGAGTTGTATGAGACCTTCTTTTGTTTTTTTCAGTAGATTATATGAATGGATTTCAGCATATGCATCTAGATCGAGCTAGTACTATAGATCGCATGTGTGGACCCAAGATGATTACCAGAGGTTGTAGGATGCGGATCTGACTTGGACACGTGTTATTGATCACTGGTGGAAAAGAGTGCTAACCAATTATACCCTAGAATATGCCATTTCTATGTATTCTTGTCTAGAGGTTACGTTGAGTTTGAGTTCTAAGGGAACCTAGAGGATCATTTTTGCAAGATATCCCATTGGCTATGAAAATATTGATCATTACACTAAGTTTGGAGGCATTCCCCATGGCTGACTAAGATTCTATGAGCATTGGGTGAGGAAGTTAGGGTGGAAGAAGATGACAGACATTGCGGTGGAAAAGGAGAGGGAAGAGAGATGACTCAAGTATAGTGAATCACATGAAAGGCGAGTTAGATGGACAACGTGAGGTTACGGCAGTGATGGATCTATGGAGGTAGATGTTGTGGGAAGTAATTGAGGTTCACACAGAGGATGTGGAATCTAAGCAATCTATGCTACCCCATCTTGGCAAGCGTGGGAGAGAAACCCCTTCAACTTCTGATGAGAGTTTGACATGTGGAGAAATGAGATCCATCGGTGTGCATCTAAACCCACCTAGTGACCGACCCTTGACGTTTAGTTCTCTAAATCAAGAAACAAGTATTACTAACATAGTTGGTATCGAGTGGAAGTGACTGATCGTACCAGGAGGTATAACTTCTCATTTGGGACATTTATTGCCACGAAACAATTTCTCTGTTTGGAGGGATTTTTGGGAAAATTACAAGTACACAAACTTTGGGTATCGCATCTGGGAGTGGCATGTGATACACATCTGGTAGTGGAGTAGTATCACAAACCATCAGTGCGCAATTCAGTGGGATGTTGGGAACACTAGGCATGACCGCTTTAGGCCCCTTACTAGCTACAAGAGGAGGACTTAGTGGATCTGGCAGATCTGGAGGTGGATTTGGTGGATCAGGAGGCATAATACCTACTGGATCTTGTGGTGGAGGAACATCGGATGGAATCAAGGTTCTAGATCAAGCGAACAAGGGCCTCAGCCACCTCCACAAATATTTGTTGAGATATATTTACATATATCAGATTACAAGGGTGTTGAGGATGTTGCAGAGCGTGTGCACAAGTGTTAAATAATATGGCACGTGAAGGATATCACTACCCAGAGTGAAAGGAAAGTTAGTTTGCAATGAAATTACGGGAGCACGTGCATAGTTGGTACTGGAAGTATGACCCCCATCAGACGGTGGTAGATTACATCACGCTACGGAATGCCTTCTTAGACAAATTCCATATCCCTGAGTTTGAGTAGAATAGCATTAACACCTTGAAGGAGAAACAATAAGGAATGGAAGAGAGTGTGCGGGAATATGATGCACGGTTCAAAACTTTCTATTCAAAGTTATCTTATGATATTCATCCTTCTCAGCATGCTCAATGGTTTTTGGAGGATTGATAACACCATTTAGAAGAGCGCTTTCACATAAGACATTCATAGACATGTGTGAGGCCTTCAAGGTTTCCACTGCGTCTTTGAGGCTTTTGGAAGTGTAGATACCAGTTTTAACCCTTTCCTTGAGGCTTAGATTACTATGCAATGGCTGCAAGCGGTTAGAAAACCTATCTACGAACTCGACGCATGAGGCTCGCAGTGGTCTATGATGCAAAGATTGTGAAGTGGAAGGGCATACTAAGGACATTTGTCCTCAGAGGTCAGTACGTGCCATGACAGTAGATTGTGAAATTTTCCATGAGGATCATGAAGCAAGTAGGTGTCCACTACTACAGCGCGCGATCCGTAAGAATGTGTCTTGTTACTACAAGATCTGTACCTCTATGACCCATAACACCTAAGATTGTAGGATAATTAACTAGATACATGATGTCATTGATCTTGGTGTGTGTCAAACCAGCCTTACAAGCGGTTCCAAGGATGATGATAGCGGCTATGAAGGGTACAGATGGAGGAGCAAGTGGAAGAGGTTTTCACGTGTTGTCACCCTCAAAATTCCCCTCATTTTTAAGTCAAGTTTCAAATTTTTGAGTTGGTCCCTGTTATCCCAATTTCGCCCCCCAGAAAAATTGATCAAACATGACCCCGCACAGAAGAAAATCGGAAGGCGGTTCAGTCATGTGAACCCACATTCCAAATCCAATAATGAAGGGGCAGGGTTGGTGAAGGAGGCCAATGACATCAAAGGAGATCAGAGTGCACAGGAGAAGATTGAAGAAAGGGCTAGAAGTTTTTGGACTTCGCATGCGAGTTGACTCAGGGAAAAGCAACGAAATCATGAAAGGCGTCACGTGCCTCATCGGCACAAATTCAAAGGTGCGGCCCAAAGAGAGACCCCAAACTTGTGTCAACCCTCCACGTGTCCCAAGTCTGAAAAAGGGACAAAGCCGACCATTTAATCGACTAAGTATAAGAGGGTCGATGGAAGCCTCCATGTGCCTCATCAGTGAAACTTCAAAATTGAGACCCAAGGATAGACCCCGAATGAGTGCCAGCCCTCCATGTGGTCAGAGCCTCAAAAAGTTGGATCGGCCATTGAAAGGTCTAAGGCTAGAAGAAAGAACCATGTGTCAGCTCAACGTAACTTTAGAGGTGAAATACAAAGTGAGTCCCCAAACAAGCATAAAGCTTCCACGTGTCCAAAACCCAACATAGTCACTCCTAAATAAGTAGAAGGGACCCAACCAAAAAATGGAGAAAGAGGAGGCGGGTCCAAATTGGCTAAGTATAAAAGGACCAGCAGAATCCTCCATGTGTCTCATCATCGCACCTTCAAAGGTGCGGCCCAAGGTAGAGAGAATCAAACAAGCGTCGGCCCTCCATGTCCTAGATCTGAAAAAGGGACAAAGCCGGCCCGTTTAATAGACTAAGTATAAGAGGGTTGGTGGAAAGTGCCATGTGTCTCATCGGTGCACCTTCAAAGGTCGAAGCCAAATGCGGTTCCCCAAACAAGCACCAGCTCTCCATGTGTCTAGGGTCCAACAGAAGTCAAAAGGGTAGAACCAGTTGCATTGAATTGGCTAAGGAAAGGAGAACCAATGGAAAGCTTGAGCGTGTCCATTTGGCGCTCTTTCGGGGCGAATCCAAAATTGGGTCCCAGACGTGCATGACTCTCCACATGTCCAATCGGTGCACCTCCGAAGGTCAGGTCCAAACAGAGTCTCCAAATGAGCGGGAAGCCTCCATGTGTCCCGAGTCAGACATAAAGCCTTTGCCAAATAGAGGGACTTAGTCAAAACACAAAAATACAGAACAAGCCCACAAAGGGACACATGGCCATGTTTCAAGTCAAAGCGGGAAGGTGGATCCTCGAAGCACTTTGAAGATTTTGGATTTATTGCCAAAAGAAGTAACATTACAAAGTGAACTGCAGCCCCACTCATGCCAAGGGATAAAGTCAAATGTTGAGCCCGCATCGAAAGTCAAAGCAGAGAGGCGGGTTGTCGGGACACTTTAGGAATTTTGGCTTTGTTTCCATAAAAGGCGTAAAGTGATAAAGTGAACCGTGGCCCCGCTCATGCCAAGGGATAAAGTCAAATGTTGAGCCCACATCGAAAGTCAAAATGGGAAGCGGTTCGGTGGAGAACTTTGATAATTTGAGCCCACGTTGAAAATTTAAAATGGGGAAGCGGGTCAATGAAGAACTTTGAGATTTTGAGCCTTGTTTCAAAAAGAAGTAACATTATAAAGTGAGTCGTGACTATGTTACCACTCAGGTAAAGCCACGTGTCAAACCTATATCAAAAGTGAAGCTACGGGCTTGTGGGTTTGCGGGGAAATTTTACACTTTTGTAATTTTTGTGCAATAGGTGCAATTTCAATTTCGGGACATCGGATCCATTTTGTGAAAATCACATTTTCACCATTTTTGTACGGATTCGATTCAAATATTCAAATGAGCATAACTTTCACTCCAATTCTCAAATTTCAAAAAATTTCATACTATTGGAAAGGTATTGGTATCCTCTACACCATGGAAGCATAAAATATTGTTTTCAATAGGAGTTAATGGTTGGAAATCTAGAAAACGTCTTTCATGCCATTAATACATGATCGATTACTTCAAACAAATCAGATTTGATCCGATCTTCATCCTTCCTTCTCCAACATGCCAAACAGACACTGGAGAAGCGGACTAGATATCTTGATTTGCGTGAAAAATTGGAAAATGTCTTTAAATCCATTAATACGATATCGATTGCTTCAACTACCTAGATCTGATCTGATTTGCCATCTTTCCTTCTTGACACACCAAAGACATGCGAACTAGATTTGACAGATTGTAGGTGGATTTGCAGGGGCATTGATGGCTAGTGGTTGAGCTTCCAAATCATATATTCTTCCTTCTCTTCTTCTCCTCTTTTCTCTTAATCTATAAATGTAATATCTTGGCTCATTGAAAATGTTGGACTCCGATACTTTTGAAGTGTAATTATAATCGAAAGTAAATCAATAAGAAGGATTTTCCCTATTCTCTATCTTCATCCATTGTCCCTTCTTGCTTACCTAAAATTTGTGGATCATTTATCTTTTGTGATAAGAAACTTTGTGTTCTTATTGATATGATTTCTAGAAATTTGTGTCTATGGAATGATATCTTATGTTGTGAATGTGAATGATTTTATTCTGTATCACTCTTGCTCAGTACGTATAGGGTTATACTCTGCTATCTATATTTCCTAAAAGTATTGTTATATTCTACTCTTTCCTTTCTTCAGTTCTTCCATTCGTTTGTATTGATAATCTATTTTGGTATAAAAGCATTTCAAGATGTCAGAGGTCCAACCTTAAGATGAAAGTTGTACATTTGTATATAAGCTTTGTTGCTTGCTTTCAATAAGGGAACCTCTCCCATAAAGAGGAGGGACTTGTTGTCCCCTGATTGTGGTTTTGTTAAAGTACCATTTTAAAACCCAACACTGCGGAGGATTTCGTAGGTGGTCGTGGCAACCGTGGGGAAGAAGTGAGTTCCTATAAGGAACCTGCAATAGCGTGGGTCTACATAGCACTATAAGCATGAGTGTCCTAATTTGTTGCAATGCTCATGGTGCGGAAAGAAACATAAGTATGAGGATTTCCCTAAACCTGTTTGAGCACATGATCCAACAAAGACATTGGAAAGACAAAGGCACTAAGATGGTAAGCATAAAGAATGATGACTCACAGTGGATGCTAAGAGTGGCACGTGAGTCAAGACTAGAACCTGTATTGGTGATGATGTAAGAAGAGGCCACGTGCACTAGAGAGAAGGAAAACAACACTGGTTATAATAGAAGAAGTGATACATGGGAAGTATCTGGACCCTACTCATAAAAAAGAGGTGTATCAAGAGACTATGGATGTGATTCGAAGTCTACAAGGAGAGATCCAATGTCTGAAGGAGAAATCAAGGTAGTTAGAGAAAATGAAGAATGTTGAGGCTCCGTAGAAGGATCTGGATGAGGTTAGGGAAGTATGCAAGATGTTAAGGTAAGAGAATATCATTCCCTTACTAGGAGAATGGTTATGGGAGAAGGTACCATGCACTGGAGGAGAGCGTGAGAGACAAGTTCGCATGTTAACACCTTCCTTGACTATGAAAAAGAGATAAGTTTGAATGTTGTTGTATATGGATGGCTTCTGACCAATATTTTGATCGATATGGGCACGGAAGTCAATGTTCTCACCTTGGATGCATGGCATCAAATGGGAAGGCCCCATTCAACCATCTTGAATGTGTTGTATATGGCGAACAAGACTTTGAAGTCTTGGCACTAGCCAAGGTGGATAACTTTCAAGCATTATTAGGGCACCCCTAGTGTTTAAAAGATAATGCCAACCTATGGTTTAACAAGGGGTATATCAGTTTTGAGAACAAGGAGGAACGGGTCATCATCCCCTTGACAGATGGGAAATCAGTTCCCTATATTGAGCCCTTGGGAGAAGAAGTCCTTGATAGAATCTATGTGCGCTCTATCGAGACCCTGAGATAATTCATCCTACAGAAGGAGTTATCCAGTTTGAAGATGCTCAATCTATGAGTGATACAACTAGCATAGCATGTGAAAATTGGGCACATGGGACTTATGAATTAATTGGGTAACAATTGAGAGGATCAATGAAAAGGGTAACAAAAGTGTGCTCAGTCAAGCACCTAGGAGGGAAGAAGTTACCAAGTTACTCTGGAGGAGCTAACCTTGATGATTTCTTATGAGAAATGGAGGATCAGTGGAAAAATGATAATGAAAGAAGAGGTATGCTCAGCTATAACTTGCTCGGGACCGCAGCGCGTTGGTGGGCGACACATCGTGAGAGCCTTCTAGAATGGTGCAAGGTGAGAACTATGTTCTCTGTTAGGTTTTATAGAAGAAACACACCCACTTTCATACAAGAATACCATGGCAAAGAACCCTCCTCGTGCCATATCCAAGCATGTGATAAGGCATGGATAGAAGGAACAAAATCTTTACCACCTTCCCTATGGGTGCATAATTTTTATTCCAGCTTACAAGAATGTGCGCACACATGGTACATTCACTCGAAATGCATCGTCAAACATGGAATTGATAGGATTTGGTGGCTGATCTCATTCAAGCTTTTGAGTATCGGAATACAAATCTATCAGTGGATAAGGCATTGCAAGTGGTCAAACACCTTACAATGGGAGATATCGCTATAGAGAAAGATAGGATACTTGAGATATTAGATGAACTTGGTTTGGAGACACGTTTTGATGAGAAAGAATTAGAAGAAACACAACTTGAGCGCGCATGCGAGGAAAAGGAAAAGGAAATATGGTCTATGTGATAGATGGTGAAGAAATGGAGAGTCTAGATGTTAACCATTCTAAATTTACACGTGAATTTAAGGATAGCGATGAGCGAGTGCGCGCCTACCATAAGACCTTGAAGACAAAAAAGGTTAACATTGGTTATAAAGGCGGAACCCAAGGAAGCTATTATCGGGGATTATTGGTCAGAGAAAGAAGTTTCTAAGATCATTTACCTTTTATGCGAGTGTCAGGATTTGTTCCCACATGGGTACCATGAGCTCAAAGGCGTCCACCACTCCTTGGGGGAAATGAAGATCAATTTGCAGGAAGGTGTGTGCCCGATTCGGAAGAGATCATATCGGATGAATCCAAATTTGTGTGTATGGGTCAAGGAGGGGATAGATAAGATGATAGCATCAAGCATCATTGAGGATGTGGAGGAATCAGAATGGGTGAGTCTAATGGTCATAATCATTAAGAAGGGCAAGGATAAGGATTTTTTTATTACGGGGACTTGAATGCAATATGTGTCATCGACCCTTTTCCAAACCCCTTCCTTTGAAGAAATTATAGAAGGAGTATCCGGGCATGAGGTCTATTCCTTCACGAGATGGGTTCTCGGGGGTATCAAAAGTTAGAATTACAAAGGAAGACCAGAGAAAGACAACTTTCGCCTTGAATGGGGAATTTTTCCTACATGGTCATGCCTTTTGGATTGAAGAATGTACCTATTGTGTTCTCGTGCATCGTGGTACAAGCATTTCAGGACTTCATCCATAAATTTCTTGAGTCTACCTAAATTCCTAGATTGTGTATGGACTAGTAAAAGACCATTGTGAAAATTTGAGGCTGATGTTTGAGAGATGTCGACAGTTGAGGATATCCCTCAACATTAAGAAATGTGTCTTTACTACTCCATTTATAAACTTGTTGGGGCATATTATATGCAAGGAAGGCTTGCTGGTGGATCCCACCAAAGTTGTAGTTATTGTGGGATTGGGGAGCCTACTACCGGTCGAGCACAATGCACGGATTCCTTGGGCATATGGGGTACTATAGGAAAATTATTAATGGATATGCCAAAATCTCTACACCCTTGGAGGAATTTCTTAAATACGAGAGTGCCTTTCACCTTTGGGGGAGAGGTGCAAAAAAATGCATTTGATACATTGAAGGATAAGATTGTTATCGCACCCATATTATGCTTTCCCTCTTAGGATAAGCCTTTCCATTTGCATGTTGATGCCTCAAGAATAGCCATTGGAGCAGTACTGGCACAACCTGGCGAGGGGATTGTTGATCACCCCTTGTGTTTTTCAAGTAGGAATTTAACACTAGCAGAACAAAATCACACAACTATTGAGCATGAGGCATTATCAATGATCTATGCGTTGTATAAGTTTAGGAAGTATCTACTGGAGAAACCATTCATATTCTACACGAACCACATGGCACTCAAGTACTTGGTAAACAAGCTCGTTCTACAAGGGCACATATGTCATTAGGTCCTATTATTTCAAGAATTTGAGTTTTTAGTTATGGTAAAACCAGGAAAGAGTAATTCAGGACCTGATCATTTATCAAGAATTGACTCAAGGGAGGATGCGCAAAGCATTGAGGATACCATGCTAGACACGCAACTATTTAGGTTGCGGCGCGCACCCTCTGACTTAGAGGATATTGCAGTGTTTCTTAAAACGGGTGTGGTGCCATAAAAATGAAGGCTTTAGAGAGAAATCAGTTGGCTATATGTGCCACGCCTTACATGTTGATTAGTGGAGATTTGTACAAGTTAGGTCGTGATGAGGTTCTACACTTATGTGTATTAGAATATGAGTGCGTTGCAATCATGGAAGAAGCACATGGTGGGATTTCAGGAGGACACTATGCAGGAAATGCAACTCCGTGGAAGATTATACTTGTAGGGATTTGGTGGGAGAGTATTTACCAGGATTGTAATGATTTTTTCAAGGCCTGTGACCATATATAGCGCCTTGGAAAACCTAAAAGGAGGAATGAAATGCCCTTGCGACCAATAGTCAGTGCTGAACCATTTAAAAAGTGGGAAATTAACTTTGTAGGGCCAATTTCACCTTTTTTGCGAAGGACTGGTTTGGGTTACATCATCACTTGCACTAATTACTTGACAAAATGGGAAGAGGCAAGACCTACT
This sequence comes from Taxus wallichiana var. yunnanensis, assembly GCA_018340775.1. Taxonomy (NCBI): domain Eukaryota; kingdom Viridiplantae; phylum Streptophyta; class Pinopsida; order Cupressales; family Taxaceae; genus Taxus; species Taxus wallichiana. Next base: position 588,173,469 of record CM031244.1, read on the forward strand.
GAGGATTACACTTAGTAAAACAATAGTTGTATTCTTATGGGAAAACATAATCAGTAGGTATGGATGTTCATTGATTTTAACAAGTGATAGGGGTACACATTTTCTGAATGAAACAGTTAGGATTTTGTTGGTAGAGTTTATGGTGGCCCATTACAAGACTACCACTTATCACCATGCAAGAATGGGACTATTGAAGCATTTAATAAGATACTAAGTCACACATTAACTAAAATTGGTGACGGTTGTAGACGATATTGGGACGACAAGGTATCATCCATTCTATGGGCATACAGAACAACCTACAAGATATTGAACAAGGCCACACCGTTTCAATTGGTTTTTAGCACAGAGGTTGTTTTGTTGGTTGAATTCATGCTACCATTGTTGCTTAATAGCACAAGCAAGAGGATTGGCTGATGTACAAGTGCTCAAAGAAAAAATTGATAAGTTAATGCAACTAGACGCAAGGTGATCACTTACTAGATGGAGTCAAAAGACAGAGAAGGCAAGACAAAAATCATGGCATGATCGTCATATTAAAAATAAACAATTTAAGGTTAGGAAGATGGTTTTTATATGATTCTAAATTTATACGCCATCCTGGGAAGTTGAAAGTCCATTGGATGGGACCATACATCATCACGTACATCCTTGATTCAAGCACTTTCCAGTTACAAGTGTTGGATGGGATGAGATTACCAAGCCATTTCAATGGGAGTAGGCTGAAGCCCTACTATAAATAAGTCTTCCTTGTAATTGTAAATAAGGTAGTTTTGTCAGTTATCCTAGGATTTCCCTTAATGCATTTATTTTCCTTGTGTTTCCTTTCTTGTTGCTTGTTACTTTCTGTTGTGTTGTTTTTACACACCTTATGCTTGCAGTGACCACATTACTTTCTAAGGTGTGCATATGTTTTAGTAGTGGGGTGGAGTAGAATGAAGAGAGAAAGAAGCTGGTAGTAGTTGTGATCGCCTGAATTGAAAGATAAAAAGTGTGTAAGGTAGAAGAATGCGTGGGGAAATGGTGGAAAAAAATTTGGTGTCAAGAAGGATTTAACAAAGACCACGTACAAAGGATGAAAAACATAGGAACAACATGAGGTAGGCAAGGAAAAAATCAGGTCGACAGAAGAAGTGCCTTTGCGCTGCTGCGCAGATGCGCACGTAAGATTCTTGGTAAGGAAGGATTTTTGCGCACCAGAAGTTTGTAGAGGGTTTTTTTCATGCAAGATTTAGCGCATGGGTAAAGGCGCTTAAGATCAGCTTTAGTGGAAAAATCTGCATTTAATCTTTGAGTAAATTAGTAGGTGGTATAGCATTTATCGCAGGAGATAGACAAAAAGCTATAAGTAAAGGGTCAGACACATCATTATTTACCTTGCTCTTATGATATTGAAGAGCTCTTGTGAACTAGGGCATCCACAAAGAAATATTTTTGCGAATAAAGAAGAGTGAAAATATAAAGGGTGTGACTAGGGTGATCTACAAACGCAGTGGGAGGAGTAAACGGGTATAGGGAAGAAGGTTTTAGTAGAGTACGCCATCTTGTGGAAGAAATTTCTAGGTTAGGGTTTTGCAGCTAGGGCACGGGAATAGAAGTATTTTTCACGGAGTTGAGCCATAGATTTGAGAAGAGTGAGCAAGGATTTTATTCTTTTATCTCGATAAGAAGATGGCACAAAGAAGATGACCATTTCACCTAAGAAGGAAAGGGAAAAGGAAAACAAACTTCCACCATCAGTTTTAATGAAGAATGGTATGCAAAGATGCAGTACCCATATGGGGTGTTACTTGGGAAAGAATGGGTATCCCATGTGAGGAATATTTCCGTGAGTGACTATAATCGTCACACAAGTACCACAAAAAAAGTAAATTGCGCTAGAACTGGTTTGACCAATAGATAAGAGGACACCAGATGGGATACTAATCTACAATGATGAGGTGAACGTAAAATTAGAGAAGGTTGGGTTGTTGTAAATAATCGAGTTTCCTTGTTTTGGCAAGGCCGAGTGGTTATACCAATGGTTGATGTCGTGCATGTACGAGGACCACTTCTAATTTGTGGGCCATAGAATGCACATAACTCCCCAACTCATCTCCAAATTTATTGGCCATATTTTGGAAGGATATTCATTAGATGATGAGATGATAAAGAGGATATTAAGAGGAGCATGGAGGAGTATGATTATAAAAGGGTTTACGTTACTTTGATATCTCGGATATCCCCGATCCTCTAATGAGATTAGCCACGTGCTTGGTATCCAAGATGGATGGGCAAGAAAGGTGGACACAAATAAGCAAGGGATATTTGAATTTAGGCGAGAAAATTTTAGCGAGGGACCGTCATAACCTATCTCGCCTATATTGCATAAGAGATCATCGGCGTCGTGCAAGAAGGAGAGAAGATAAAGTTGAAATGTTCTTTTCACCATCGTCTTCTTGGAAATTGGAGTGCCCGATGGGCCAGAGAAGTTTTTATGGGAGTATCTAGATGAAGATACCTCCCCCACGAAGAGGTTTGGGAAATACACATGCGATACCATGACGGTCGCTCACAAGGTGCGCTTGAAGAAATGGTACAAATGAATGCACGATGCATCTAGGACTGAGTGGAGGATACCAGAACAATTTCTAGCACTAGTAAATGGAGAAGCTAAGTTCATTGTCTATCAACATTTCTACATTGGCATGTTCACTTTATCATATGGGACCAAGGGTTCATGGTCCAAATTGCCTTTCTCTTTGTTTGCACAATATTTCTAAGTAGGGGTAAATCGCTTGAGGAAGCTAAAATACTAAGGTTTGACCTTAGCAAGGTGGACCAGGACCAAGTAATTTTCAAAGGAAATTGGTATATCCAAAAAGCACGCTTATGTGGAGAAATATGTCTCCTATGAAGTACACATGTGAACCCTTGACATTGCCAATTCTTTGGAAGGACCCCAACAAGAGTATACTTGCGCATTAGGCCCAAGTATGAAAAGAGAACTTATTTAGAGAATGATTTCTCCATCCCGGAGGATTCCATTGGTAGGAAGAAGGTCATGCCAAAGAAGAGGGAAAGGGAAGATATTGTTAGGTTGTGGAGCTGTTTTGATGTGTGAAAGTGTTGAAGGCTGTACACTAAGAGTACTGTACACTTTTCATGTATCCTCGCCGGGGTTTGAGGCCGGGCCGGGCTCCGAGTGGGGGTGCAGGGGTGGCAACCCCGAAAGTAGGGTTTGGGGTGCAGCCCAAAAAAAAAAAAAAATTCGGCGTAAATTTTTGGCCTCGAAAAATGCACCCAACATATCGGAAACGTGCTTTTCTCATATGGGCGAGTTTTTGACCCATAGGTTTATGGGACGGGTTTTGCCCATGGTTTTGATACCCACGGTTTTGTAAAACTGCTTAAGCAGTTGTCTATTTATATGGTCTTATGCATATGATAGATGAACAAGCAAATGTATTGCGAAATGTGTTTTGAATTCGGGTGTGAATGCAGTAGAGTTTATTGAGCATAGCTCCAAACGGATCTAGGTATTGTATTAAGAGAGTGGTGACTTGTAATAAAATTTGAGCAAGTGATTCTTGGTGGACATAGCCCAAATTGGGTGAACCACATTAAATATTGTCTCTTTGTGTTGTGTTATGTAATTTTATTTGAGATCTGTAATAATTTCTACATATTAGTTTCTCCTGTTGCGATTCTGTGAGGGATTATTCCACATATTTTATCCCTTATTTCCTAATAGATATCATGGACAAAGAGGCGTCGGAGAAGAAAGCACTAAGTGTGTAGACAACATAATTTGTGGGCACATCGGAGTTAGGCACCAAGCCAAGCACATACGTGCACGGGAAGAAGTCTCCCATCGAGGAGAAGGAAAAGACACACGAGGAAGAGGTGCGAGGAACAAGAAGAGTATCCTAGAAAAGAATCACTTGTTAAGGAAGAGTAAGAATCCTCAATTAAGAAGAAACAAAAGGTAGCGAGGAAGGAAGACTTGGAGGAAGTGGAGAGCTTGAGGCCTATAGGGGAGAAAGAGGCAGCGATGAGGATGTAGAGGTTCGAGAACCATCCCATGTATGATGTACATGACTCGGAGGAAGAAAGAAGTGAGGGGAAGGATGGAGAAGAAGAAGGCGATCAAGGAAAATGGGAGAGTGTAGAAGAAATACTAAGGATCCGAGGAACCCCACCCTCACCAAGGAATAGATAGAAAACGCCACGAGAGAGAGAAGTAGCGGGCATAATAGAGAAGTTAGTGGAGCAAGAAGTGGAGTGGAGTGCGGATGAGATACTCAAGGAGATAGAAGAAGAGAGCGTAGGAAAGGAGTATGGTAGCATGGGTGGAGACCTCGTCCTATCAGTAAGCTTTCCAAAGGCTATGCGCATAGGAGGAAAGAGCATGGTAGTAATGCATGGAAAGGGAATGGGTTATATCCATGATCCAAACAAGGTATTACACACACGGTTCCAAAGCACCACACCTACTGGACCAACTCTTGGTAATTTATTCATTCAAAGAAGAAGGCGCGTACCCACGAACCAGGAAAATGCTATCTTGGGTGTTTAGTCCCATGTCGATGAATCGAGTTTGAAATTAACCAAGGGCATTGATGAAGGTGTCGGAGACCAAAGTTATAAACCCTTTGGTGAATGCTTAGTAGTTTTCTCGATGAGCAAGCATGTAATGTGCTCAAAAAGGTTTTAGTTGAAGTTGAGGCAAGGCTCTTTGGAAGGAATGACCGGGTGAGATTCCTAGAAGGGGAATTAGAGAAGAAAAAGGAGGAGCTCATTGAAAAGAGAAAGGATCTGAAGCAAGAGGAACTAATCAAAGCATACGATTAAGACATGAGTGAAGGAGGAAAAGGCAAGGGTGCGCGAGGTATATAAAAATCTATAAATTATTACGAGATGCTATTGTCTTAAAGCATCCATACCTAGCACCGCTTGAGAAGAAGTATGAGTTAACCTTGTAATGCTTGGAAGACCTAACTCACATCCTCACCATGGAGAGGCATCCTCTCACTTTGGAATCAGTAGAAGAAGTGTTAGTGTGCCAGGAGAAAGAGGAAAATCTGAAGGTTGTGGAGATAGTCACTCGGTACACTAAGCTCCTTACCAATGTAAAGGCCACCACATAGATAGGTGAAGCTATTGATGACAATTGTGTAGACAGAGATAGAGTGGAAAGCATTTTAATTGCCACCCATGAGGTAGACCTCAAGGAATTTTAGGAGAAGAATAAAGGAAATAGGGCAGAGCGGGATAAGATCCTAGCCAAGGTAGAGAAGAAGTTAGAAGCCATCGAGACCCTAAGAGGTTTGATAAAAAATTGGTGAAGGAATTATATCCTCATATCACCCGTAGGATGGATGCACTAGATGACCTCAACAAGTAGTTAGAAAACATTGTTGATACGCTGAATTCTAAGGGTGATGAACTAGGCTTTGAAGAGGTGAGCGCCTTAGTAGGTGACCTCTATCAACAAGCACAAGGTGAGGTGGATTCCTGGGAGAAGATTGAGGCAGATATAAGGAAGGATTTCCCACTCATTCTTCAACAATAAACAAATTCTTCTTCATTCCTCCATTCTTTATTGCTTCCATTTCTCATTCTTCATTCTTTCATTATTTATTCTTTGGAGAGGATGTTTTTGGGGATGGAGAACAAGCTTAGTGTGGGGTGATGTTGGGCCTTAGAATATTGACTAAGTCCCAAAGGGTGCATACACGTGCATGACCATTGAAGAGGATGGGAATGTGGGGAAAAGTGCACAGGACGGGGGTTTTAGAAGGGTTTAGTAGAAACCATGGTGTGCATGCAAAGAAGAGCAAATGATTTCAGGACTTAATCATATTTAGCTTTTCAAGAGGCACTTGAGGAAAAACATGACCTGACTAGCCATGCTGAGTGTATAAGGTACCAGCCTAGCAACTTGGTTGTCATTAAGGAAAGAACATTCCATGCATGGAACATTCTTGAAAGACATCATTGCAAAAAGTGGGGATCTCAGTTTAGAAGAAGCATGCTCCATTGGAGGACCACCTTGACACTTAGCAATTGATCTGCTACTTCAAGAAGGTATGGCGGTGGGTGTTAAACCTATTTATAAAGATGCTCGGTCGAAGAAGAGTAGAGCATCATTGAGAGAGCTAGAGAAGAAGAGGGCCATGGTGGAATAAGCCATAACAAAGTAGGCAAACCTCTACAAAAATATCCAAAGATTATAGGGGTTGGGGTTCTCATTAGAGGATTGTAGGAATGTTAGCATATCTAGGGGAATGGTTACGCTAAATTTTTGTAATAGGGAAGAATAGCTAGAACTTCGATGCGTGAGTCATGATATAATGGTCGATATGACCCTTTTGGATGTAATATGGTTCTTGAACTATCATCAACGTGAATATATGGTCTTGTTCTAAATATATTATTCATGGGTGTAAACCCTAGTGCTTTTTCTTTATGTTATGAATCAGATCTACTATCCGTATGATGTTTCTTTTGTTATCTCGAATGGGTATGTTGATGTAATGACTCATCCAATGCTTTCAAAATATATGCATGATCATTTACTTTTCTACACTTAATCTGTCATCGATGACAACATCTTGTCACAATGCTCACATAAAGGAGGGGCTCGGTGCCCATGTGCGCCTCGATTGAGCATCCAACACCCATTGGTGATAAGCCGATGCCATGGGGTTAGAAGGCTATTCTATGGGCATAAAAAATGACTACAACCACTCTTTACCCTAATCCATCTTCCCCCCTTTTCTATTCACATTCTACCTTAGTTAGTTTCCATTTTACACAACACTTGGAAATTAAACAAACATATAAACATACATACCTACCATTTGGTTACATCATCATATCATACGTTTCACATTTCCATTATATCAAACAATTGGAAATTTACACCACAACATACATATACATCATCATTTATTTTCCATATTACCCATCACTTGGAAATTAAATCAAACCCACAAACATGACCAAACCATGCCTAAATGACCTAGACTCCACCATGCCTAACTCACCTAAACTCAATCATGCCTAAATGACCTAGACTCCACCATGCCTAACTCACCTAAACTCAATCATGCCTAAATAACCTCGATTATTTCATGCCTAACTCACCTAGACTCCACCATTCCTAACTCACCTTGACTTCATCATGCCTACATGACATCGACTCAATCATGCCTAATTGACCTAGTTTCCATCAATACACAATAACTATGGAAATTAAAACATAAGTACATTATCCATGAAATAAATATCAACATCTATATAAATGGGAGAGTCTGTGTATCAATACACATATACACATATACAAATAAATACAAGTATCTCAAGTCACTCAGATACAACCTCACTATCTTCAACACATAGGCCAGTATAAAACTCAAAATCACAAAACTCTCATATACAACCTCACTATCTTTGGCACGTAGGCCGGTATATATATTAATAATCCAAAACATCTCAAGTGATTACACATCACCCCACCTCATATCCTCTGGGCTAGTATCACATGTCTCCTTCTCCCGACTTGGCTACCACCCTGCCAACATCTATCCACCCTCCATGGGTCTTAGATTAATCTCCACCTAGCCCTCGGTTGAGCCTAACCTACGTGAAATAGTGGCCTTGCCCAAACCCTTTCTCTAGGTTCATCAAAATTTGCCCCTTATGCTCTCGAACTATGAATGTGCGATATTTTCCTCTCACTCACTAGTTGTTGGGCTTTGTACTCAACATACGAGGGAACATTTATCTCGGCTGGTAGTCATGTGATCCTAATAATAACGTGCCTCATTCAAGGCATCCCTAAACATCTCCATAGTCACCATCTGAGGTGGTGACATAGGTCTCAATGCAACATGTGTGCCCTATCCTACTAATATTGGCCTCGCTCCTTGTATCTAGGATCCTGTCCTCATCCTTGTCCCTCCGTTGCTGCATGTAAATTGTACCTATTCTTGGGCCTGTGGAGGTACTTGTGCTGCAAGATGGAGTACATAAGCCTACAATGTGGCCACCTGTACTCCATCACCATCACTACCCTGTGTGGGCACTGTATCGTGCCAATTGGGCATGTAATGCCGTCACTTGCGCCTATAGGGTGACCACTGTGCATGTGCCCCTGTCAACCGACCCTATAATCCATCTCTCTAAACCGTGACCGTAGTAAGATCTCGGCTGCCTTGGCCTCGGTGTTTCCACCCATCCCTTTTTCACCCACCACTACCTATATCCATCAGTGACTGGTGTCATCTATCCACATATCCACTACTTACCCCTCCTACCATGTCGGCACACTCAGTCGTGGTGGAGATAAGGGTCTCTCCACGTCATCTTTGTCATGTGTGGGAAAGGTGGAGGCACATCCTGTGGCAGCCAAAATTGTCGTCTAAACTTGTCTATAGGTATCATCTCATGCTTTCCGGCCTGCCACCCATGTATCCACCTCATCAGCTGCGCAGCTCCTCTAGCTCCTTCATCATGCCTCTATAAGATGGAAAGCCAACATATGACCTACAGACAATGTCAACTCCTGACATCCCCTCCAGTAGCTGCATGTAGTATACAACATCATATGTGGCCCTAGCCACCCTATGCTTCCCACCAACTGGTAACCAATGTCTATATCCAACTCTTAGTAATCCACCCCCAAACCTATCATGTCGTGGCAAACCAACTAGGTGCATGCACATGATGTGCTTGTATGCCCAACAATGTAGTAAAAATGTGCAACACAAACTAAACCACCGCAATCTCCCATAGGCCCATAGCTCCCTATATAGCTACACTATGAATGTTGGTGCCAGGTAAAGTAGATCCGATCTAACATCATATCCTAGAGCACTCCCATTAGTGCTCATGGGAATATCCCACCCTCAATATCTGGTAAGGCGAAGCAACATACTACCTCCATCATCAACACTACCAGCCTTGTCTCCTGTGGGTAGGCTGCATACATGTCTCCATAACTAAGGCTCATGCTATGGTACCTTAGCTCACCCATCACCTCCCCAAATCCAACCATTATCATCTCCACTGATGCCTCTAACGAAATAGACTAAAGCGGCTCCCCGACAATTGGTAGTCACAAGATCTGTACACATCCTCCGGGGTGACGGTCATCTCACCGTCAGGTAGATGAAAAGCATTAGTCGTTGAATTCCATCTGTTGATGAGAGAGTCCATCAATCTCAGGTCTCAAGAAATTTGCATATAGCGCCGAATCCCAATCAATCCAACCTCAGTCATATGCTCCCACTCCTCGGTAGTTACACTAGACCGCATCTATACCACTAGAGGTGATATTGGGTCCCCTCATCGTCACTGGTCCCTCACATGCATCATTAAACCACTCATGTAAATTCACAAAAATACCTATGCCCAATTTCACATACCTACCTTTTACCCACTTCACCTATATGTCAATTGTCTCCTATAGGAACCACACACAGTTCACCTACATACCTAATAACATTAACCCACTTTTGACCTATACCTACACCTATAACCACACCTACTTTGATCTATTTCACCTACATTAAACCCCCTCCCTAACCTCACCTCACACATTCACCTTACCCATTTACCCCTCTTATTACTAAGTCACTTTCGACGGTGACCGACATCATCGTCTAGACTAGTATTGGTCACGATAACCAACATCGGTCACGCTTACATTAACTGTCGTCACCAAAACCAATCGATGTCGGCTAACCCCGCACCAAAGTCGATTCTTATGTCATCGCCATAACTCAAAACCCCCATCCCTATTTTTCCAAAAACTACCAAGATAGCCTAAATACCTATCCAATCCCACCAATATTTACCCCACATTTATTCCCCACCCTAATTAACCTATCTTGGACCTTTTCCCCTCGATTTCATCACTTTTCCACCCAAAAATCGAACCTAAATTCCCACCCAAATCTATTTATTTAAAATCAAAATTTTTAAATTACAATATATCTCCCACCTCTGCCATGATCAAAATCTACCTTGCACCTCTCAACCAATCTCGTGGACCCGTCTACCTAGCTCCTTTAACCACTTAGTAACCTCCACCTCGGCCTAGTTAAAATGATTTTCCTTTTCCCAAGAAAAATGCACAAATCAATTAGCTCTATCATTTTCTTAAAAGTAAAAATGCAACAATGATTCCGTAAAATACATAATTTTTGCCTTTTACACCCCAACCCGATATGGTGACATCGGTCATGTCGCACCTAGATAACTGATGTCGGTTAGACTCGAACCTCCGTCGGTCACTCAAGATACTCATTTGACCCAAAATATGCTCATTTTTGCCTACACCACATATTATTTCCAAAAACTTTACCCGTACCCACACCTTTCATACCCTACCCATAAACCTCAATTACCAATACATTTCCTTAATTGCATTTAGGGACATGTTATTTACCTATACCTCAGCCTTACCCATGCCATGACCTATATACCTTGACCTGAACCACCTTTTGTGACATTGGAATTTGTGTACTCGTTATACCTTGTGATGTTGTTACCCATGTTGTTTAGCCTAATGACCTTACCTTGCCTATTTTCGTGTTGTTTATCTCAACCAAACCTTTGGTGTACTGGATCATACCTAATGTTCTTTCATCTAACCTAAGTTGTGTTTCCGTACCATATCATGTACCCTAGATACCTAAAACACTTCAACCTTGTTTGGATACACCTATCGACCTCGGATGTTGTAGGGTTTGCAAGCTCTTCCACTTGGTACCATGTCGCAGTCTATCTGTGTGCGTGTGTTCAATTGTCATTACCCATTACCCATTGTTACCCTTACCCATTACCCATAGTGACCATACCCTTACAACCCACATACCCTCCCCTTCATCACTTACCCATTTATCAAACCACTCACCGAATCCATCTAACACCTCATCAGCTCCTAGTTTGAGGGGGATCACCTCCACCCACACTTGGGGCAGCCTCACCTTCATCCCTACTTGGGCAACCCCACTTTTAACTATACTTGGGAAACCACTTCCCATTTTTGTCAAGCATTGCTTACCAATACAAGCTACGCGACAAAAAGGGGAAAATGTAGACACCAAATTTGGGTCACACTCCCCTTGGTCCCATTTCAATCAGTTAATATAACATGTTCACCTAACCACGACCCCTTTACCCCACATTCCTATTAATTTAATTACTTACAATTTTATTAATTCCCATCCTCACATTGTTTATATATTTAATTACTTTAATTAGGTTAATTTACACCTCACCCACCACCTCACCTAGACACCTCACCATGGACTTATTCTTAGCCTATTGATTAACTAAGACTTAGTCTCTACTTATCTTAACCAACTAGGACTTAGTCTAACCCTAACATTAAATGCCTATCCCTTCTCCAACAACACTCCCACTTATCTAAGTGCTAACCATCACTTGAGACTTGGAATAAAAAGCAGAACACGCCAAAAATAGCCAAGATATGCTATTTTATCTAAACCTAGGATTTCCCACCCTAATCGACACCATTTAACCCGCAATGAATGACATTGGTCATATTGACCGTCATCGGTTACCATTTATACAATTTTCTAACCTTTTTCCCAGGTTAGTCAATTTGATTTTTGGAGAGAGCTATCTGCATTTAAGCACAAACCAAAGTTTTCTCAAGCATCAAGATGACAGAATCCATCCAGCCTAAAGGCCCAAACAAGTACCTAAGACTGATCTGAAGGCATTGGCATTCACAACAACATTCTGGGAAGCACTGCCACAGTACTAACTATCTCGGAGTTCTTCATAGATCGACCATCACCTTCCTTCACCAACCAAGCTTACAAATACAAGTAAGTGTATTTGGCCTTTGCATCATTTATGTACTTACTTAATAGGTTCTTTATCCTTTTGTTATTAGATCTTGTTATTCCCTGCATTCCTCCATCCCCACTTCCTTGCCCATCTACTTATCCACCACCCCAACCTTCTGGCTCTCCATACCTATCCTTTATACCTTCCTGAGTTTTCTTCACCTTATCACGAACCCAACCAGTCCCCCTTTACTCTTTGTGAAATCACAGAGAAGTCCCAAAACCACCTGTTAATCAACTTTCACCAAATTGCCCCTACCGACCCCGCCATTTTAATCTGCTTTGTTTTTCCCTTCTGGCATCGGTCACCAAACCGACGTCGATTATTATACCTCCTGTCGATTTTCACCAATCTGCCCCTAACATCCCCAAAACCTCACCCAAGCCTGATACCCTACCTGTAGCCTCACCTCAGACCTTCCCATCTCTCTACGCAAACATAGAGAGAACACAGACCCCTTTTTTTTTGACATTCAGCCATTCCCACATAAATTGGAATCATTCATCTTAAACCGATATCGGTCTTATCTAAACCGTCATCGGTCACACCACTCGAACAACATCTCTCATGTCCAGTAAAGCGCCTCATACTAATAAAATCCCCAATCACCCAAATCAATCTCAAATTGCACCAGATCTTACCTAGACCCTGTGACCCTCAGGCCACCTACCCAACCTACAACATGACCTGGGACCTTCACTAGTTTAAATTATCAAAGCATTTTAATTAGATTAACGTCGATAGTAATCTGAGATACCTAAATCGGAGTATTAGCATTAGATTCATTTGCTTTTATGTCCATTTATTTTATATTGAATTATATATATCAGTGGATTGACAACCGTTGAGGAAGTATCGTACTCCGGATCTAGCTCACGCTAGGCAATCCATTAACCTTTTGTTATTAACTATGTTTTGTAGTCTTGCTTTGCATTTCAGGTAGTTCCTTCTAGCCAAAAGGAAGCTAACACAATCAACTTGGATCAGGAAATCGATTTACATGCATAACCTTCAACCTATGAACAACAAATTTTCCACCTTGGCCTTCTACCCTTATCTTAATAAGTATGGAATTTCACGTTTACCCTAATCGATTTAACATTTATACTAGCCATCCAAATATAAAAACACTCTTAACAATAATGATAATTTAAGCACTTTAAGTGGGTATTAGCTTATAATACTCAACCCATATTTAAAATGAAATCGTCCTCAACCAATAAATATATATTGTTTTTCTTCCATATTTATTCACTATAAATTCATATATATATATATATATATATATATAAAAGCTTTATAACATTTGAATATATGTACATTTTGAACTTTATTCTATTAGTTTCTTATCCCCTTATAAATGGTTCTTTATTTAAAAATGCTACTCTTGAGATTTATATTAAACTAATTAAAAAAATAGTTTAATTTATGATAGAAATTTTATTTATTTATTTATCAAAATAATAAATTTTCTTGGAGAAGGAGATTAGCCAAAAATGTTGAAAGTGAGATATTTTTTTACGAATAGATGGTATTTTTCAAAGAAATTTTAGCGTAAGTTTTAATTTTGAATTAAATATTAATGCAAGTAGATATATGTCATTACCTCAAAAACACCCAATAGTTTGAATTGCTTATAATGGGGCAAATGGAATGAAGTGGTTGTATAATTAATTTCTTTTGACCGTTTCAAGTAAAATCCAACACACACTCCTTATTTGTGTGTGTGTGTGTGTGTGTGTATATATATATATATATATATATATATATATATATATATATATAGAATATGAATGTCGAAAAATCCTCATAAAATTTTGATTAAGAATCGACTATGATAAAATCTACTTAATAATTTTTTAAAGGAATTCTATTATAGGTGATACAAAGACTAAATCTAGTTAAACTATTAGGGTCTATAAAGTTGAACATAACATTAACATCACATCTTCTAAATGACTCTTCCATTGTTACATGGTTCCAACTTCTCACAACCAGAAGAATAAATCTAAAATGCCATACATTACAACAAGGTAAATGTGCTAAAACTCCCCCTTGTCGACACAAAAATAATTATATAAACAATTTCTTGTTCTCTATATTTTTCGCTAGATAAAGGAAGCCAAATTTAATATTTGAAATTTATTTTACTTAGCAAAGGGTTAGAATATACGTTAATGGTATGACACTTGTATAGATTTCGTAAAGATTACGTGATGATGATCTTTTCATATGTTCAAAGGTATTTTTGAATAAGAAATATTAAACAAATTTTGAAATGTTCCTGTATAATAGACTAAACTAATAAGAAAAAATAACGTGCTCTCAATATGTGCGACAACCCTTTTGATAGGTTAAAGAAAAATTGAAAGTTTTTATAGATTGTTTGCAGTTAATACAATTTTGGAAACAATTGCTAAAAAAAAAAAGTTTTCTACCATCGATCCTTTAATCCTAGCATAAATCAATTTATAATTAATAATTGTGTGATAGGCCTTTATAAAATGGATTCCCTTGATAATGGAAACATCTTCATCCAAATTATTATTTTATTTTAGACTTGTTTATGTGTATTCATTTATTTTCATTTTTATCATTTATTTAAAATTTTCTACATAAGCAAACCAATGAGGAATACGGAAATATGTTATGGATGATAAAATATCATTGGACATTTCTATAGCGCAAAGACATATTTTTAAATAAGAAACAACATATGTTAAGTAATTTAGTTCCATAAACAAAGACACAAGGGTTTTCCTTTCCTTGTAATCAATGAAATCTTGAAAATAATAACATTTTTTTTACAAAATGAAGTACGTATATCTAACTAAATTCGATAAAAAAATTGCATATTTTACATAGAGAAAGAGGAAAAACAAAATTATTAGAAGTGTGTCTTATGCATGTAAACTATTTGTGTGATTCTTTGCTCAAAAGGCTCTTTGAGAAACAAAAGAGGTATTTGAATATGGTCAAAAGAGTCCACGAATATTTCCTTGCAATGTAGATTGTTCGAACCATGTGGTGCATGAGATTTGATATAAAGAATAATTTTAATTCAAAAGAAAATTAGTATTTTGTTTTATTGGCAAAACATTTTTGGCTTCAATATATCAGTCAATATGGTTTAACATTGTAGAAATGAATTTGAGGTAAATAATTCTATATTTAAGACTATTTCCTATTTTGAATCTTATTATTGAGGTGGGTTTAAATATTCAAGAACTTAAAAACATGTAAACAACGGGAAGGAAATTGTATTTGTGTGAAATGGTTGCATAAATCTTATTTGAAACTTCCTCACTTTCAAAATTCTTAGCTTCCTCATTGACCTTCATGCTTGAATTATTCAACACTTAATAATGTATGTCCTTCGGGTAGATCTCGATTATTCATTAGGGAAGTGAATACTAGAGCACGTTAAAAAAGACAACTTTTGAATATTTGACAATTTGTATATGGTGTATCTAAGAGAACAATATTTTGGTTCTTTTATAGGAGGAAGATGGAAAAAGTTATTTACATTATGTTGTCCCGTAAAATTCGCAAGGGCAATTTTACGGATAACCCTACCAAAAAAATTTGGTCCCTCGTCAGGGACTCCTTGCATTCGGAACGTTGCAAAATCCCTTCCCGGGAAATCTAGTTTTCCGAACTTAGCCATTTTTGGTCTTTTTTGGTTGGGCGCACCTAATGTCTATGCAACATAGAGTAAACATGCGCCCCCTTTATTTCCTTTGGCACACCCTTTGAAGTGTCGACACGCTGCGTTTTGGTGCGCCTCCCCATGTTGCGCCTTTCTTGCATGCGCCAAGGTGTATGTGCCTTCGTGTCAACAACATTTTTGTTGCGCCGCGTTTTGGTGCGCCTTTGGTGCACGTATTCCAGTGTTGACAGTATTTTTGTTGTACCAAAGGCGCACATAACAACGTGTTAACACACATTTTGGTGCGCCAAAGGGCACACGGTTAGGAGTGTCGACAGGTGTTTTGATGCGCCACTTCAAAAAGTGGTTGGCGCATTTATTACAACTTTGCCTATATATAGGCGCATCCGCCCTGTCACTTTCACCAGTCAGAAAACACGTGATAGATCTTTTTCCTCTGCACCTGTCAGCACGCCTTTTGTCCTCGTGTCACGTTCGTGGACCCAGTTTCACCTCTCACATTATATATATTCCGGGTAAGTGGTCCTTATTGCTCTCATGTTTTATGTTTTGATTGTTGGTTGTTTGTTTGTAGGGTTGGATAGAATGATCTCATGGAAGCCACGAAACCCCCTTTGTTTTTTTTGCTGTCCTTCTCCCCCATGCACCTCCCCCTCTTTCCAGATCTGCTGGTAAAGAGGACTCTGCCTCTGAAAAAATCACTTGGGTCTCTTTATTACATCCTGTTCATCATCCAAGAAACCCTGCAGAAGAGGCTTAAACACATGTAACCCCTCCAGAGAAGGAAACAAAGACTTAAAAGTTGGTAGACCGCATTTTTCCTCTTCGCAGTAGCGCCACCTTGCAACATGAAGCATGGGCCGTGCTAGCGTGGCGCATCCGCCATGCTTTCGCATCAAAAAGCGATTGCGCCCTCTTGGTGCACCAAACTCATGTATAACATTGCAAAAACTTGCGCTTATGGCGTATGCATTCCCTCGCATCCATGCAACACCAACCTTTACTGCGCCAAGTATAAAATCGTAACCAAGCAGCAGCGCATCCCTTATTACAAAGCAACATCATGTCATGCGGACCTTCCATGCGCCGCGCCAAGTTCCCTCTGTTGCGCACGAAAAATGATGTTACACGCATTAAACTCGCGCCCTTTAGCACATCCTGCACTGTAACATGAAAAATATCAGCGCCATTATAAAATGTAAATAAATGGCGCAAGCGCACTTAGCTTCCGCTGCAACAAAAATGTCATCTGCAGATCTATGCGCCCTACGCCCTTTGGCACTGATTTGTCCCTTGTAGCACCCCTTTTCTGTGCACCATACTATTTAACCCTGTAGCCTACAGTGTTCATGTGCCCTGCGCCCTCTTCCTTCTGTCAACACTTTAATGGGAGATCAAATAGCTAACATGAATCTTCTGCATTGGGTTTCGCTTCTTCTTCTTACAGATCGGCAACTGAGTTCAGAACTACATATGTCTACATCAAGTAAGAGACCAACCAAGTCTAAGGGCAAAGCCAAACTTACAGAGGAAGAGATGAAGTACAAATATCATAGGGTCAGGATGCCTGAATCCTAGGTAGAATGCGACCTAGATATAAGAGACTCTGAGCTCGGGTACATTGATATGGAGGATTTCTAGGCCAGAACCCGGAGGGTCACAGGAAGTCCCTAGATGGACAAACTGCGGTAGGCGGTGGCTCGCATTTTTGGGGGATCCCTGGGTCGGTGCGGTGAATAACGAATTCATGATGGTAGTGGCCCGCTGCTACAACAAAGACACCAGGTGTGTCCTGAATGAGAAAGGCAAGGTCGTGATCAACCTCACTGCCCGACACTTCGAGATTATGCTTGGCATTCCTCACCACCGGCACTTTGTGGCCGTAAGCCAAGAAGACTACACCAAGGCTTAGGAGGATAATGAAGACCAGTGTATGTAATTGATGAATGAGGTATACCTGAAAAACAAAAAGGTGGTGACCAGATGGCCAAAGGTCATTCATCGCAGCGATTTCTCCGAGGAACTAAGTGATACCATCACGTTCCTGAGCAGAGTATTTGGGCTCCCTGACGCCCACTACTTTCATAAATGGATGCTTAGATACCTGGAGACAATGAACAAGAATGTGCCAGATCAACGCTTCGAGTGGGCGGAGATCATAAGCAGCACTATATCCGAGCAGCTCCAACAACTTACCACAATGGGGAGGTTCTACATGAACTCCTACGTAGTTTACGCTGCAGCCTCAGAGAGAGATTATCCAGCATTGATGCGGTGTGGGGTTTGGCCCCAAGTAAAAATATATGAATACTATCTAGAGCTGAAGCTGGAAAATAGTATTCCACAATTTACAAAGATCAACGACGCCTTCTTCTATGACGTCATCTGCCTTTTGAGGCCAAACATGACTCACGGTCGTATGACCAAGAGCATTGTGACAGTGACAGAAAAGTGGGGAGCCTTGTTCACGCAATTCCCTACCTTCACCTACCTAAGGGCAGCCAACTTCTTGGGAAAACCAACCAAATTGCCAAGGTATGCCGGTCCCAAGCTAATCCTGTTGGAGCTATCAAGACAGCTCATTACCTACCATGAGAAGTGCTTAAAGAGGAAGAAGGGTGGAACTCCTTTCCCCCTTACAGTGGGCATGTATACTTGTCTTTCACATCACAAAGCCCGGGAGATGCTTGCAGAGTTAGAATTGCTGAATCTAAAGCACAACTTCCCTAGCCAGGCCCACCTTCGACCCAAGGAATTGCCTCCCTAGGGCAAAACTCGATCCAATCCATATTCCACAGATCGAGGATATCTATATCGACCTATATCATGAGGTCGATATCGGAGGAAGGATCATTCCCACTTGGCCTTGGCTGAAATCATCCAAGACGGCATAGCCATCATCCCAAAAGGTTATCAAACCGCGATCAAGAAGTTGATCGTGTATATCTTGACACGGGTGGGGATGAATGGCCGTTCTTTGCCGTGATCGACAGAACTAAAGCGCGAAACTCTGCGGAGAACAGAACACTGGTGCAGGATGAATGGCCTCATCTACCTCGGAGTTGATTTCACCACATCTCCATTGGGCAACGCACCTTCCAGGCCAAAACACCTACCAAAGAGTAGAGGTAAAGACAAAGAGGGTGAGTCAAGCTCGCTAAGAGGAAGCTCCTGAAAGTCCTCCTTTCGCTTCACAAGAACGGGTTGTAATCCCGGAAAGCCTAGAAAAAGAAGCAGCAGAAGATGTTCCGATGGGCACATCTACTCAGGATGTTGCCACTACTACAACTATTAAGGTCCCTTCTATCCCTTCTCCCTCTCCTCCTTCCCCTCCTCATGTGACCCAAGCGACCATTCCTTTGGTCGTATCCTCTCCCCCATCTTCTATTGTTCCCCCTTCCTCGTCATCCATCTTCTCTTCTCTCGCGGAGCTGTCCCCCACCATTTCTTCCTCATCTCTCAGCTCCCTTCCATTCCCATGTCTACCTCCCCTACAAGTATCTCTTCCTCCCGTGAGCACTTTCTCAGCCTCCCTCTTAATGCCGCCTCCGAGTGTCTCTACACACTTTCCCTCTCGCTACTCGTAGCTACTCCCTTTTCTACTTCTGGGCCTTCTCCCATAAGTCCAGCATGGATCTCTTAGCACCTGAGTCAACAAAAGAGGAAAGTTCCCATCGCACCGATGGACTTCTCCGTCATCCCATCAAAGGGGGTCAAGAAGCAAAAGCCTATAACCCGCTTCTCTCAGAGTGCGTCAGGAGAGAGAGTAATAGAGATAGCATATCCCAATCCTTTAAAGGACAAAAAGGATCTGTCTCCGACAAATTAGACTGTGACCCAAGTCACAATGGGGACATCTTTAGAAAGCCTTCAGGGAGAGGCCCTATCTGCAGTTGACGCCCTTTGCAAGAAGCTCCAGGAAGCAAAGGAAGAGAAAAGGCTGTTAAAGGAGCAAAATAAACATCTTCTCCACACCTTGCAGAAAATGGGCAGTGCACCTCCTACAACTGCCACCGAAACTCCTGAGCCTCTGAGCCAGGATAAGATTAATGAATACACCAAAATCGGCGAGCAGGGTATGGCAGTTTCCACCTGGAGGAGCCAAATCCTCAAGGAAAGTGAGGGAGTAATCGCAAGTTCACCAATTTGTATCAGAATATCAATCGGGTGAACAAAGAACTCCAAGCGATAGTAGGACCCATCTCCGAAGAGCTGGACCATGCCAAGATGCAGCATGAGACCTTTCAGAAAATGTTCGACTATTCAGTTGAAGATCTGGTCAAGTTCGGCGTCTTTGGTCACCCCAGAGCCCTCAACAAAATCCTTTCTACTCTAGATGACCGGTCGATCAGTTGGAGTTTGTCCTAGAGAAGATTGACAAGATCAAGGAGGAAGCCCTGGATGCAATGCATCAAATGGAGCAAATTGTCCTGAGAATGTCTCCGGGCTTGCTCACTCCTTCTTTCGCCTTAAGAAAGGTTGATGAAACTATTCGGATCTTCAAGGAGATCGTTTCGCAAGGGTTGGGACCAGAAGTCACTTTCAACGCCGAATCCATCAATAACCTGCTGGCCTGTCGTGACTTCATAGGGTACCTGATAGATGCAGAAAATGAATATTCCAAGCTCCCAGAAAAGCTCACAGATGAGCGGGAGACTTGCGAGGCTATCAGTGATCGACACAAGGATCCTTCCCAGGATCAACTTCAACCCATGATCAGCAAGTTCATGGAATACGCGCTAGCTTCCACATCTCGTCACTGAGAGCAACAGCAGGCGGGATACCCCCTTTCGGCCACGAGACGATGATGAATAGTTTCATTCTTTTCATCTAAAGTATGTTGACACAAATGATGACATCATCCATGTTGCACCATGGGATGATGTCATCCACCAAAGTTGTCAAAAGTCAACAAATGACTTTAGGATATTTTGTAAGATATTTTTGTAATTAAGTGGTTGGTTCGTTTTTGCCTTCTTTCTTCTCCTTCTTCTATAAAAACTTGAATACTTGTTGTATTCAGTGTGGATATTTTTCAGATAAGAAATAGAAGTAAGAAGAAAAGACTTGAGCTTTTTAATGAAACAAATATTAATACAATATTTAGACTTTGTCTTTGAATGCATGTGTTTTTACATCAGACCTTTCTTATGTTAGATCTGTATGATTGTTCTGTTGAATCTACTTCTACTTTGTTGTCATTTATTCATCAGTATTGCTTTATTCATCTATGCAAGTAGGTTCGGCTCTGTTTACTACCAACCCAAATCATAGACCTTCTGACCTTTCTGCTTTGGAATTCATTTCTTTTCTCCCTTCAGATCTTTCCTATCTCCTCACCTCATTTCTTTCCCTTCTTTTACTGAGCTTGGAAACACCTCTACTGGGATGAGATTCCAACCCCTGAAGGTAGAATATTGTGAGATTTGCACAAGATTCCTGCTGCTAGAATAGCTATAAACCAGTTTCACTTTGCTGACTCAAAGAGGGGCTATGCCTCGCACACCTTGCTGTTGGCTCGTCCATCCATAGATCTGTCCACCCGACAAATTTTCGAACCAACACATTAGCATCACATCTTCCTAGAAAAAAATATTAAAATTCATCAAGACTTTTACATCAATCTTATATTGTGCATATCTTGCAATGATTTCCCTCATTCAACCACTTCTCTCTCTATCTTACCAATGACAACTAACATAGATCTAATAAATACATGTGATTAATTATTTGATTATTATTTGATTAATGTTCCAATTTGGAACACAAGAAATATTTAAAATGCAAGCAATAAGAGAAAATTACAATGAACCAAACTCACAAATTATGCCAAGAAGTACTAGGACACTAAATTGGCATTGCTTATCGGCTATTTACAAGCACCTATGGATGTTGTTGCTAGTTTTGATTAGTTTTTGTGTATTTAGAATTTTATGTTTAGTTTTTTTCAAATTAGTTTTAGGTTTTCTCTAGAAAGTTTATCAATCAATTTAAGTAATTAAATAATTTCATACATGGCTAAATTTCATAGTGCCACATATTTTTATTTAATTATTATTATTATTTTAAAAAGAGTATTAAATTCAATTTTGTGTTGTGATTAGTTATAAAAGTCCAAGTTAGTTGTATTGTTGTCACGTCATCTATTATAAAGTTAAACTATTATTACTCAAATGTCATATACCATTTTTATTTGTAAAAGGCATTATAAAAGTAATATTTGATTACTTTTTACTTATGTAGTCAATAGATTTTTATTTATTTTCATGTTTATCTTCATTTAATATGTTGTCAAAAGTCCTTTTATAAAAGTTTCTAGAAATAGAATAAATCTTAGTTTTCAAATGAACACATTATTGTTTGTATGCGATGTCCAAATTTTGGGGAGTTCAACTCGTGATCAAATTTTCTAAGTAATTAGCAACATTCTTTGGAGGATGGAGACATTGAAGGAAGGAGGAAAAAAATTCCTATCGTGGATCACTAATGAGAGGGTTGCATAACAACATTGGTGGCATTTTTGTTTCGATTACTTGTTTAATTTCGTTGAGGTGTGTTTCATTTTTCGTGTGCTTGTTTTGTGTGGTAGAGAATAAGAACAGAAGATATATCCCCGATCGCATTTGTAATAAGTGAGATTTATTTTCCTATGTAAACCATTGATGGAAAAACATAATGGAGAACAAAAGCACAAGTGTAACACAAATCACAAATCTACTAAACAATGGAGAGAAGAAAGTTTTTTTATATTGATTGATCCTAGACAAAAGCCAAATTTATATAAAAAAAAAAGTTTCTTTGGAATGTCAACTGAATGGAAATATGCCATGAAGGCACAACGGACAATGTCGGTTTACAACAGAAACA
The DNA here is from genome assembly GCA_018340775.1 of Taxus wallichiana var. yunnanensis. NCBI lineage: Eukaryota > Viridiplantae > Streptophyta > Pinopsida > Cupressales > Taxaceae > Taxus > Taxus wallichiana. Next base: position 588,195,877 of record CM031244.1, read on the forward strand.
AAAACAATGTATTAGTTGATAATTTAAGCTAACATTCTCCCCCTTAATACATTATTTTTACAAATGTACCCAAACAATTAAAATTTCACCTTGCCAAGAGACTTGGTGAGTATATCTGTAATATGAGCATCTGTTGGGAAGTACTGGAGTTGAATGTGGTGGTTCAAGACTTGTTCTCAAATGTAGTGACATTCGACCTCAATGTGCTTTGTTATCTCATAGAAAACTGGATTCTTCACAAGCTTCAACACACCATGATTGTCGCAGTGAATGATGGGAGGATTTTCTTTAGGAATTCCCATATATGCCAAAATGTGACATAATCAAATCACTTCACACACAACTCCTCGTGCGATGTGATACTCCGCCTTAGTGGATGAGAGAGCACAAAAAAATTCTTCTTAATTATCCACGAGATAGGTCCAAACCTGAGATGAAAAAATATACCTTGAAGTTGATTTCTACCATCAACGGATCCAGCATAGTCCGAGTCTGTATATCCCTGCAAGAAGAACTGAGAGTTCTTCTAATACTCAGATCATAGTCAACTATACCTCGGACATATCTCAACACATGCTTCGCTACTACCCAATGACATTTCTTGGCTCTGCATGAATCTGGAGAGATAAACAACAAAGCAAAGGTCTAGTGTCGGTATACGTCAAGTAAATGAGACTCCCAATAAGCTATCTATAGAGAGTACCATCTACTTGAGGTGAATCCTGGAATCTCAAAAGTTACAAACCTTTTTCCATAGGAGTGGACATAGGTTTACAATCTAACATGTCATACTTTTCCAGGAGTGTCTTGGCATATTTCATCTAGGAGAAAAATTTTGATTATTTTTCTTCCATATCTCCAAGCTAAGACAATAGTGAAGTATCCCCAAATTTTTCATGTCAAAGGATTTTTTCAAATCATTCTTCACATCTTCGACGAGATTATTATAACTCCATGTGATCACAAGATCATCTACATACAAAAACAAAATGACAATTTCTCTGCCTATCTTTTTAATAAACAGATTTGAATCAGAAGGGCTATGAGTGAAACCATGCTGCAATAGGTGATCATCTATTTTTATGTACCATGCCCTAGGTTTTTGTTTAAGTCCATAAAGAGACTTAATTAGATGGCATACCTTATGAGGATGTTGCTCATCGAAAAATCCTTCTGGTTGGGTCATGTATACCTCTTCTTTGAGATCACCATTCAAGAAATCACTTTTCACATCCATCTACTAAAGTTTCCATCCATTTTGTGCTACTAGTGCATAGACAACTCTGATGGTTTTGATCTTCTTAGTGGGTGCAAAGGTATCACCATAGTTAATTCCTTCCTATTGAGCATAACCCTTTAAACCAGTCGTGCTTTGTACTTATCGATTGATCCATCTGCCCTATGTTTTATTTTGAAAATCCACTTGCAGCTAATGGACTTCTTATTTGCAAGAAAATCGACAAGTTCCCATGTCTGATTCTGTATCAAGGAGTTATACTCTACATCCATGGCCTTTTTCCACTCTGGTTGACTAAGTGCCTCACAAACTAAATCATGTTTAATGTTATCAACCAATGAACTCATAAGTGTGAGATTCACCTCATTTCTCTCCCGCCTTCTCATTCAAACTCCCGAAAAAGTTTCTAGAAGATAGTTTAGGTGAGAGTATCTCATGGTGCTTTAGACCCACTTCAAATTGTAATGTTGTGGATGATGTGAAAACTATTTTCCAAATTCCTAAGATCAATGAACAATTCTCTTTAACTCATCCTTCTTCTCTTCACAATCCTCATACTCATCATCTGGATGTGTGAGAAGTATATGAGAGGACGTTGGTTTTGAATCTTCTTTTGTGGAAATGAGTAAAATGATGACTCATCACAAACAACATCTCTACTCTCATATATCTTATTTGTCTTAGGATCCATGAGATGATATGCTTTTGAGGTAGAACTATACCCCAAAAATATGCATTGGCATGTTTTTACATCAAGCTTCTTCCTCTTCTTATCTCGAAACATGCATATATGTAGTATAACCAAATACTCTCAAATGAGAAATAGAAGGTTTACGATTACTCCATACCTCTTTTGGTGTCTTGTCCTTCAATATCTTTGTAGGTACTCAAATCAAAAGATATACAACAATACTGGGTGATTCTACCTAAAATCTATTCTCCAACTTCGCAATGGAAAGTATGCAATGAGCGATCTCCATGGCAGTCTAGTTGCGATGTTCTGCAACTCCATTCTATTGGGGAGTATAGGGAACATTCAGGTGTTGTGTAATGTTGTTCTCCTTCAAGAATGTCAAGAATTTCTTCGATGTGAATTACCCCACTCAATCTGAGTGAAGAATAAAAAGGGGCTGCCCAGTTTGTTGAACAACTCTCCTATAGAAGTTCTAGAAATGTGTAAAAACTTCACTCTTATTTCAAAGAAAGGACACCCAATTATTGCGGGAATAATCATCAGTGAACAACTGGAAGTACTGAAACCCCTTAAATGAGGAAGGAAAGGGTCTGTAAAGATCGGTATGCATGACATCGAGACGATTCTTGGCACATAATTTACTCGACTCGATTGGATCCCGATGTTGTTTGCCCTCCAGACATCCAGGACAAAGAGGTAATGAATGGGAAAGAGGAGGAAGGCCTCATATCATCTTCTTCAAACTGAGCTGATAAAAAGAGCCGATATAAGTATTTCCAATACCGATAATGCCAGATTTCTATGGATTCCACCGTGGAGGAAGATAACCCAACTACAGAAGATGATACTGCATCTAATGCAAATAACCAATCCTTCAAAAAATCTCTAGCAAGTATCATACCTTCTTTAGATATTAGACATGATTTGATGCTATTCTGAACCAAGAAATCCACCTTGAGATTATGATTTAATAACTGAGAGACAGACAAGAGATTTGTGGTCATGCCAGGGACATAGAGCACCTTCGTGAGATTAAATCTTCTCATCCCGAGAGGAATGGTCACATTTCCTATTCCTTTTTCTACATACTCCTTGTTGATGGTGCAATTGGACACTGATCTCTAGTGGGTTGATCAGTCAATGAATCAAACAACTCTCTATGACCCATCATGGTTTGTTGGTGCATGAATCTATCAACCAAACATTCTATAATGACTACGATGTTTGGGATACGATAACCAAATCATCTTCATATGTGCCATTGCAATGTGCTAATTTTGGAACATATTCATCTATGTCATCATCTTGTTGGGCTGCGACATGTCCTTTCTTCTTCTTTTTCGCAAGGACGCCACTTGGATTTCTTTGAATCACCTTGGCTATATGTGCTCTCTTCTCCAAAATTACATTGTGTGCAACCATTGTACCAATAGTTCATAATGTTGTGTGTATTCATGGTGTAGATGTGACACCATCAATTTTCCTTTTGAGACTTCTACTTCTATTGAGGATTTTGTGGTTGCTTTTATGTCTGCTTATCTTATTTTCCCTTGCGAGGCTTTTGATTCTTCTTCGCCTCAAAATTAACGCTTTGTACTCAAATTATACTTGCACTTGTTCGAATCGCTTCTTCTTGCTATAAAAATTCACTGTTCAAGAAAGATCGCCTCCTTCTAAGTGATGGTCAACATGGTGATGAATTTCTGGAGCTATGATGGAAGATATCATAGTGTGAGAGGGACAAACAACTTATCTTCAACCTCTTCTTCGAGTGCAACAAGATCTGCTCATAATTCCGCCACTCGATGCAAGAATTATTCCACCTTCTCACCTTCATTCATACTCATGGTATGAAGCTTTGACTAGAGATGTAAAATTTTGTCAAATTCTTTTCTTTGTAGATCATTTACAAAGTGTCCCAAACTACCTTTGACGTTTTCGTATTCCTTATGTTTGGTTGCACCTCATTGGATATGCTCAGAGTGATCAACATCAAGGATTTTGCATCGGCCTTTTCGTACTTCATTTTCTCATCTATTTCAATGGGACGAGTGAGTGTGCTCATGATGATCTCCCAAAGATCTTCAAAGAGGAGAATGGTTCTCATCTTTGTCTTCCATGTAGAAAAATTTGGCCCTTTCAAGAGCTAGGCATCAAATAACAATATTTTTGGAGCTGACATGATGTCAAAAACAAAAATTTATTATTATTATTTGTTCAAAATTACAATGTCGTATTGATGAACAATATAAATAAGGTGGGCTCAATACACTTTGTAGTGAGATGGAGATGCTTGTGTGGGCGTTCTATCTCATGTTCATCATCTGATTTGTAGCCTTTTTTGAGCTCCGCATGAACCTTCTTGGCTTGACACCGTATGTCGAACCAAAACCACTCAGTAGTCCTTGACGCACAAGCTCCTTAAATTATAGATTGTCATTCACGAATAAAGGGAGTCGAGCAAGGAAAAGAAAAAGTCTCGGTGCTTTCTTCTTGGCTTCTTAAGGATGAGTCATTTCATGGATTGCTATAAAGTGTTGCTCTCGGTATCCGGAATACGTGATATATGTTACTTTCTCCTTCATGATTTGTAGAAGTCTCTAGCTCTCCAATCAAGGTTGATCAATGTAATTTTCAATGTTGGTTGATGTTAAAGAAAACAAACAAAATGACAAATCAATAGGTAGGTTTTCAATGGAGCAATATTTGCATTCAGCCACTTCTTGCTCACAATTATGCAACCTTGCCACTACCTTCAAAGTTTCCTCATGCTCCAATTTTTTGCCGAAACAAGTCGCTCCAGATTGTTGCCACACATAGATTGATATAGTTGCTCCAGCAAAGGAGAAACACAAATTGTAATTTCCGTGTCGTTTTTTGCAAGAGGGAGTTGTTTGGTGCAGGTCAAAACGTTTTCTCCAAGTCTCCACGTATGCTACCAATGTTAAACCAAGAAATAAAACATTCAACCAGATATACTAGATCTGATCCAATCTTCCATATAGGTAGAGATAAGAAAAATATTTCACTTTGATTTCCACGCACAGGATAGACTCCCACATTCTAAAAATATTTGAAGATGGTCGATTGATCCTATACAGGTAAAAAAAGAAGCTCTTCAACACTTCCGGTTTGAACTCCACACCAAGGAAGAATTTGTAACTCGATACCAATGTTAAACAATGGAGAGAAGAAAGATTTTTTATATTGATTAACCCGGGAAAAATCCAAATTTATAAAAAAAACAGTTTCTTTGGGCTCACAATTGAATGGAAAGGTGCCACGAAGACACAACCGACATGGTTGGTTTACAATAGAAAAAAACAATGTATTAGTTAATAATTTAAGTGAAAGGATCTTGAAAAGGTTCATGGATATCCGAAGATCACTTGAGGTAAATATTTGATGGGTTACTATTCATGTCCAGGTTTGTGGTAAACCTATGGAAACCCATGGAAGTATGATGACAAAGGTCCTTTTTTGTATCACGCTCATGAGCCACAATAATGGGCATACCACTAGAGGCAGCATACTGCTTTTAGAAGTGTGAATTTTTTTCTATTGTGTTCACACTATTGGTACCCAAATTTACACCTCCCTTGGGGCCTGGAAGCACCAAACACTTGGAGTAGGATATTTTTAAGTATGGCAGACTTGCCATTTTGTATGGGAAGATTTCGACAAGATTATTCAAAACCAAGTGTCGAAGGGGTGGGTGGCACATACAAAGGGGATGACCTTCCCTGTTGCTTTAGGTCCTGCCTTTAACCAAGGTGAGAGAAGCCATTTGTAACCTGAATTTATAAGAAATATAGGTGGAATCACAGTTTCTTATCATTTTCTTTGAAATTTGGAGATCAACCCTGAATGAGCATGGTCAATGTATGTACTACTTAACCCTCACAAGTTGTCACACTAAATAATGAAAATGTCACTCAAGTAGGACTCAAGTTACTCTAAACAGTGGAAAGTTTGGTTTGTTTCTACATATTTATGAAAAAGGGAAGGTAAAAATGGTAAAGTCCTTTGGAAAATGTTCATATATAGAGCAAACTGAAGTGGTCCAAAAATGATTTAACAATTGTAGGTATGTATTTGTGTAGGAATGGGAGATTAAAGAAGGATAAAGTTGATTATACAGAATTCCCAAAAACTTTAACAGTGTCATAAAATTTCTCAAGGTGAAAAGAACACATCAAACAACCAGAAACAACCCTTTAACCAGAAGATATGCACTCATAGAAGCCCAAGAATACATGCTTTCACACAATATTTAAGAAATTAAACAAAAAAATCATGTTAACCTCTCAATAAAACATTGACAATTCCTGATCCATTATGCCTAAGATTCACTCAAAGACTTACAAAAATCTTCTCAACGAGACTAGATACATTATGAATTTAAAACAATTTTTCATACCATGAAAGGAAAGCTCTTCTCACAAACATAATTGTAGTTGCCAAAACACCACTACCAGGACAAGATCTAGTGTAATTAAGGGGAATTATCAATGAGAAGATTACAATAAGAGAAACAAATCGTTGATTTTAAGGATATCACCCAAAAAAAGGATAACAATTCTCATGAACATACACGTAGTTTATTTCGGGATTTTCGAGACTTCTCAAAGAAGGGAAATTAAAGCCTATGATCTCAATGCTTGTCCACTTGCAACCATCTTGACATAAGAAGATTTAAAAGGTGAAACAAATCACATGTATTTCAATTTGATTCAGGTTTTCAAGAATTCTTATCAGTTTACATTGTTTCTTCTAAAAGAAAAATTAACCCCCTTGATATGAGAACATGCCTCTCATATCTATACAATATTTGATTATTTCTTTGTTTGATTTTCCCCAAAACTTTGAATCCTTTCAAGGAATATTCCTAAGGATAGTGTCTAATTATATCACTTTGAAATTATCTTATTCCCCTCGTACCATGTGGAGAAATCTTTACAAATGTTTCCAGGTGTATGTTTCATTCCCTTATGATGAATGAAATGCTTATGTCATTTATTTAATATCATCAACTTGGCCGTTTATATTTCGGGTGAGTTGGGAAACCTTTTTAAATGATTTTTAGTGCCCCAAATAGTTTGATTTGATGTTAATCATTCCCGCCTTTTGGAAATCTTCCTTGAAACACACACAATCATTGTCATATATTTCTTAGCCGAGTGTTTCTACATGTGTTGTGTTACATCAAGACAATTACCTCCTTTTTGTATGATATCAGTCTTCTTCACACTTATCTCCCTCGTGCGAGATATCATAGACAATCTTAGCAATCAACTCACCATGATTTTTCTCACTCAACTCACCAACCTCTTTCTTACTATAAATTCTCACCATTTCTTCTACAAATTCACATCCCTGCAAGAATCTTAGTGAAATTCTATATCCGTAATATAGCGGGAGTAGTATTAGCATCGAGTTTGAAAGATATATCCTCCAAGGATTTAAACTTGGTATTTGATTTGTCAAACCCAAATGAGGAATTCATAAGAATGTTATTTGGAATTACAAATCCAAAGGACTATAATAGGCCATTAACAACTCAATTTCTTCGAGTGGCTCTAATTTGAAGACTAATTAGGATCAGTCCCTTCTTTTCTCGCTATCCAAATGATGTATTTTCATCTTTTCAAGTTGGAGCATAAAAAAACTCTTGAGGTGTTGAAATAATTTTGGCTCTAAAGGGTGCGAGTTGATAACACATGCCATTTTATTTGTAATTAATAATTCACTCTGAAAGAGATTCCTTTAGAATATTACGTGTTTGGTGAAGGGATTTTTATAGATATTGTGCCCGCTATTTCTCAAAAGAAGACCGATTTGGAGCAATGTGTTTCTAAATTGGAGAAGATGCTAATGAATCTTTGCCCTCACAACCTCCTAGGACACCATCATTCTTCATGAAGAAATGCAGGGGTGAGTCCAACTCCAAACCTCCTGCTCAATCTGCTCCAAACACCATTATAATTGCACTCCCAGCTCTACAAAAACACTTCCATTCCACCCTTTACGTTCTAATTATCGGGAAGAAATCACTTTCCAAGGGTGGTTTTTTATTTTTAAAATGAAAAATATTTAAGGTGTTAAAATGAATTTCATGTTAGTAATAGATATAGAATTCTATTAAAACAAAATGAAAACCTCGCATTGTTCCACATTACAAAAATAATTGAAATCCATGATTTTTAAAACAATATTCAACTGTCATGAATGAAAGTAACAATTAGAAAATGATTTTTTTAATAGAAAAGACAAACCTAAGATTTTTCATAGTTCAACATGATCATCATCTCCTTCTTCATTGTCTTCTTCCTTGTCGGGTTAAGTGTCTATGTAAGCATCAAATCGTTAGAACAAATGCATTACTTTCTCTTTATCAAGTCTGTATGATGTTTGAATATTAAGTTATGCCTATTCAACACCTCAACACATTTATCCATCCTTTTCTTATACTCTCTCAAATGTTTTAGTCATATCCACAATTTTTTTTTCCACATAGATAAGCCTCTTGATGACCTCGTAGGAGAAATGTTCCTCTTTGATGTATTGATCAAAAGATTGAATCAAGATATCAATCTCTAATTCCCCATAAGTAGATTTGTTTTTGTTAAATACCATCTTTTCTATCATGTTATCTATAGTATAAATAACCTTTCCTATCCAATCATTCTCTATTTCCATCTTTTCTTTGACCTGATTCACAACTTCTACCCTGATTTTGGCTAAATCTTCCAGTAGCATACAAAAATCCTTTTTCTTGGGGCAGCACTATTCCTTCCTTTTCTACTAAGTCCTCATAAAGTAGGTTTATAGTGTCAAGTTTTCGAAGGACCCCTTCCCAGTTGTACAATTCATTTTCCCATTGATCACTTAATTCATTTATGTCATTGAGCACATTGGTTAACTCGGCATACCTCTTTACTATTTTTTCAATAATCTTTTTGCCTTTCGAGACAAATCCTCCACCCATTTATCTATTTCCTTAGCCTTCTCACTAGATTTTTCTATTTTACCCAGGATTTATGGAGTAATGGTAGTGGAAACTTCTTGGCTTTCTTCTGTTGGCCCTACCAAATTTTGTAAGCATGAATACAATGTCTTTATTTGCTCCTTCAACTACTTCTTAGATACTTTGTCTTCATCAACCTTCGTAATAATCCTTGGTGGTATTATGACGTCATATTTTAATGTTTCCCTAGTAGGATTCCCCAATTGGATATGCTTGATATCATAATCACTTATTGTAATCTCATCCTTTGACTTACCTTGATGGGGAGTTACAATCTCCAGGGTCCTGAATCCATGCTGATCTACATGTGTTTTAGTGAGAATCTTTTCTTTCTTTGAATATTTTTGGGTTTTGGGATGGCAATGCTTGTGATATCTAAAAATCCTCTTTGAACAACTTCCTTTTCCTTCTCTTGAAGGAGTCCTCCCAACCAACCAGTCATAGGGGCATTACCCATCTTTACTCCTTTTGGTGTGAGGTGTGAAGTTTCGTAGTACAACACTAATTATTTTGTTGTTCCTATCAAATCTTGAAATCGACATATATTTGTGCACTCCTTCCACTTTTACCACTTTCTTTTCACTTTTGAGAGTCACCATCTTTGGATTCTCTTTATCTTGGTCTCAAGTCTGAGACTAGTTAACACCTTCTGACTCTTTTCTGCCCATTTTTTTCACCTTGACCCTAACCTTCTGCAGAAATTACAGGTACATTTTTTGTCTCCCTTAAAATTTCATCTGGGGTAGCCATTGCACTTGCATCTTATTTCAATTTCTCTACTGAAGTGGCCACTTCACTTGTAGCTTCCTTTGGAATCTCCCTATCCAGACTTAGAACCTTAAATGGCTCCTTGTTCTTTGAAATATCTTTATCCTCCACAAGTGGTTGTTTGGTAGACAAGTCTCCTTGGGATTTCTCTTTAATCACCTTTTTCTTTGTTTGGTCCTCGTATTGGTCTCAATGGGTCCACTTATTTATTTGGTAGTCTTAGTTGTAGTTTCCTTTATATTACTTGTACTTTGAGAAACTTCACTCTCCTTCATCATCTCTAAATCCTTGGGTGGTTGATTTTTAGTATAGACAACATCTGATACATGTGCTTCACCCATAATTGTTTGAGTCACCATTTCACTTTCCACAACATGGGTTGTACTTTAAATTTGAATACCTTGGGGTTGAGCCCCCAATTTTATATTTAATGATTGATCAAGATCTTGCATATGTGTTTCTTGTTTGGAAACACTTGCACCCTCCACCATATAAGTTTCAAAATTTACATCAACCATCTCAAGTCTAGGAATATCTTTAAGTAACTCCAAATAAATTATTTCAATAGGCCCCTTTGACAATTCCTCAGGTTGTACAACAAATGGTTTATCTTGCACTTTTGTTGTCACAACATCCCTCAGATGACTTGATAAAGGGGAACCATAAACTATTCCTACAATAACTTCAGTTGGGGACAAAGATGAAGTTATAACTAGTGGTGGTATAATTGGAGTAGAATGAATACCTTCAGGAGTCTGAAATGGCATTACTTGATGAGCTAATGAAGTAACAATTTTCTTTTGAGTTTTAGTTAGGGTAGGAGGATCAATTACTTTAGTATCCTTTCTTTTGTGTTTCTTTGCACCATGACTACCTGTATCCCTTTCCAAAGGCAATATTACTTTATCCCTTTTTGTAGTTCTTTCAAAACACTTGAGTTCAGGGCCCTCCCTTCCCTTATCACTTTGCACTATAGGTGTTGGATCAACATTTGACATAGATCCCCTCATCTTCTTTGGTGCACTAGATGACCCTGGTAATACCACTAAGGGAATTATTGGTGTAGTCAAACCTATCCCCTTGGCTTGTATTGGCACTTTGGTGAAATAATGGGATCATTTTGCATAGCCCTTAAGAGTATTCCTTCTACCTTTTGAGTCAAGGAATTCTTTGAAGTTCCAGTCTTGCTTGTGGCTACTATCCATTCATCAATGGTCTCAGTAGTTGGATTTTTATTGGGTAATTGGGGAGCTTGTCCATTCAAGGGGTCCATTTTGTTTGCTCCCTCTTTCACGAGAGGGAGATATTACTTCAAATTCTTTAAATCTCAGAACTCCCTTAACACTTTTGTATTTTGTAAGGATAAATCTAGGCCTTTCCCAATCATCCAAGTCAATGTTCTCCTCATTACATTAATAATTATTTCATGAGGATCATCTGATTCTTCCTCTTTCCAATCCATAGGACTGATTGATTTTGACCCCATATTTTGGTCAAGGTAATATTGACCCACCAAATTTTTATCATCTTCTATTCCTTGAGGAATTACAACAATTTTGAAGTCAATAACTTTTCTTAAATTCATTCTAGAATAATCCCTTAGTTTGACTTCTTCCTTTTCCATGCAATTCATCTAGTAATCTTCAAAAGGGGGTTCATGTTCACCTGTACTGATAACCCACTGAATGTCATAATTAGGCCTTGGTGTAAATTTATCCATTTGAAACCTCTCCATCTCTTCATCCATTAATCTAGCCTCCACTATTGTTGGGCAGGAATATCTCCAAATTTTGAGAGGGATTTTTATGTTTGTTTTATCTTACATAATGTTCGTGTTCTAAATTAATACAATTTAGAACACACATTACAATGCCAAACCATCTCATAACAAAAACCATATGCAATTGTAAATGACTCGGTGAAGCACTGATCTCTCATTCCATGACTCATTATTAAACTGATCTCTCATGTTAACTTAATAGTGTGTATACTAGGTATACTTGGTTCCTTTACCTTCTAGGGGCACCCAAGTGTTCTGTCTAAGAGGCCTATCTAAATATTTATTCTTGATATTCATCTAAAATCCGGCATCTTAGACTAGGCTACATAGGACAACGTAACCAGCAACTTGAGATACTTTGGCCAAAGTTTTTAAACATGTTTACATTCTTAGACGACATACTCATCGAATGGAATATGTCCCTCACTACAATTTTTACGTTATCTAGAGTTTTCTTTCCTAACTTATGTCGGTTCATTCCTATTCAAGGTTTCACACTAGACAAGGGCAGTAACATGCACTAGTGTGGAAGAATACTCATGGTGACTAAGGATACATAGACATACTCAATTGAATTACATTGATTGGGTGTGTCTAGTTACCCTAAGTCAACATGAGTTGACCTCAACACTAGATCATGTTTCTATCCCTGTTTAGGATGGAACCGTGATCCAGTCTTACACTTATGTCAATCGAGTTGAAAAAACTAAGTGGAGTTTTGAGACATAGCAACTACATCATAGTATCCTCATAATGACCCCTATCATTACAAAGGTACTATGCCACAATTGATGTGTTCCAACATCCAACTGAGTTTCCTCAACTGGACTAGCATACTTAATATTATAATTTTATTAACCCATTTAATCATTGTCTTAAAGATTAATGATAACAACACTTTAAGATTCAACTAAGCATCATTTAACTTAAAAGGTTACAAGGTGTAATTACACGAGAGGTAGGTATGTAGGTAAAATATGATTTCCTAACCATTCCAATTACATGTTTAAGTTTATCTTTAAATGAAATAGCTTATATCATATAACGACATGATTGATCTCAATGTTATGAAGGTGTGTTCATTAGATCCTTTCTTATTTCAGCCTTAGCTTAAACAAGCTTATTTAAAACCTTTATTTTAGACTTCATAAAGATGAAGTCTAAATCCCTTTAGTTCCTTTTAAGCATTCAATATTTTGATTAAAGAAATCTACCTAAGGAAGAATTCAATCAACCATTCTCATAATATATTCATAACACTTTAACAAGATCTTTAAATAAGTCTCTATGATTGATTTCAAGGAAAATATCCTTTTTCCTTTATCAAGGACTAATGTCCAATTATGAAAACAGATCACATATTTTTAATACAACCAAGAATTCATACACACATATATAATTCAATCATAATTCCTTTCTATTGTTTAAGGATCTATTTAAGAGTATCAACTATTAGTTGCATCTCTTTTATGTGAAAATAACCAACTAATATTTCATATCCTCAAACCCATAGTCTTATTTATTATAAGACTATTAAGTTTCTTAATCCCATAACACTTAAATATCTAAAGCCCCTTCATTAATGATATTACTTATAATACATCCCAATTTATGCCAATGAAGGTATCACAATAAAGTAGAAATCAACAATCATCAAACCATTTATTTATCAAAAGGGAGTGATCCATTCATTGATTACAGAAGTATTTCAAGGATTACAAAGTGTCATAACAACAATATAAACTAGTTTTATTACATCTTCCTTTTCTGAAAAAAGTACATCTCAAGTAATGTCGATGTATAATCATCATATTAAAGAGACAATTTCTTTAGTAAAATAGATGTAACTTTCTATATGTATTTCTCCTTTCATCTTTTACGAAATTCATCTGTAAAATTTTTTGTACAAGTCAATTCATATTAATTGAGCATGATAAACACTATAACATTAAAACATTGTGCTTTTATCTAACTGTTTCATAAAAGGAACCCGTTGTTTATGAAACAGTTCTGAAATCACAAAACAAGATAAACAGAAAGAATTTTCCCAAAAGATTACAAACCAAGAAGGAGAGAGAAGATTAAAGATTCAATAAGTAATGTATAAGTAAGGACTAATTAAATCATCATAGTTAATCCTAACTCCACATCCTTATGAACTTATTACAACATGCTCGAAATCAAAACAACAAAGTAGTAAGAAGGGAGAAATTCATATTTCCAATCCTAATCTCACCTTTTTAGCCAAGTTTCCAACTTAAGTTCCTCAACTCAACCTATTCTAACTTTTCAAGAAGTAATACAAAGATATACAAAACTACCTTTCAAAATAAGTATACTGTTTTGTTATTTCAAGTTAACATCCTGAATTATACATGAAGGAATAAACAAACAAATTTGAATTATATTCCATCTAAAAATCATACTATCTCAGACTCAACCTAGTGTCTAAGAAGTACATTAAACACGAATAAGTCCCATTACAAAAGGTAAGGAAAAATTAGTCAATTAGAAACAACCAAAGTAACTCACGGTTCAAGTTCTCTAAAATTCCTGAGTTCATTTTCAAATTCAACTCAAAGAAACAATCGTAGCTAACACTCTGCAGTCCCTAACAACTGCATTTTTATTGCAATCATAAGCCAAAAGAATAATGAGCTACCATTTAGAACTACACACAAGTTTTAAACCAACCACTTCCAAATCCAGAAAGGGACAAGAGAAGTAAGGTTCGAAATAGCTTAAGACTCGAATCATTCTCCGGATTAATCTTATACTCAGACCCATTTGCATCAAGGTCTATAAAACACTAAGACCAAACACAAAAGTTAAATAGTAAGAAGATATGCAAACCAAAGAAAGAACAACAACAAATTTCAAATAATCAAGTTCCACAAACTCACAAATTGGAGCCAACTCGAAGGGCGAATACAAATCGAGTTAAACTACACTTCCATTTTATACAAAAATAAATAGATCTTAAATCATGTCAAGGAGGAAGCTAACAAGTAGAACAGCCTCCCTCAAGATAAACACACTTCTAGTGCTTAAACAACTTGGAATGCCCACTTAAGATCAACAAGATCTTACATGTCGCACCAACAAGGCCCAAAATTGGGTGACAATTAACGTATCAAGAAAAAGAACGAAAATTAAAACAATCAATAGGTTTACCTATATTTCCTTCCTCCATGAAAGGTACTATCCCCATACACAATTCAACCGATTGAATAAATGAATCGATTAGTTTCTAGTAAACTCAAAGAACGAAAAGAAAGGAGAACAAACTAGACTAAGTTCAAAACTAGTCTCCAAAAGAACTTACAATCATCAAAACAAGAAGGGAATATAGATCGTTAGAACAACCCCCCTTCAACAAGAGTTCATCAATGGTTAGTAATCTTTACAAAATTTCCAAGATCAAAATATCTACTGAAACCAAAATCCCATAGTGTGTTTACGAAAATAAGAAGTAAATGCACAGAACAAAACCAAAATCATTCCACAGACTTCCTTTCATGTTCAAATTCCATCGAAAAAATACTTCCATTCTTAAAAGGTTAAACAATGGAGTAAGGATGATACAAATTTAAACTCAATGAGATTGTTCTTATACTCCTAATCCTAAATGATAACAACGAACGTTTCAAGAAGTACGGACATGAAATTTTATTGACCAATATTGTTGGGTTTCAACTATGATCAAAAAGGAAACTAATTCAACATGAAGAACATAAAGATTCTATTAAAAGCGAAGGAGTGAATCTTAAACTACCAAAAAAAAATTTCCTATTTTGTTAAACTCCAATCATAATGATAAGGAAGCATTCAAATCAAGAATCAATATATTCCAACCAAAACCCACCTATTGTGATTGCATAAACAATCTTTAGCTCGAGAAAATACTTCAACGAGAGACAAACACGGATATGTTCGAATGTCGAGGAGGTTTGAAAGCAAACAAATTAACACAATAGTAATACATCAACACTTCGATTTCATTTTCCACACAACAACGAAGAATCAAATTACATCCAAAATAATCAAGTAAAAACACCATTGAAGCAAGAATAAGAAAACACAAAATCAGAACCAGAAGGTTTAAATAGAGAAGAGTTCTTTTAATGAATTCATTTAAATAAAAGAAGAATACTTAAAGAGATAGGGCCTATCATGCCTGATAGAGATCCTATCTTCAATTTCTTGTTGTAAATCTTCAAACAGAGCCTTGATAGCAATTCTTTCCACACCAACAACCATCTCGAAACCTTTTCAAAATTAATACAATTTAGAAAAAACATTACAATTCCAATCCGTCTCATAACATAAAACCATATGCAATTGTAAATGACTCGGTGAAGCATCGATCTCTCATTCCATGACTCGGTATTAAACCAACCTCTCATGTTAACTTGATAATGTGTATACTATGTATAATTGGTTCCTTTACCCTTCTTTATAAAGTCTTAAAATGGGAATGTTACATGTTTGTTTTATGTCTCCTTGCAATATTTTTATGTACAGGGGCCAATTGTCTTGAAAGTTCCATTAAGGCCCACTTATCATTCACATATCTAGGAAACTTATAGGGTTTTCCTTCAAATCCACTTACCCTAAAATATGTGAAAAATATGTACTATATAAAGATGTAACCATATTCCATAATTGCAGCCCTAACACCAGAAGATAATTTGTATTGCTCCCATTCTAGTTTGAAAAGGAAAGTTATAGGGGAAATGAAGGAATCATTTACCTGCCTGACATTTCCTTTCCACTTGTCCAATATCAATTGTGAATATACATCGTACACCCTATGGTTTTCAAAATTTTCTGTGGTGGGAGATCGGGAATGATTTGAAACATGCAATATTATAGATGAGGTAAGACATCATGTAGAATTTGATATCAACTGGATTACCTGTCCTGATTTTTGTAGCTATTTTCATGAGTTGGGCATGAATAGATGCTGATATAAAGCTTACCCAACAGAAATTTCCTATTCTTCCAAGATAACCATTATGAAGGGGCACATCCACTCTTGAAAATCGTTAACCCCTTCTAACCTTGTCATCCTACTTAGCATTACAATGAGGTCCTCAACCTCTTCAAAAAACATGGCCTTAGTTAATTTCTTGTGGATTCTTTTAATAGATGGTTTCTATCTTTCAATCATTGGGTATTTAACATTTCAGCATATTCATCATGTCTTTTGTCATAATCAATTTGTGTTGATTCAATGGTAGCAATTATTGGTTGAGCCAACTTTGGTAACCCCAATATTGCCCTAAAAGCTTCTGGTGTCAAATTTATTACTCTTTCCCCACTTCCATCTAATACCTCCTTCTCAAGTCATAATTTTTAGCACACAACCATACAAGCTCGGGAGAGTGTATAGATGGTGGAAAGCAATTAGCTATTAAGGCAATATGGCTTACATTAATGGTTGTTATCCATTGGCTCTTATTTAGAGCACAAATTATTAAGTAGAAAGTCTTCTAGATCGACATTTAGTAATTTTGTATCCATGATATTGTCTAAATCACTAGAAATATCATAATTTACATGGAAAATTGATTCCATGGACCTCATCTTGTGGTTTTTGATCTTTCCTCTTAATTCCTCTTAATCCCAATTTAAGTATCGAGAACACTAAGGTAAAGCAAGGACTTACCCATTTCTTTGCAAAATCTGTGAAATTTTCCCTACTTCCGTAACTCTAAGTTCCTTGGCTCAATTTCACCACTTCATAGTCGATTGTTCTTCTTTCTTTTGTGAATTAATACTACTATGGCATCCAAATTTCTTGTCTACAAGGTGAAAACTAGAAATGATTGAAAAGGCTTTAAAATTCATACTTTGATTCGTGTGCATGCATTTACGGTGGTAAGCTATTAATGCTTTGAATCCTAACCTTTCAATCTATTTATCATTTTAAATGCAAGTTTTCCACATGGTTTAATCCGAGACATTACGGGGTTGGGGAGTTTATTTGTAGTTTTGTATATTTCTTCAAACAAGTGCTAAACTACAATTTTGACTCGATCATCCACTCTCTGACTTTGGCTGAGAAGTTGAGACATGTTCCCCGTCGGACTTTGGGGACATATTTTCACTTTACATTACGTTGTGCCTTTGATGCAAAAGTACATCACTCATACATTTCCCCACTCCAATCACATTTGAACACATGTTCCTTTCATCGAGTGGGTTTTCATTCACACTTTGCATTGTATAACTCAAATATTCCATCGGGTTTCGGAGCTTGTTTTGCACTTTGTAGCCATTAAGTAACTTTTGTAATTGTGCAAATAGAATCTAACATAGTGCCACCAATTAAATCATGCCACGTATTTTTGGGCATCGAGAGAACAAAGTGTATTTTTCATTGAAAATCAAAGGAATGAAACACATGTGAAACTTACAAGGATTAACCCGATCATTTCACAATTCTCTTGTGGATATTTATTTTAGACGACATGGTTACAATATCCTTGACTAAAAAGAAGATTCACACTTGGTTTGTGATCAAACACATAATTTTTCTTAGTTTAACGTGGGTTTATCATCTGGACACATGTACTTCAAAGTTCTAATAGACACGACATGAAACATTTTGAAGGTATTGAAAAATTTAAAACAAAGGAGTGAGCTCAAAATGAGCACCAACATTGGCTTTGACTCAAGGATAGGCACCCCCTGGGTACCACAATAGCCAAACAAACAAATCAGCATACGAGACCAAGTGCCTTAATCCATTGGGCAACAAAGTCATTCATAAAACACACTTGGCCTCATGAGAAGATACACACAAAACATTAGTGAGATACGAGAAACACCTGGTCACTTTGTAGACTAAAAAAATAAAAAGGGAAACAAAAAAATGAACAACAAAAACTGTAGACTCTACAAAAAGCCATACCTGACCATGTAGGATTAGTCCAGAAAGTGCTTGAGATGTGTGCCATTAATAGGTAATTCCAATAATTTTCCATCCATATCTTTTAAGAAGAATGTATGTTCACCAACTCTGATGTCAATTGAGTATGGTCCCATCCATAAGGCATCGAACTTTCCATGTTTTCCCTTATCTTCATGCCTATTGTCCTAGAGTAAACCAAATCTCTCACATTAAATTCCCTAGGAGTCACTTTCTTGTCAAATATCTTCTTGAGTCTTTCCCTAAACTTCAAATGTTTTTATTGAGACTCTCTTCTTTCTTCATTTAGCTCCAAGATTTGGTTTATTCTTGCCTCATAAGGGCTTACTTCTTCTTCATCCCCAAGTTGTTACATAAAATGATAAGAGGATAATTGCATATGCAAGGGTAAAAGAGCTTGGACTCCATAAACCAATTTAAAAGAACTCTTTCCAATGGCTCATTTGATAAACTCTATACGCCCATAGAGAAAACTTGAGTTGTTCACCCCATTTTATCTTGTTAAGTTCAATGTCCTTTACGAGTATTTTGAGAAAATTCTTGTCATTAAACTCATCTTGATTTTTCCCTTGAGGGTTCTAGTTATAAGCATAGGTCAAGTTAATACCATATTCTTAGCACATAGCCATCAAATTTTTTTCTCTAAATCTCATGGCATTATCAACAACTATCTTTGCAGGTACCCCAAATCTACAGATGATATTATTCAAAATAAAGTACATAACTACTTGATGAGTTGCTTTCTAGGTAGGAATGGCTTAAACCCATTTAGTAAAATAATTTGTAGCTAATAATATCCATGTATTCTGCACTTGTGAATCTGAAATTTCTCCAATAAAGTCTAACCGTTATTGCTTGAATTGGGCTTCAATTGATAATCTTTGGTTGTAAAGGTAAGGCCCTGAGGCTTTCAACCTCCTAGAGAATATTTGGAAACTTTCACATTTTTTGAATAATATTTTTGTATCTTTGAATAATGTGGGCCACCAATATCCTACTCTCAAAATTTATGAGTAGTTACTCTTCCAACAAAGTGGCCCCCACACACTCCTCCATGGAACTTTGCAATAATCTTGGGGGCCTCTTCCTCTGTGATACACCTTAAAAAAATTCCCTCTGGGTTTTTCCAAGCCAACCCATAATCAATCATAACATATTTCTGGGAATTCAACTTAAGTGTCCTTCTTTGATTCTTACCTAGATTCCCTGGAAACTCCAAATTCTTCAGCTAATATATTACATCTTTATACCAAATGGAATTGGTCATTTTGTCCTAGAGGTCCAAATTTCCCTCCTCAATTTCATTGATTTCCATTACTTGTAGATTACTTTTCTGCCATCATTTTTTCCAGGCCCAAGCCTCTAACCAATTTAGTAGTTTGAATATCCATATCATACTCCTAGAGCTTGTTTACCTAGCAACATCTCTTACTAGATATTTCCATCTCTAGACAGTATATCCTTGACCATTGTGTGGGGAAAATAGGTTATAATATTTTAGCTCAATATATAAGACCTAAAAATTTAGTAGCTCTTACCAAAGAAAAAGCTTGCTTTTCCATGATAGTGTATTTCAACTCAGCACCCTTTAAGGCTTTGCTGAAAAAAGCAATGGGTCTTTCATTTCCTTCTTCATATTTCTGCAATAATATTGATGTAATGGTATTCTCAGATGCAAAATAAAATATTTGAAAAGCTTTCTTACAATTGGGAGTTCTCAATCTTGAGGCATTTTTGATGCTTCCTTTATTCCAGTGAAAGCTTGAACATTTCCTTCTTCCCATTTGATAACTTGGTCTTTCTTCAACATGTTTGTTATAGGAATATTCATCTTAGCAAAGTTGGAGATGAACCTCCTAATAAAATTTATTTGACCGAAAAAATATTAAATTCCCTTTTTTGATTTGGAGATAGGAACCTTACCAATTGCTTCCACTCTCTCAGGATCTATCATGACCCCTTTGACACAATATTCCCCAAAACATTTGCTTTTGAACACCAAAGTGACATTTCTTGGGATTCAATGAAATTCCATATTCCTAGAATCTGATTAACATCTTCTCTACATGCCCCAAGTGGTCACCTCTTTTTTTAGAAAATACAATCACATCATCTTGGTACACAATTATGAAATCATTGATGAAACCTGAAAATGCCACATCCATGGCCCTTTGAAAAGTAGCTCCAACATTCATTAGCCCAAATGACATCCTAACATACACATATGTTCCCCAAGGGGTGGTGAAGGAATTTTAAATCTTTCATATTGCTTCACAACCACCTGATTATACCTTGAGAATCCATCCAATGTTGAGAGAAATTCAAATCCAGTAACCAATTGCAACATATTGTCCATATTGGGAAATGGATAATTATCTTTAATTGAAGCCTTGTTTAGATTCCTAAAATCTACACAAAGTCTTATGTCTCCATTTTTATTTCTCACTAGTACAGATTATCCACCCATGAAGAATATCTAGTGGGCTATATTATTCCTCCCTCTCTTAGCTTTGTCAAATCTTCTTGCATCTTGAGTGAGAGAAGAGGGTTAATGGGCCTTTGATTTTGTCTAAATGGCTTAGTATGAGGCTCCAAAGGTATCTCATGTTAGAACAAGTCCTCTCTATAAGCCTTCAACTCTGAATAGGACCATGCCAAACAATCTTGGTATTTTGTCAACAACTTTATATAAGCTTACTTCTCTTCTTTTCTCAGATTACATCCCAACCAGACCTTCCTAGGTTTTATGTAGGGTTCCTAAGTTGTATTCTTCAACTTCTCTTGAAGTAGAGATAGGCTGTTTATTACCCTATCATGTCAACATTGTCAAAATTAGACTCAAGGGAAACTAACCCTCTGGGAATTGTGTTGGTTTTCAATTGAATTATGTCTTTCCCAAACAAGGTTTCCTTCCCATCACAAATTGAAACCATTGGCTCAAGATCCATGTATTGATTTGTAAATTCACCTTCATTTTTCATGAACCTTCATATTTGAGCATCATCCTCAAATACTTTCCAGTGTTTGACATTGTTAGGCATAGATGGTCTACATACTATTTCAACATCATAAAGCTACAATAAGGGAAAGCGTGCAATTATCAAATTGGGATGCAAGAACAATAACAAGTCTATCGGCTTGTGCATTCTGAGATCTCTCATGGTATAAAATGTTGAAGGACTCAAACATTTCAATAAAGTCCCATACTGCATGTTTGTATTGTTTCATTATTTGATTCTTTGTTGCATACAACTTCCTGACTTGCTTCACTACCAATTCAGAATCTCCTTTGACAACAATATATTTGATCCCATATTTCCATGCAATTCTTAGACCCAGGAGCAATGCTTCATATTTTGCAATGTTGTTGGTGCACTCAAATTTTAATTTGAATGAAAAATTAAATGTTTATTTGTTTGGGGAAATGAGCACCACTCCAGCCCCATTCCTATTTTAGAACATGCTCCATCAAACATCATAACCCAAGGGGCACCAACACTTTCCAATTTTACACTATCCTTTATATTGTGGTCCTCAAAGTCTACATACCCCACAAATTTATCTACATCCACATCAATAAATAACACTTCATAGGAAGCATTATTTGGATCTTCAATCAAATGTAACATCTTCTTCTCACCATGTAATTTCACCAAGTTTCCCTCCAGGGGTATAGTAGCATAGGACATATCCATTTGAACATTGCCTCCCACACTTATAGCCCACTTTCTAGACAACAACATGCCCCATTTAGCAGGGTAATCAACAATGACAACATTCATGGTCAAGTATTTACTAGGATAAGAAGCTAATTGCACAACCAAACCTTTTACATATCTAATAATTGGCACTTCCCTTGAATCCATGGCATGGCATTTTCCAAAATTTGTTGTCACCTTTATGTCCAACTCATTCATAACCTCTAGTGGCATTATGTTGCATAAGGCTTCTGAGTCAAACATACAATTATGGACTAGTCTATCCTTAATGATTAGTAGGGTAAAAATGGGTCTACATCAACTAGGATTCAACCAAAGAAGTTCCTAAATATACTTTTAGGGATTCCCCATGCTTTTTGGTTCTTGAGGCACTTCTATCTCAGCAATAATAGGTGGAACATCCACATTGTTAACATCTTTACTTGTGACAACCATTTCCTCCTTAAATCCTAAGTACTCAAATGCTCTCTTCGTGCTCAAA
The DNA here is from genome assembly GCA_018340775.1 of Taxus wallichiana var. yunnanensis. NCBI lineage: Eukaryota > Viridiplantae > Streptophyta > Pinopsida > Cupressales > Taxaceae > Taxus > Taxus wallichiana. Next base: position 588,218,520 of record CM031244.1, read on the forward strand.
GGATCTGAAAAACTCAATAATAGGCACAATAACTTTGATTTGGCTCAAAATTTTGAGCCATATCATAGGGGGTGTACTTAGACAAATTGGTACTAGGAGACAAAGTGATTTCCTTTTCTAGTGGGATGAGGTCCTTTACTGCTTGAGCATTGGTAGGGGTACTTGGATTATTAGGGATAACTAGGATTTTGTTGGGTTGATCTTTCTTTGGGCCATTCTTGGGGATGTTAGTTAGGATAGGTACCTTTGGTTTAGGTTGTGGCCTTGGTCCTTTGACCATCCTATTACGAAAATTGTATTCCTTTTCTTATGCTACTACTGCATTCATAAGAAGCTTCATATTCTCTTCAGAGGGCACACCACCATCATACTTTTTGATCATTAGAGATCTCAAATAATCAAAGTCATGGTTAGGTAATTTAAATTCTTGAACCATATCTATATCAACATAACTAATAGAGGGAAAGAAGATACTGGCTTGACATAGTCCCAAAAGGAATCCACATTCTTGGCACTTAAAAAGTCGTGGAAGTAGCTTCTTGTGGTGGATAGTAAGTATATTCAAACATAAATATATCATTAAAGGTAGCATCATCATCAACCTCTTCTTATTTTACATTGGGGTCACATGGGGAATGTGGTAGAAAACACTTGTCACACCATTCGATGGCATGATCTTCTTCTAGTAATGACACTCTAGTAGTCAATGGATCAAGGACTAACTTGTTTTCTAGGGGTTTTTGTTTGTTAAAGTGACCCCATAGGTCCTTTCCCTCTATCATCTTCTCTGTGATCACCCCTGGGATGATTCCCAAATCTTTTTTGTCCACTAGGGTTAGTCTTTGAGTATGGGGATTTGAAGCTAAAACCTTCTCTGCCATGGCAATCTTATATGAGATTTCCTTTACTACACACTGCGCGAGTCTTAACCACATCCTCCACGATCTAATCCCTTATTTTCTTGAGGTTTCGAGATTGATTAACTTGACAACTTCATTATTGAAGGTTTCCCCACTACCTTAATATTATTCTCAATCTTTACTGCCATAGAGAAATATTGCCTCAAATTTCTAGTATTTTTGTCCCTCAAATAATATGTTTCTTTCTTGTCAAAGGCATCAGAATATTTAATTAGGCAAGATTCATCACTTGGTCTCAAGTTTATAGGAAGTTTGGTCAAGGTCTTATTAAATATAGTGTTAAAATCTTGGACATGCTCATTAGGGTTTTCTTTATATTCTCAAATTTAGTGAGAAGGAACCTGGGGTATTTTTATCACCATATTGCGATTTGAATGCATTCTTCATTTCGAACAAGAGTCAATAGAGTTATCAGGAAATTATTTGTACCAATCCCTGACATCCTCTTCTAGAGTGTGTATAAATAACTTCACATATACATCCTCATGCTCGATCTCAAAGTCTTCCATAGTATTATGAAAAATCTTGAGATGTTGGTCTCCATTAATGGCATTATTGCCCTAAAATTTGGACAACCTATTTCTAACTTCATGTGGGACTGCATTTGGATAACCATTCCATGGAATTTTATAGGGTTGTATACATTCACAACAAAAGGAGGTCTAGGTGGAGGTTGGGCCATATTGTTTTGAGGAGGTGTTCAATAGGAGGATTAAAATGATGGGGAACTGGAGGTCTTTGAGGAAATGGAGTGTGATCTTCAAAGTAATAATCCTTTAATGACTTAGTTTCATAAAATATTCTATTATTTCTAATCAATAAAGGAGGGAATTGAAGAATACCCGATCACTTGTAAATGAAGGACCCTCCTGAGGTGGAGAATACAAATTGGCATAGGGACTACTTGATCTAGAACTATTTGAAGTATTGGAGTAATCTTCCACTAAAGGTTGATCAATTTCAGTAATATCGACAACCTTTTCTCCTAACCTTTGATCACCCAAGGCTTTGCAGACTTTTTTTCTTCCTTGATTAGTCTTTATGAACTCGGGGATAATATTCTAGTAGGATCTAAATTTAATAAGAATCTCCTTCCTTCAGATTTGTGAAATTATCAAGTAAACCAACTAAGATTTGGATACTTTGCACTCGTTCTCACCAGAATTCTCATAGAAGATAGAACCGCCACTAAGGTTTTGCACCTTAGATGCATTGATTAATTGAAACAACTTTTTAAATGATGTATTTACATGCAAATGAGAAAATATTTGCAAATTTTCACAATATTTTTTCAAGCTTCTCCCAATGAAGTCAAATTTAATGGAAAGTTTGCTTGTACTGGGAAAATATAGAGCAAACAAGTTCATATCAAGCTCTATTTTAGCAAAGCTCAATAACAAAGGACTGGGTTCTGGACATGAATTTATATCAAATACACTACAAATGTTACCAGAGACACTTATTTTTCTCAATTCTAGGACACAGTCCCAGGAAACGACACCAAAAGTGTGTTGATACCCAAATTTACACCTCCTTTGGGGCTAGGAAACATCAACACTTGAAGTAGGATGCTCTAAGTATGGAAGAAAAAATTGTTTTGTAGCCAGGGAAGATGTTTATAAACTTATTCAAAAATAAACATCAAAGGGATTGGGTGGTGCATACAAAGGGGATGAAATTCCCTGTTGCTTTAGGTCTTGCCTTTAACTAGGGTGAGAGAACCCATTTTATAACCTGAATTTGTAAGAAAGATAGGTGGAATCACAATTTCTTAGCCTTTTCTTTGAAATTTGGAGATCAGCCCTGAATGAACATGGTCAATGTATGCACTACTTAACTCTCACGATTTTTCACACTAAATAATGAAAATGTCACTCAAGTAGGACTCAGGTTACTCTAGATAGTGGAAATTTTGGTCTGCTTCTACATATTTATGAAAAAGGGAAGGTAAAAATGGTAAAGTCCCTTGGCAAATGTTCATAGATAGAGAAAATAGAAGTGGTTCAAAAAGGATTTAACAATTGTAGGTTTGTATTTGTGTAGGAATGGGAGATTAAAGCATGATAAAGTTGATTATACAAAATTCTCAAAAACTTTAACAATGTTAGAAAATTTTCAAGGCAAAAGAACACATCAAACAATAAGCAACCCTTTAACCAAAAGATATGCACTCATGGAAGCCCAAGAATACATGCTTTCACACAATCTTTAAGAAATTAAACACAAAATCTCATGTTAACCTCTCAATAAAACATTGACAATTCCTGATCCATTACACCAAATATTCACTCAAAGACTTATAAAAATCTTCTCAACAGAATGGATGCATTATGAATTTAAAATTGTTTATCATAATATGAAACAAAATCTCTTCTCACAACATAATTGTTGTTCCAAAACACCACCACTAGGACAAGATCTAGTGTAATTAGAGGAATTATCAACACAAGATTGCAACAGGAGAAACAAATGGTTGATTTAAAGTATATCACCCAAAAAAAATATAACAATGCTCATGAACATACACATAGTTTATTTCAAGATTTTCATATTTCTCAACAAGGGAAAATAAAGCCTATGATCTCAATACTTTATCAATGGTTGTACACTTGCAACCATCTTTACATAAGAAGATTTGAAAGGTGAAACAAATCACAAGGTATCTCAATTCGATTCAGGTTTTCAAGAATGCTTATCAGTTTACATTGTTTCTTCTAAAATCTTAGAAAAATTAACCCCCTTTGATATGAGAACATGTCTCTCATATATAAAATATTTGATTCTTTCTTTTCTTGATTTCCCCCACAAAACTTTGAATCCTTTCAAGGAATATTCCTAAGGATAGTATCTGATTCTATCACTTTGAAAATATCTTATTCCCTTCATGCCATGTGGAGAAATTTTACAAATGTTGCTAGGTGTATGTTTCATTCCCTTATGATGAATGGGATGCTTATGTCATTTATTTGACATCATCAACTTGGTCATTTATATTTTGGGTAAGTTGGGAAACCTTTTTAAATTATTTTTGAGTGCCCCTAAATAGTTTGATTTGATGTTAATCATTCCCACCTTTTGGGAATTTGCCTCAAAACACACACAATCATTGTCATATCTTTTTGAGTGAGTGTTTCGCATGTGTTGTGTTACATTAGGCCAATTATCTCCTTTTTGTATGATATAGTCCACTTCATTTTTATTTCCCTTGTGCGAGATATCATAGACAATATCAACAATAAACTCACCATGATTTTCTCAACTCAACTCAACTGCCAACCTCTTTCGTATTATAAATTCCCGCCATTTCTTCTAAAAATTCACACCCCTGCGAGAAGCTTAGTGAAATTATTTGTCTGTAATATGGCGGGAGTAGTATTAGCATCTAGTTTGAAAGATATTTTCTCCGAGGATTTAAACTCATTTTTTATTTATCAGGCCTAGATGAGGCATTCGTAAAAATGCTATTTGGAATTACAGATCTAAAGGACTATAATGGGCCATTAACAGCTCAAGATGTTTGAGTGGCTCTGATTCGAAGAATAATCAGGATTAGTCTCATCTTTTCTACTTTATAAGTGATGTCTTTTCATATTTTCAACTTGGAGCATCAGAAAACTCCTAAGGTGTTGAAACAATTTTGGCTCAAGAGTAGGTCGATGTGAAGGGTGCAATTGATAACACATGCCCTTTTATTTGTAATGAATAATTCACTATGAAAGAGATTCCTTCATAATCTTACATGCTTGGTGAATGGAATTTTATAGATATTGTGCCTAGTCTTTCTCGCAGGTGATTGAATTGGAGCCGACGTGTTTTACATTGGAGAAGAGGCCAACAAAATATTTTCCTTCATAACCTCTTGAGCCACCATCATTCTTCATGAATAAATATAGGGGTAAGTCCAACTCCAAACCTCTGTTAAATCTGCTCCAAAAATTAATGTGATTGCACTCCCAACTATAGAAAAAATTTCCACTTCACCCTCTACCATCAAAGCATCAAGGAAGAAAGCACTTTCCAAGGGTGGTTTAATTCTCTAGAGGTGGGTTTCTTCTTACAAGAATAAAATGGAGTTGATTGGAATGTTGGATGGTCCTAGGGAAAATGTTGATGATATCATGGCTTTGGGCATGTATAGTAATATGGAAGGGAACATTTTATTTGTGCGAGATGACAATTGGGACGGAGAATTTTTACCTAGGAAGAATATTTTTTTAAACCAAATTCCTTCCTTTCATGGAGGATTTCTAAATAGTAGAAGATTAGGTATATTTCCCTTAGTATTTTTTTGATATAATGTCAAGAATTTATATAAACATTTTCTTGGGCTGGGGCCCCTATAGAACCCCATTTTTATTTCTTTTTCAAATGCAAAAGATTTAAGATGTTATAATGAATTTCATGTTAGTAATAGATATAGAATTCTATTAAAACAAAATGAAATCCTACTATGCATTGTTCCACATTACATACATAATTGAAATCCATAACTTTTAAAAAATATTCAACCATCATGAATGAAAGTAACAATTGGAAAAGGAATTTTTTTAGAAAAGACAAGCCTAAGCCATCTCACGATTCAGTGTGATCATCATCTCCTTCTTCATTGTCTTCCTCCTTGTCAGGTTGCATGTCCATGTAAGCATCAAATCTTTGGAACAACTACATCAACTCCTCTTCATCAGGTCATGTGTGATGTTTGAATATTAAGTTATGCCTATTCAACACCTCAACACATTTACCCATACTTTCTTATACTCTATGTGTTTTTAGTCAACTCCACAATTTTGTTTTCCACAGAGATAAGCCTCTTAATGACCTCATAGGAGCAATGTTCCTCTTTGATGTATTGATCAAAATATTGAATCAGGATATCAATCTTAGAGTCCCCATAAGTAGGTTTTTTTTTGTCAAATATCATCTCTTTTATCATGTTATCTATAGTATCAATACCCTTTCCTATCCAATCCTTATCTATTTCCAGCTTTTCTTTGACCTGATTCACAACTTCTCCCTGATTTTGGATAAATCTTTTAGGCGCAAACTGAAATCCTTTTTCTTGGGGCAACACTATTCCTTCATTTTCTACTAAATCCTCATCAATTTGGTTTATAGTGTCAAGTTTGGGAAGGATCCCTTCCCAGTGGTACAATTTAAATTCACATTGATCACTTAATTAATTTATGTCATTGAGAACATTGGTTAACTTTGCATACCTCTTTACTATTATTTTTTTTTCAATAATCTTTTTGCCTTTCAGAGACAAATCCTCCACCCATTTATCTATTTTCTGGCCTTCACTAGCTTTTTCTACTTTACGTAGGAATTTTCGGAGTAATGGTAGTGGTAACTTCTTGGCTTTCTTCGATATTCCTATCAATGTTTGTAAGCATGAAGACAATGTATTTATTTTATCCTTTAACTTCTTCTTAGATACTTTGTCTTCATCAACCTTCTGTAATAAGCCTTTAACTTTGTTATTATGATGTCTTGTTTTAATTTTTCCTGGTAGGATTCCCCGATTGGATGTGCTTGGCATCATAATCATTTATTTTAATCTTATCCTTTGACTTACCTTGATGGGGAGTTGCGATATCTAGGGTCCTAAATCCATGTTTTTTTAATATTGGCAAATAGTTTTTGAAAGGGACTATACCCTTGAATACAAAAAGAAGGCACGAAAGCCGGAATAAGAGTGAGAAAGAGGTGATGGAACAAAGTCCAAGTATTACAATGAAGTTCTACGTAGCCCGAAATAGCTACACAAATGAGACATAACAAAAAACAACAGCAAAAAGTAGTCGATCGCCAAGAAAAAGCAGCCAAAAATAACAACTAAAAGTAGCGAAGCATCGGGACTACTTCTTGGCAGCTTTATCGATATCGATCTTGACTCTTTTCCGGGCATGAAACATACCCAATGCAGTCATGTGGGCAAGCATCCGTCTTATCGAGCTCCTCGATGGTCCTAAATCCATGTTGATCTACATGTGTCTTAGTGATAATTTTTCTTTCTTTGAAGATTTTTCGGGTTTTGGGATGACATTACTTGTGATATCTAAAACTCCTCATCAACAACTTCCTTTTCCTTCTCTTGAAGGATTCCTCCCAACCAACCAGTCATAGGGGCATTACCCATATTTACTTATTTTGGTGTGAGGTGTGGACTTTCAGAGTACAACACTAATTATTTTGTTGTTCTGACATATCTTGAAGTCTTGTGATGATATTTGTGTGTTCCTTCCACTTTCACCATTTGATTTTCACTTTCCAGTGTCACCATATTTGGTTGCTCTTTATCTTGGTCTCGAATCTGAGACTGGTTAATACCTTTTGACTCTTTGCTACCCATTGTTTTCTCACCTTGACCCTTACCTTCTGCAGAAATTACAGGTACATTTTTGTCTCCTTAAACTTTCATCCTGGGGTAGCCATTGCATTTACATATTCTTTCAATTTCTCTATCAAGTGGCTACTTCACTTTTAGCTTCCTTTGGAATCTCACTATCCCAACTTAGAACCTTAAATGGCTCCTTTTTCTTTGAAATATATTTATCCTCCACAAGTGGTTGTTTTGTAGACAAGTCTCTTTGGAATTTCTCCTTAATCACCTTTTTCTTTGTCTACGGTCTCTCGTATTAGTCTCGGTGGGTCCACTTATTTCTTTAGTAGCCTCAGTTGTAGTTTCCTTTTTAGTACTTGTACTTTAAGAAACTTCACTCTCCTTTATTATCTTTGAATCCTTGGGTGGATGATTTTCAATATAGATAACTTCGATACAGTGCTTCGCCCATAATTTTTAAGTCACCATTTCACTTTCCACAACATGGACTATACTTTCAATTTGAATACCTTGGGGTTGAACCCCAATTTGATATTTAATGATTGATCAAGATCTTGCATATGTGTTTCTTTTTGGAAACACTTACACCCTCCACTATATAAGTTTCAAATTTTATATCAACCATCTCAAGTCTAGGAATCTCTTTAAGTAACTCCAAATCAATTATTTCAATAGGCCCTTTTGACTATTCCTCAGGTTGTACAACAACTGGTTTATCTTGCACTTGTTCTGTCATAACATCACTTGGCTGACTAGATATATGGGAACCATAAACTATTCCTACAAAAACTTCAGTTGGAGACAAAGATGAAGTTACAATTGGTGGTGGTACAACTAGAGTAGAATGAATAACTTCATGAGTCTGAAATGGCATTGCTTGATGAGACAATAAAGTAACAATATTCCTTTGAGTTTCAGTTAGGGTAGGAGGATGATTTTCTTCAGGATCCTTTCTTTTGTGTTTCTTTGCACCATGACTACATGTGTCTCTTTCCAAAGGAAACATTACTTTATCATTTTTGTAGTTCTTTCAAAACACTTGAGTTTAGGGCCCTCCTTCCTTAGTACTTTACATTATAGATGTTGGATAAACAATTGACATAGATACCCTCATCTTATTCGGATTGTGCTAGATGACCCTAGTAATACCACTGAGGGAATTCTTGGTGTAGTCAAACCTATCCCCTTGGCTTATATTGGCACTATTGAAGTAATGGGAGCATCTTGCATAGCCCTCAAGAGTATTCCTTCTGCCTTTTGAGTCAAGGCAGTCTTTGAAGTTCCAGTCTTGCTTGTGGTTTTGTCCATTCATCAATAGTCTCGGTGGTTGGATTTAAACTGGGTAATGGGGATCTAGTCTATTTAAGGGGCCCATTTATTCTGCTCACTCTTTCAGGGAAGGGAGATCTTCCTTCAAAGTCTTCAAATCTCAAAACTCCCTTAGCACTTTTGTATTTTGTAAGGATAAATCTAGACCTTTCCCAACCAGCCATTTCATTTTTCTCCTCATTACATTAATAATTATTTCATGAGGATCATTTGATTCTTCCTCTTTCCAATCTATAGGAATGATTAATGTTGACCCCATATTTTGGTCAAGGTAATACTGACCCACCACATTTTTTCATCTTCGCTCCTTGAGAAATTATAGCAATTTTGAAATCAATAACTTGTCTTAAAGTCAATCTAGAATAATCCCTCAGTATGACTTCTTCCTCGTACATGAAATTCATCCAGTAATCTTAAAAATGGGGTTCATGTTCACTGTCTATGAAAACCCACCGAATGTCATAATTAGGCATTGGTGTGAATTTATCCATTTTAAACCTCTCCATCTCTTCATCCATTAATTTTTCCTTCACTATTGTTGGGAGGGAATATCCCCAAATTTTAAGAGTGAATGTTACGTTTGTTTTATAACTCCTTGCGTAATCTTTTTATGTACAAGGTTCAATTGTCTTGAAAGTTCCATCAAGGCCCACCTATCATCCACATATATAGGAAATTTATAGGGTTGTCCTTCAAATCCACTTACCCTGAAATATGTGAAAAAATTGTACTATATAAATATACAACCATATTCCATAATTGTAGCCCTAACACTAGCAGATAATGTATTGCTCCCATTCGGTTTGAAAAGGCAAGTTATAGGGGAAATGAAGGCATCATTTACCTTCCTGACATTTCCTTTCCACTTGTCTAATCTCAATTGTGAATATACATCGTACACCCTATGGTTTTCAAAACTTTCCTGTGGTGGGAGACTGGGAATGATTTGAAACATGCAATATTATAGATGAGGTAAGACATCATGTAAAATATGATATCAACTAGATTACCTATCCTGATTTTTGTAGCTATTTTCATGATTTGGGAATGGATAGATGTTGATATAAATATTATCGAATAGAAATTTCCCTATTTTTCCAAGAAAGCCATTATGAAGGGGCACATCCACTCTTAAAAATCGTTAACCCCTTCTAACCCCTCCATCCTACTTAGCATTACAATGAGGTCCTCAACCTCTTCAACAAACATGGCCTTAGTCAATTTCTTGGGGATTCTTTTAATAGATGGCTTCCTTTCTTTCAACCATTAGGTATTTAACATTTCAACATATTCATCATGTCTTGCGTCATAATCAATCTGTGTTGATTCAACGGTAGCAATTATTGATTGATCCGATTTTGGTTACCCCATTATTGTCCTAAAACCTTCTAGTATAAAATTTATTACTCTTTCCCCACTTCCGTCTAATACTTCCTTCTTCTTTGGGTCATAATTTTTAGCACACAACCATACAAGCTTGGGAGAGTGTATAGATGGTGGAAATGCAATTGTTAAGGCAATATGGATGGCATTAATGGCCATCATCCATTGGCTCTTATTCGGAGCACAAAGTCTTCTCAGGAAGTCATCTAGATCAGCATTCAATAATTTTGTATCCATGACATTGTCTAAATCACTAGAAATATTGGAAGTTACATGGAAACCTGATTCTAGGGACCTCATCTTGTGGTTTTTTATCTTTCCTCTTAATTCCCTTTTAATCCCAATTTAAGTATCGAGAACACTAAGGTAAAGTAAGGACTTACCCATTTCTTTGAAAACTCTATGAAATCTTCCCTTGCTTCTATAACTCTGAGTCCATTGGCTCAATTTCACCACTTCATAGTGGATTCTTCTCCTTTCATTTGTGAATTAACGCCACTAGGGCATCCAAATTTCTCGTATGCAAGGTGAAAACTGGAAATGATCAAAAAATCCTTTAAAATTCATACTTTGATTCATGTGCATGAATTTATGGTGGCAATTATTACTACTTTAAATCCTTACCTTTCGATTTTTTATCCTTTTAAATGTGAGCCATCCATGTGGCTTGATTTGAGACATTACGGGGTTGGGGAGTTTATTTGCAATTTTGTACATTTCTTGAACAGTGTCAAACCGCACTTTTAACCCGAACATCCACTCTCTGAATTTGGCTGAGAAGTTGACACGTGTTCCCTGTCGGACTTTAGGGACATATTTGCACTTTGCATTACATTGGTCTTTTGATTTAAAAGTGCACCAATAATACATTTCCTTGTTCTAATCACATTTGAACATGTGTTCCTTTCATTGAAAGCGAGGGTTTCATTCATACTTTGCATCATATAACTCGAATATTACTTAGAATATTCCATCGGGTTTTAGAGTTTGTTTTGCACTTTACAGCCATTAAGTAACTTTTGTAATTATTCAAATAGGATTTGACATAGTGCCACCAATTAAATCATGCCACATAATTTCGGGAATCGTAGAACAAAGCGCAGTTTACATTGAAAATCAAAGGAATGAAACACAAGGGAAACTTACAAGGATTATCCCGATCATCATCGACAATTCTCTCATGGATATTTCTCGAGAAGACATGGTTACAATCTCCTCAACCTGGAAAAGAATATTCACACTAGGTTTGTAATCAAACACGGGATTGTTTCTTGGTTTAACGTGGGTTTATCATCTGGACACATGTACTACAGGGTTCTAACAGACATGACATGAAATTTTTTCAAAGGAACTCGACACATTTAAAATAAAGGAGCGATCTCAAAACAAGCACCAACACACTAAGGGGGAATGTTAGGAAACCATGAGTTAGTGTTTACATTATACAAGTTAATAAGTGATGGTGTTATAAATTATTATTGCAAGAATATATGTTTGTTATAGATTTGTTTAGTAAACAACTCACATAGAATAGGGATGGGTAGAATATTGTGGTTAGGTAATTTTCTAGATCATAGGGAAACTAAAGCCTATATGTATGGAGGATTTTCAGTTGTATAATTGATCCCAAATGAATACAATTGAATAAAATCATAATATTATGTGTTAAAATTTGATTTTTTATTGAATTGTTTATTTATAACTCTAATCAAATTTACATTCTTTGGGTTGAGTTCTAAAGGCATTATAAGCCTACTCGATTAATTAAAATTCCCTACCCATCCCTTACTTTATCTTTTCCTCGTTCACTTTTATCCTTCTTTGACTATTACTATCAAGTTGCAGAAGGCCTTGTTAACCCTCGCATTCACTTCTATCATTTTCATGGTATTTATCTTTTTTCCTTTCAGCTTTCAAGAGGCTCTTTTACCCCTTCGTCTTCCTATATACCCATTTTACTCCTCCTTGTAGTTGATTTAGATTAACCCCTCATAACATTGGTCATTCCCAACTATTGCACTATATTAATTCTCTTTGTAGTCTTTCTAATTTTCTCGTTTCTTATTTATAATCCTTCTTGAACCCTTCATGGGCCCACTTTTCTCATCCCTTTCCCCTTCATCTTTCCTCTTCTAATACAACATCCCCTTTTTTCCTACCCAAGTACTCCATGTTGTGTGGAATATTCAACATCGTGTCCTTTTCCACAACTAGCATCTTGACCAAGAAGGGTATGTTCTTAAAACATTCCCTCACCATCCACTAAGGAAACATTCTTTCATAGAATCAAAGGAAAAAAATTGTACATTAATCTTAGTTGCATACCGATAAATTTTATTTTTTGATTAGTTGTCCACAGTTCTAATCCATTTAGTATATGAATTGTGTAGTTTTTCTTTCTTGTCTTCTATCCACACATACTCCTATTTGGTTAAAATTCTAAAATAATAATGCTCCAGTCTAGATATGACCATACAACTAGTTATTCTGGAGACACCCACAAAATATATCTTGAATATATCTGAATATGTGTTCAAACTTGATCATTTTTGTAGAGATTCTTGTCACATCCTCTTTATCTTTTAAAAAATGTTTCATCTTCTCCATCTCATTTACGTTGTATCTATCTTAACATTTTTTAGGTCCCAACAATAGAACCATTGTTAGCGGTGGTCCATGGGATCACTCATTAAGACGTGCTATAGTTATATTCTAGAATATTTCACATCATTAATCCACACCAAATTCACAAAACATGGTGTCGTAGAACCATGAAAACACTATTCGGATTGCAAAATGGTTACATAATCTGAATATAACATAAGGAAAACATGAAAAGTAGAGATAGACTTCACATATCATGAATTCAAATTACCATAGGAGCCAAAGCTAATAATAATATATTAATGTTTAGAACTTAGTATTAATAATCCAACCATCTACATAATGTGCTTATATGGTTTTATAACAAGTAAGGTGATTGTCAACAATCGGGAACCTTTGTTTTCTCTTATATGGTTAGAAAAGAATTTAACATTCTCTTCCTAAGTTGGAGGAGAAATACATATCTAATTTTTTTCTTATTAAATATTTACACTTGTAGACAAAAATTCACTCACTGGGGTACATTTCTAGGTCCAAAAGAATACTAATGTATATATGATTCCTAAGCAAGAAAACTAGTGGTTGATAACTATATTTGGCCTCTTTTCTTTGTTTATTACTTTCTATTTGGTCTTACACACCCTACATCCCTGACTAAACTTGACTGGTTTATCCTTTATGGCCTCGATCCACCGACACCTAGTTAGGACACCGGCACCAGGCACTTCGTCCATGCGGGTGCTCTTGACCCTTTCTTACCTTTACTCACTCTTTTTGGGTCTCTTTTATCTTTTAGGAATCTTTTTCACTTATGGGTTAGTCTTCCAGTTTTCAATTATAAAATTCAAACAAGGGAATCATATATATACTTAGTTACTTCTCAAAAATAAGGGACCAAGCACTAGCATTACTATTATCACCTAATCTTGCATCCAAAAGGCACAAGAGCACATCAAAGGAATCCATCTAGCACACTCACTCAAGGGACAAGGGATGCATCACTTCTGCATATACAACATAGGAGGGGAAGTCTATTCTATTCCATCCCACACATTTGTATCTAGATCATTATATATCTTGCTTGTTATCTTAGGGAAAATTACATAAGGGCATCCTAGGGCATCATTACACAAACTTTCACACATAACTACATGGGGTATGATATGTAGTGCAATGCTCATTCATAAGTTCACTCTTCAAGTGACCATCGAGTTAGTCTGGATCCCCATTCGCATTTTATTTTTTAGGTTTGATGTGGTTTATGGGTATGTGTAGGTGAACTTATTTCTTGTAGGTTACTGTGTACCTTCGGCGATCAAGGAGCGAATATCAAGAAACATACAAGGACCAACTATGAAATCCTTACGACATAGAAGAAACCAAATCCCGAGCATTTGGATGGTCACCAGCTCCTAGATCTAGTCAAAGTGATTACAGGTTCCTTTGCCCTACTACGGGTGCCCATGTCCTGTAACGGTCTTGAGTTCCAAATTTTTCAAAGAGTATTTATGACATTGTTTACAACCTATTTCATTATCTTACCTACCTAGATCACTCCCATGTTTCTTAGTAACCAACTAAGTCTTCCTATCTCCCTCTCTTAGGGTTTTATATTTGTACATGTTAGTTTCATAGTCTTTTTGTATTTTAGAACTTGTACATCATTTACTCCGAGTAGTTACTCTACAATATAGATTTAATTTGATTTAAATTCTATTAAATCATACACATACATAAGATATTATGCAATATACACAAGTAAATAAAATGCATCACATCGGGTTTTAAGCCCCAATACCCTTTCAATAAAAATATATTTTATGTGACTTGTCTTCATTCTACTCCTTACATTAAGTATAAATAACCTTATTGATATAAAAATAATGTGATCACTATACCTACACCAATGCAAATTATACCCGTAAAAGAGAGTTTCAATTTGCCAATTCCTATCTTTCTACTAAATATAGAATCAACATTATCATCTTTAAACTGAAACATATCCTTAATATATTCTAGAGCAATCAATTGAAGCTACTTTGTAAAAGACACCATAAAGAGTTTTAATTCCCCTTTTGAAAAATTTAAGACCTTTACTCTAAAGAACCAATTCATTTTTCATTCTCTTTTTTAAAAAGCTTAAGACTTTTAGTCTAAGAAAATATAACAAAAGAGATATTGTGAATGTTTAAAATGGGAGACCACCAAAAAGCATCTCTAAAATAAATGTAAATGTCAACAATTTTACCCACCAAAAACATAAAAAAATTCATAAATTAAAATATCAATTAGTGTTGTAAATTTAGGCGCGACTATTCTCTATACAAAATGTATTGATAGCATGCATGAAACATATATCTCATTGTTGTCCGCTATTTTTTTGTTTTTCAAATAATTTAATCTTTTCCATTTTTTTGTTGAGATACATTGTATTTTTAGTTATGTTGAAAAAAATGTGTTTTTGAAAAAGAAGCAATGACCTATGCTCTTACAGGACCTTTATTGACCAACTTAATTAATATTGGAGCATTAAAAACTTTAATAAAATCTTGTTTTTCAATTAATAAAATTGTGTTTTTATCTATGTTGAAAAACACATTGTATTTTTCAACTAAAATTACCTATTACCAATTTTGATTTGCAAAAAGGACCTATTAACTTTACAAGTTACCCTTGTTGGGAGGGCCATATCACTTTTACAAATTCTTTGCCCTTCCATTCTAAAAATTTTACCTTGGAAGTTTTACCTTATCATGCGAAAAGGATTTGGATTTCGGGTTTTCGCTATGTTTTTGCTTGCGAGAATCAAAGGTTGTCCCAAGTTCCAAAGTTTGAAATTCAAACTTCGAGGTTTTGAATTTGGAAATCGGAGTTTTTATAACCTTTTTGCAAAAACATTTCAAAAAGTTCGAAATCCAAACAACTAAAGTTCTCAATTTCGAAACTTTGGACTTTCAGGTTTCAGAGTTTTAGTGGGCTTATTCGAAAAATTCAAGAGGGAAGTTCCAAAATCTGAAAACCTGAAGTTCTGAAATTCAGAACTTCGAGCTTTTGGGTTTTCAGATTTCAAGGGTCTGATTGTATAATGAAAATGGTTCGTGTGGGAATTTTGGATACCGATCTCTGAAGCATTAATTTCTCAACAACCTCACACTTGTCAACACTTGGGTATTGATTTTCCATTTTACCTATAAAATCTTCATTTTTTCCCTGTCATTTTCACTCGGTAATGTACTCTGACACACTATATTTTACTGAAACCTTCGAGGTACTTCCATAGGCATCTTTTAAAGGTAATTTTTTATGTTTTCTTCATTTTTTATTAAAGTTTGGTTTCATTTTGGTGTCTGGGGTTTTTTCTTGCCTTTTCTTGTTTTTTGGCCTTCTCTTCCTCACTATTTTTGGATCTTGTTTTAGCCTCAAATATGGATTTTGTTATTGTGTTCCACTCATTCTCAAGTCTCTTTATCTTGAGAAACAATATTTGTACTCAAAGTTCAAGCTTCATATTGGGCCTCGAAATATTGGCTAAGTACAAGAAGGCATGTGGACGTGTGGGGCCTATATGAAGAAGGGTGTGTAAGGTAAAGGCACGTAGGACATGGTTTTAGAAGGGTTTAGTGGAACCCAAGGCGCGCATGTAAGACAAAGGAAAGGGTTTAAGGACTTAGCCATATTCGGCGTTTAACGAAGCACACAAGAAATGCGTGACCCGACTGAGCATGCGGAGTGGATAAGGTGCCAACTTGACAACTCAATGGTCAGGGAAGGAATATTCCATGTGATGGAAGGATCCAGAAAGACATCATTGCATAAAGTGGAGAGCTCACATGTTAAGAAGCATGCTCCATTGAAGGACCACATGGACACTTGGCAACTGATCTATTACTTCAGGAAGTCATGGTGGTGGATGCTAAAGCTATATATAGAGATGTTCGGAGGTAGAAGGAAGGGACGACTTTTGAGAAAAGTGTGTGGTCACTAGTATCACATGTTAGGAATATCCTAACTATTAGTGCTTCATTAGTTAATTTGTGTGTAATAATTATTTAAGTAAGGAATATTATGTTATATGGTTGTCAATAAAACAACATATAACAATTGTTTGTTGGTGAGTTTTAACCACTCACGTACATGGAGTGTGGGAGAGATTCATGGAAGAAGTAGTTAAGGCTACCTCCTAAAGTATAGGAATTATATGTCCTATATATATGTAAATGTATTATGCATGGAATGAATGAACAAAGATTTTTTGAATACATCTTTTTATACCCTATTATCTGGTATCAGAGCGACTATGAGATCCTAAGCATTATGTGGGCAAATCCATTGTGATTCCTAGTTGCCCGTACATGGTTTAATTTTTTAATAAGTTTTGTTGTTTTTTAGAATCGAGTGTTCCTATTTTCAATAAGTGGAAATTTCACATTGAGGGGGAACATGATCCAATGTTCCATTTCTAGTATGTCATCTTTTTCTATATATGTATGAGCAATATATTTCAAATCAGAATTTCCTATGTTATTCCTTACAGTGAGATGTGATGAGGGCTGAGAATAGTACTTGGCATATCATGATGTGGTTGTAGGTAAACCACTTGAAAACCTTCATTTGTGGTTTGTGGTAAACCAATAGCAAAACCACCATTCTTGGTTGTTGGAAATTCATTCGCAAAACCATCACTTTATGGTTTGTGGTAAACCAATTGCAAAACCACCATTCTCGGTTTTGGTCAACCGTTTGTAAAACCATCCTTGAGGTTTGTGATCATCCTGTGAAAATCACCAGATCATGAGTAGGTGCAAGTACAAAGGCAGGTTTTCCCATGTTCGCACTAAGGGGGGGAATGTTAGGAATATCCTAACTATTAGTGCTTCATTAGTTTATTTGTGTGTAATCATTATTTAAGTTAGTATATTATGTTATATGGTTGTTATATAAAACAACATATAACAATTATTTGTTGGTGAGTTTTAACCACTCACGTATATGGAGTGTGGGAGAGATTCGTGGGAGAAGTAGTTAAGGCTACCTCCTAAAATATAGGAATTATATGTCCTATATATATGTAAATGTATTATGCATGGAATGAATGAACAAAGATTGTTTGAGTACATCTTATTATACCATATCATCACATAGTGATTAAAGAGGTGGAGCTCTACAGAAATAGTGATGGGTTCTAGGGATTCTCATTAGGAAGGCTATAGGAGAGATGACATATCTAGAGGGATGGGTCTATGAACATATTTGTAATCTAGAAAGCATAGTTTAGGATTCGATGTATAAGTCTTATCTGCATTAAGACATTTGGTCTGTAATGACCTTGAGGAATGTAATGTGGTTACTGAACAGAGAGTAATATGAATATATGGATTTCTTTTAAAATATATACATTGTTCATGGGTATAAACCCTAGTTCATTTTCTTTGTATTATCATATCTGTTATCTATTTGATATTTTCCTTGTTATCTAAATGGATGCATTTATATAGTAACTCATCCTAAGACCCTCAGAATGAATGCATGGTTCTTTCCCTTCTTGCATCTAAGCTTCTATTAGTAGGGGATGTATTCTCACAAAACTCACATAAAGGAGGGGTTTGGCACCCACGCATGCCTCAAGTGAGCACTCGAGCTCCATTTGGGTGATAGGCCGATGCACAAGGGATTAAATTTGTTGTTATAAGGGCATAAAAATGACTACATCTTGGTTCCATTTCTGGGACCTCTTTTGAAGTTATTGTGAGAAATGGCATACATCTTGGTCCCTGTGATGTGTGATGACCGAACGTCTGACCTTGGAGAGTGTTGAAGCATGGTTCAAGAGCATGAAGGACGCGTTTTCTCAAATATTTAGCTTTGGACTGAGTTCAATGCATGTGGATGGGTAGAAGAAAACATGTACTATGAGTCTGCAAGACGTTCTTGATGTTTTCTAGTAGATCTATATGAATGGATTTCAGCATATGCATCAGATCGAGTGGTATTATATATTGCATGCATGGACCCAATGGAATTACAGGAGGCTGCATGATGCGAGATCTTACTTGGATGCGTGTTGTTGACAACGCGAAAGAAGTCCCGACTAGTTATACTCTAGAATACACCATTTCTAAGTATTCTAGCCCAGATGTTGTTGAGTTCGAGTTTATGAGGGAGCCCAGAGGATCATTTTTACATGTTATCCCTTTGGCTATGAAGATCTTGATCATTACCCTAAGTTTAGAGGCATTCCCTATAATCAGCTAAGCTTATCTGAGTGTTGGGCGAGGAAGCTAGGGTGGTGGAAGATGGCAGAGATTGCGGCTGAAAAAGAAAGAGAAGATAGACGACTCAAGTATAGTGAATCTCGTGAAAGGGAGATGGCTAGACAACGCGAGGTTTCAAGTGTGATGGATCTATGGAGGCACACGTTGCGGGAAGGAATTGAGGTTCACATAGAGGACGTGGAACCTGAGTAGTTTTTGTTACCCCATCTTGGCAAGCATGGGAGAGAAGTCCCTTTAGCTTCTGATGAGAGTTCATCACATAGAGAAAGAAGAGCCGTCATCGTGCATCTGGACCCACCTGGTGACCAACCCCGGCACTTGGTTTTCCATAACAATGAATAAGTATTGATAATTCGGTTGGTATTAGTGGAAGTAATTGATCTATGCCTAGGATATATAATTTCTCATTTGGGACGTCCATGGCCACGCAAATAATTCCTGTATTTGGAGGAATTTTTGGACAAGGTGCAAATACACAAGGTTTGGGTATCACGTCTGGAAGTGGCATGGGACACACAACTGGCAATGAGACAATATCAAAAACCATCAGTGCATAGTTAAGTGGGACGTTGGGGACACTAGGCACGACCACTTCAGGCCATTTTTCGGCTACATGAGGTGGATTTAGTGGTGTAAGGGCTAGAGGACCTAGTGGACCTAGCGGATCCTGAGGAGGATATAGTGGGTCGGGAGGGATAGGACTTGAGTGGGTCTAGTGGATCTAATGGAGGAGAAAACACCAAAGGGAACTAAGGTTCTTGATCGGGGAGGACAAGGGTCAGCCACCTCCACAAGTATTCTTTGAGATGTCTTTATACTTACCAAAAATTAGAGGTATTGAAGATGTTACAGAGCATGTGCACAGTGTGAATTTCTATGGTGCGCGAAGGGGATCACTACCCGGAGCAAAAGGAAAGTCATTTTTAACGACGTTACATAGGGCACACGCATATTGGTACTATGCAAGTATGACCCTCACTAGATGGTTGTGGACTATATTGCATTGAAGAACACCTTCTTAGCAGAGTTCCATATCCCCGAGTTCGAGAAAAAAAAGCATCAGCACCCTAAAGGAAATCCAACAAGAAATGGCATAGAGTGTGCGGGATTATGACACATGATTCAAAACTCTCTTATCAAAACTATCCTATGACATACACCCCTCTTAACATGCTCAATGGTTTGTTGGGGGATTGATAACACTATTTAGAAGGGCACTATCACACAATAATTTCACAAACCCACACTGAGGCCTTGGAGGATTCCCTGCATGTTGAGGCTATTGGGAGCATTAATACCAGTGTGAGCCCTTTCTAGAGGCTCAAATTGTTGTAATGGCAAGCAGTTGGAGAAGTTATCCATAAATTCAGCGCATGAGGTTTGTAGTGGTCTTTGGTGCACATACTATGAAGTGGAAGGGCATGAAAAGGATAGTTTCCCTCATAAGTAAGTATGCATCATGGCGATAGACTATGAGATTTTCCATGGGGATCATGATGCAAATAGGTGTCCTCTACTACAATGCACAATCCGCAAGAATGTTTCTTGCTATTGCAAGATTTGTACCTTTATGACCCATGATACCAAGGATTATAGGTTGATTGACCAGATTCATGATGTTATTGATCTTGGTGTGTACCATACTAGCCTTATAATTGGTTACAAGGATGATAATCACCTCTATGAAGGGCGCGTAGATGGAGGAGTGCGTCGAAGAGGATTTCACGGAGGATTTCGTGGTCGTAATAAGCTATGAAGAAAGGAAGGGGTGAATTCCGTGAGGAACCTGTTATAATTGTGGGTCTATAGAGCATTATAAGCGTGAGTGTCTTGATCTATTACGGTGTTCATGGTAATCTTGAAAGAAACATAAGTACAAGGAGTGCCCTGAGTTGTTTGAGCACATGAGCCAACAACACAGAAAGACAAAGTGTTTCGGATGGTAAGTATAAAGAATGCTAACCCTCAATGGATGTCAAGAGTGACATGTGAGTCAGGATTAGAACCTATACTAGTGACAACACGAGTAGAGGTTGCGTGCGTAAGGGAGATGCCAAGACAAAATTTTGTTATTCAGGGGAGAAGTGGTACATGGGAAGTATCCGGAACCTATTCATCAAAAGGAAGTGTACCAAGAGAATATGGATGTGATTCGGGCATTACAAGGAGAGATTCAGTGTCTAAAGGAGTAGTCAAGGAAGTTATATCAAAGGAAGAATGTTGAGGCTCCGCAGAAGGATTTGGATGAGGTCAGGGAAGTGTGTAAAATGTTAAGGTAGGATAATATCATTCCCTTGCTAGGAGAATGGTTATGGGAGAAGATACCATGCACCGGGGAGAGAGTGCAAAAGGTAGGTTCTACATGCCAATATTCCTCCTCATATCCTTGACTATGATAAAGAGATTACATTAAATGCGGTTGTTGATGGGTGGCTTCTGAGCAATATCCTCATCAACACAAGAGTGGAGGTAAATGTTCTCACCTTGGATGCATGAAAAAAATGGGAAGGCCTGCATTACAACCATCTTCGAATGTGTTGTATATGGAAAAAATACAAAGGCAATGCCCATTAGAGTCTTGAAAGATGTGGTTATCACTATTCAAGGGGCCAAGTTCACTAAGGACTTTGAAGTCTTGGTGCTCACTGATGCGGATAATTTCCCAGCATTACTTGGGTGCCCTTGGTTTTATAAGAATAATTCTGACATGTTGTTTAACAAGGGGTATATCAGTTTTGAGAATAAGGAAGAAAGGGTGATCATCCATTTAATGAGATGTGAAATCGATTGCCCAATACTAAGCCCTTAGGAGAGGAATTTCTTGACAGAATCTATGTGCACTCCATCAGAGACCCTGAAATAATTCATCCTACGAAGGGTTATCTAATTTTAAGATGCTCAGTCAATGAGTGATACAACTATCATAGCATATGTCAATTAGGTGCACAAGGCTTATGAATTGATTAGGTGACAATGGAGAGGATCTGTAAACAAGGGTAACAAAGGAACACTCATTCAAGTGCATGGGAAGAAAGAAGCTACCAAGTTACTCCGAAGGAGTAAGCCCTGATGATTTCTTACGAGAAATGGAGGCTCAGTGGAAAAATGAGGACGAAAGGAGAAGTATGCAGTTATAACTTACTCGGGACTACAACACGTTAGAGGGAAACACATCACGAGAGTCTCCTAGAGTGGCATGAGGTAAGAGTCACATTTTCTGTAAGGTTCTATAGAAGCAACGCGCCCACTGTTATCCAAGACTACCATGGTAAAGAACCCGCCTTGTTTCATATCTAATCTTGTGAGAAGTTCTGGATGGGAAGCATAAAAGCTTTACCACCTTCAATATGGGTACATAAGTTGTATTCCACTTTACAAGGTTATGCATGCACATGGTATATCCACTTAGATACATGCCGTCAGAAAAGGAATTCACAGGAGTTAATGACTGATCTCATTCAAGCTTTTGAGTATCAGAGTACCAAACCATCAGTGGATAAGGTGTTGCAAGTTGTTAAGCACCTTACAATATGAGATATTGCCACGATGGAAGATAGGCTACTAGATTTGTTAGGTGAACCTAGTTTGGAGATGCACTTCGATGAAGAGGAATCAGAAGAGATACAGTTTGAGCGCACATGTATTGAAAAGGAAAAAGGAAATATGGTCTATGTAGTAGATGGTGAAGAAATGGAAAGTTTAGATGTTAACCATTCTAAAGGTACACATGAAGTCATAGATAGCATTGATGAGAGAGCATACACCTACCATGAGCCCTTGAAAACAAAGAAGGTTAACATTGGGACAAAGACAAAACGTAAAGAATCTATCATTGGGGATTATTGATCGGAGAAAGATTTTTCAAAAATCATTGATCTATTGCATGAGTTTCAAGATCTATTCCTGTGAGGGTACCATGAATTCAAAGGCATCCACCATTCCTTGGGGGATATGAAGATCAATTTGAAGGAAGGTGCATTCCTGATTGAAGAGGCCTTATCAGATGAATCTGAACTTGCGCGTATAGGTCAAGGAGGAAATAGATAAGATGATCGCTTCAGGCATCATTAAGGATGTGGAGGAATCATAATGAATAAGCCCAATGGTCATCAGTATCAAGAATGATGAAATAATAAGGATCTGTGTTGACTACATGGACTTGAATGTAGTATGTGTCATCGATCCTTTCCCAACCCCCTTTACTAAAGAAGTTATAAAGGGAGTAGCCGGGTGCGAGGTCTACTCTTTCATGAATGGGTTCTCAAGGTATCACTAAGTCAGGATTGCAAAGGAAGACCATATAAATACAACTTTTGCCACTGATTGGGGAAGCTTTTCTTATACACTCATGCCTTTTGGATTGAAAAATGTGCATGTTGTATTCTAGCGCATTGTGGTACAAGCATTTCAGGATTTCATCCACAAGTTTCTTCAAGTCTACCTGGATGAATGGACAGTGTATGGGTCGGTAAAAGACCATTGTGACAATTTGAGGTTAATGTTTAAGAGATGTCGGTCAGTTGAGGATATCCCTCAACATTAAGAAATGTGTCTTTTCCACTCCATTTGGAACCTTGTTGGGGCATATTATATGTAAGGAAGGCTTACTAGTGGATCCCACCAAAGTTACTGAGTTATTAGGAGAGCCTACTAGTCAAAGCACGGTGCACAATGATTCCTTGGGCATACAGTGGTACTATAGGAAATTCATCAAGGGTATGCCAAGATCGTCATTCCCTTAGAGGAAGTACTCAAGCACAAGAGTGATTTTCATTGGGGAGAGGCGTAACAGAAGGCATTTGACACTTTAAAGGATAGACTTGTCACTACGCCCATACTACATTTTCCTTCTTGGGATAAGCATTTTCATGTGCATGTTGATGCCTCAAGAACAACCATTGGAGCAATCTTAAGCACAACTTGGTGAGGGATTGTTGATCACCCCTTGTGTTTTGCAAGTAGGAAGTTGACACCAACGTAGAACAAAATTACACAACTTCTGAGCGTGAAGCACTATCAATGATCTACGTGATGCGTAAGTTCGGATGGTAGCTATTGGAAACACCATTTATATTCTATACATACCATATGGCACTAAAATACTAGGTGAACAAGCATGTTCTATAAGGGCGCATATGTCATTGGGTCTTGTTATTTCAGGAATTCGAGTTTTCAGTTGTGGTAAAACAAGGAAGAGCAATTCAAGACCTGACCACTTATCAAGGATTGATTGAGGAGGACACACAAAGAATTAAGGATACCATGCTAGATGTGTAACTATTTAGGTTGTGCATGCACCCTCGGACTTAGAAGATATTGTGGTTTCCCTTAAAACAAGTATGGCACCATAAGGGATAAAGGCTATGGAGAGGAAGCGTTTCTTATACGCACCACACCTTACATGTTGATTAGTGGAGATCTATATAAGTTAGGATGTGATGAGGTTCTGTGCCGATGCATATTAGAACATGAGTGTGTGGAAATTATGGAGGAAGCGCATGGTGGGATTGCAAGAGGACACTATGTAGGAAATGCTACCGCGTGGAAGATTCTACTTGCAGGGCTTTGGTGGGAAACCATCTACTAGGATTGTATTGAATTTTGTAAGGCTTGACCACCATCACAACACCTATGAAAACCGGAAAGAGGGATGAGATGCCATTAAGGCCAATAGCTAGTGCAAATCCATTTGAAAAGTGGGAAATCAACTTTGTAGGACCCATTTCACCGATCGTGGGAAGGACTAGTTCACGGTATATCATTACTTATACCGATTATCCGACAAGATGGGTGGAGACAACACCTACAAAGGATTTCACTACAATGACATCCGCTAGATTTTTATGGGAGAACATAATCAGCATATATGGATGTCCTTTGAGATTGACTAGTGATAGGGGTACACATTTTCTCAATGAAACGGTCGAGGATTCTACTAGCAGAGAGTTTATGGTGGTCCATCACAAGACCACCCCTTATCACCCTCAAGTGAATGTAACTACTAAAGCATTTAATAATATATTGAGTCACACATTTACCAAGATTTGTGATGTTGGAAGACAATATTGGGATGAAAAAGTATCAACCCATTCTATAGGCATACAGGACAACCTACTAAATATTGAACAAGGCACACCGTTTTAATTGGTGTTTTGCGTGGAGACTATTTTTCCGTTGAATTCATGTTACCATCAACTTTGCATAAGGCGTGTGCAAGAGGTATAGATGATGAACAAGCTCTCGAGGAAAGGATTGACATATTGATGCAATTAGACGAAAGGAGATCACTTTCACCTGGAGTCGAGAAGACTAAAAAGGCCAAACAAAAGGCATGGCATGATCGTCATATCAAGAAAAAAAGTTTAAGGTTGGGCGAGATGGTTACGTTGTATGATTCAAGTATCTACGCCATCTAGGAAGTTAAAAGTAAATTGTTTGGGCCCTTACATCATCTCGTACATCCTTGATTCAGAGTGCATGTCGATTACAAGAGTTGGATGGGAAAACGCTAGTGGCCATTTTAATGGGAGTAGTCAAGCCCTACTATAAATAAGTCTTCCTAGTGTTTGTAAATAAGGCATTATTTCCAGTTAGCTTAGGATTTCCCTTTATGCATTTTTATTTTCTTTGTGTTTCCCTTTCTCATTGTTTGTTCCTTTTTGTTGTTCTGTTTTACACCTTGTGCGGTAACCACATTATTTTCAAAAGGTTGTGCATGCATGCAGAGGACCATGCATCTGTTTTAGTGTGGGGTGGAGTAGTGCGAAGTGAAATATAAGCTGGCAGTAAAATTTAAATATCCCGGTTGAAGGATAAAAGCACGTGGGAAAATAGTGGATGAGAATGGTTGGTGTTAGGATAAGGCTTTATAAAGACCACATACTAGAGAAGGAAAAGTGCAGGAACAACATGAGGTAGGCAAGGGAAAAAATCGGGTAAAGGGATAAGAAGAGGTGCCTTCGGCACCGCAGACGCGCACATATGAGTCTTGATCAGTAAGGATTTTTGCACGCTAGAAGGTTGTAAAGAGTTTTTCACGCAGGATTGGGCATGTGGGTAAGGGCACTTAAGGTCATATTTAGTGGAAAAATCTACATTTAATGCTAAGTACATTGGTAGGTGGCATAGAATTTATTGCTGGAAAGGAGGAAAAATCTATAAGTATGAGGTCGGGCGAATCATTATTTTACCTTACGATTACAAAGTGGAAGAGATCTTGCGAACTAGGGCATCTAGAGAGATTTGTGTGAAGGAAGAAGAATCATAGAGATCTAAGCGCGTGACAACGGTTGATCTGGAAACTGGAGTGGAAGGATTACATGGGCATGGGGAGAGTTATTTTGGAATACGCCATATTATGGAAGGGTTTTCCTAGTTAGGGTTTAGTAGCTAGGGCATGGAGGTAAGAGGATTCTTCGCGGAATTGAGCCTTAGAGTTGAGTATAGTAGTTGAGCAAAGTAGTTGAGCAAAGCAAGGAGGAATTTAGGTTTTAACCTGACAAGTAGAATGGCACCAAAGAAGGCAACCATCTCGCCAAAGAAAAAGAAGGGCAAGGGATAAGGAAAACAAATTGCTAGTTCCACTGAATAGTGGTATGCAGAGATGTAGTACCCATATGGAGTGTTGCTGGGAAAAGAGTGGGAATTTCACTTGAGGAAGATGGTCGTAAGCAACTAAAATCATCACATGAGCACTACAGAAAAAGAGATGGCGTTGGAACTGGTTCGTCCAAATAACAAGAGGACACTAGAAGGAAAGCTAATCTACAATGACGAAGTGAAGGTGAAGTTAGAGAAGGCCAGGTTGCTACAAATATATGAATTTCCCTATCTTGGAAAGCCTGAGCGGTTATACTAGTGGTTGATGTCATGTGTACACGAAGACCACTTATATTTTGTAGGCCGCAAAATGCGCATAACTCCTCAACTTATCGAAATTTCATTGTCCTAAATTGTGAAGGAGACTCCATAGATTACGACTTAGATGATAAGGAGGCCATCAAGGAAACTGTGGAGGCCTATGACTACAAGAAGGGTTAGCGCTACTTTGATATCTCAGATATCCCTAACCTTATTATGAGAATGGATGCACGCTTGGTTACCAAGCTGAATGATCAAGAAGGGTGGATACAAATGAACAAGCCATGGTGAATGTATAATGGAAGATCTCTGAAGGCATCTTTTACAACTTATCCACCTAAATTGTAGATGAGATGATTACCAATGCGTAGGAAGGAGAGAAGATATTGTTCGACAACATTCTCCTCACCATCATTTTCTCAGAGATTGGATTTCCCGATAGGATAGAGAACTTCATATGGGAGTATCCAGAAGAGAATCCCTCACCCGCAAAAAGGTTTGAGAAATAAACGTGTGAGACCATGACGGAAACTCACAAGACGCTACTGGAAAAATGGTATAAGTGGATGCGTGACACATTCGGTTGAGTGGAGGATACCTGAGTAGTTTCCCATGCTCGTAGATGGGGAAGTGGAGTTTGTTATATATCAACATTTTTGTATTGGCCAATTCACCTTAACAGATGGGACTAAGAGTCCATGGTGCAAGCTATCATTTTCCTTCACCTCGCAATACTTCCAAGTGGGGGTCGAGTGTTTTAAGGAGGCCAAGAGACTAAGGTTTGACCTTAGTGAGGTAGACTAGGACCAATGCGAGCTACGTAGGAAGATCGTATACCAAAAAAGCACGCATATGTGGAGAAATATGTCTCCCATGAAGTGCAGATGATGAAACCAATAACGCTACCGATCACCGGAAGGGCTGCAATAAGGGTATATCTGCACATAAGGCCAAATTTTGAGAAGGGTGCCTACATGGAGAATGATGTCTCCATTCCAGAAGACCCCACATGAATAAAGAAGGCCACGCCAAAGAAGAGGGAGAGAGAAGAGGTACAGGAGAAGAAGGCACCAAGTGTGCAGAAAACACAATTTGTGGGCACGCCAAAAACAAGTGCTAAGCCAAGCACTTACGCACACAGGATAGAAGTCCCTAGTCAAGGAGAAGACCCCAGAAGAAAAGGCACCAGAGCAAGAAGAGCCCCTCACAAGAGAAGAGTCGCCAAGGAAGGATTTTCCCACTGAAGAGAAAGAGAGGGAAGAGTCTCCTATAATGGAATCTTCAGTTAAGAAGAAACAAAAGGTGATGGAGAAGGCAAACTTAGAAGAAATGGAAGGATTAGAGGACTACATGGGCAAGAGGGATGACAATGAGGATGAAGAAGTTCATAATCATCCGTGTATGATATACATGATTCAAAAGAAGAAGGAAGCGAAGGGAAGAATGGCGAGGAAGATGTAGATGCTCACGGCAACGGGTGAGTGAAGAAGTAAACACAAGAGATCGAGAGGACTGAAGCCTCACCAAGGAACAAATATAAGAAGCCACGGAGAGAGAAGTGGAAGGCATCATCGAAACGTTAGTGGAGCAGGAAGTAGAGCGCAACGTAGATGAAGTGATGAAGGAGATTAAGGAAGAAAGTGTTGGAAAGGAGTATGACATGGCATGGGCGGAGACCCCGACCTAGCAGCAAAGAAGGTTGCGTGAACAGGTGGGAAGAGCGTAATGGCAGCACAAGGGCAAGGAATGGGTTACATCAATGACCCAAGAAAAGTGCTACGCGCGTGCTTCCAGAGCACCGTGCCCAACAGAACAACTCAGTAGCCATGACATCATTTGATGTAGAAGGTGCATACCCATGAACCAAGAAGATGTTATCTTGGGCATTTTAATCCCATGTCGATGAACCTAAGTTTGAGGTAAGCCAAGGGGTGATAATGAAGATGCCAGAGATAAAAGAGATAAACCCCTTGGTTAATGCTCAATGGTTGTCAGATGAGCAAGTTTGTAATGCACTCAACAATGTTTCAGTTGAGGTTGAGGCTAGAATTTTTGGAAGGAATGATAGGGTGAGATTCCTAGAGGTGGAATTGGAGAAGAAGGAGGAGGAGCTTCTCGAGAAAAGCAAGGACCTAAAACAAGAATAACTAATCAGTGCACAACTAAGGTGTGAACTGAAATAAGAAAAGGCAAGGGTGCGGTGATTACACAAGAAAATTTAAATGATTACAGATGTTATTGTTTTAAAGCATCCTGATCTAGCACCACCCAAGCAAAAATACAAATAAACCTTACTGATGCCTCGGAGGATTTGACTCGCATCCTCACAATGGAGAGGCAGCCACTTGCCTTAGAATCCATGAAAAGAAGTGTTAGTGCACCAAGAAAGAGAAGACAAGCTGAAGGTCATAGGGATTGTTTCTCAGTATACCAAACTCCTTGCGATGTGAAGGCTACCCGTAAGTTGTTGAAGCTGCCTATGATAATTGTGTTGATAGAGATAGAGTAGCAAACATCTTGGTCACTACACATGAGACAGAACTCGAGGAGTTCTAGGAGAAGAATAATGGGAACAGAGCAGAGCGGGATGGGATCTTGGCCGAGGTGGAGAAGAAATCGAGAGGCTATCGAGACCCTTCGGGATTTGATCAAAAGCGGAAAAAGGAATTATACCCCCAAATCACCTGCAGGATGGATGCCCTCGAGGATTTGGGAAAACAAGCTGGAAGGATTTTTAAAACAATGAGTGCGAGGGGAAAGGTCTAAGATTTGAGGAGGTAAGCGCCTAGTAGGTGACCTCACACAAGTGTGCAGACCAAGGTTAATGTTTAGGAGAAGCTAGAGGAAAATATAGGGAAGGATTTCCCTCTCCTCCTTCAACAATGAACATGTTTTCCTTCATTTCCCCATTCTTTCTCCCAATTCTTCATTCCTTCATTATTTTTCCAACTATTCAGAGTCCACCATTCTTTATTCATTGAAGAGAAGTGTTTTCGAGATGGACAGAGAGCAAGCTTAGTGTGGGGTGATGTTTGGCCTCAAAATATTGGCTAAGTACAAGAAAACATGTGGATGTGCGGGGCCTATATGAAGAAGGGTGTGCATGGTAAAGGTGTGCAGGACATGGTTTTAGAAGGGTTTATCATAACCCAAGGTGAATGCGTAAGGCAAAGGAAAGGGTTTAGGACTTAGCCATATTCGGCGTTTAAGGAAGCACATGAGAAAAGCATGACCTGACTGAGCATGTGGAGTGGATAAGATGCCACCGGCAACTTGATGGTCAAAGAAGGAATATTCCATGCGATGGAAGGATCCAGAAAGACATCATTGTAGAAAGTGGAGAGCTCGGATGGGAAGAATTATGCTCCATTGAAGGACCACATGGACACTTGGCAACCGATCTATTACTTCAAGAAGGCATGGCGGTGGATGTTAAAGCTATATATAGAGATGCTCGGGTAGAAGAAAAGGATGAATTTTGAGAAAAGTGTGTGGTCACTGGTATCACATAGTGATTAAAGAGGCAAAGCTCTGCAGAAATAGTGATGGGTTCTAGGGATTCTCATTAGGAAGGCTATATGAGAGATGACATATCTAGAGGGATGGGTCTATGAACATCTTTGTAATCTGGAAAGCATAGTTTAGGATTATGATGTATAAGTCTTATCTGCATTAAGACATTTGGTCTGTAATGACCTTGAGGAATGTAATGTGGTTATTGAACAAGAGAGTAATATGAATATATGGCTTTCTTTTAAAATATATACATTGTTCATGGGTATAAACCCTAGTGCCTTTTCTTTGTATTATCAGATCATTATTTGTTTGATATTTTCCTTGTTATCTAAATGGATGCATTTATATAGTAACTCATCATAATACCCTCGAGAATGAATGCATGGTCATTTCCTTCTTACATCTAATCTTCGTCGATAGGGGATGTATTCTCACAAAACTCACATAAAGGAGGGGCTCGACACTGTGCGTGCCTCGGGTGAGCGCCAGACCCGTTGGGTGATATGACGATGCACATGGGATTAGAATATTGTTCTAAGGGCATAAAAATGACTACACTTAAAAACTTGTAGGCATCAGATTTCCCCATATTTTGGAGAATTGAAGGAGTTGTCATTATTTTGTGTTCATCATTTGAGTTTTAAGCTTTGGAGTTCGATTTTGCAAACTTGAATTCGGACATATCGGAGATGGGGTGACTTGATTTCAAAAGTATCTTATTTCATAGTTTCAGAGATTATTACTTTTGGAAGTTTCTGACTTCATGTTTTAGAAGTTATCAACTTCGGATTTTGGAAGGAGAAGATTTTGGAATTTCACGTTCTGAAGTTTCAGGAAAAAATTTCATATTTTCGGAGTTAACCTTAAACTTCTTAGGTGTAAAGTCCAAAATTCAAGATTTGGGACTTCATATTTTGAAAGTCGAGGAGGGTTATTTCAGATTGTTTCTTTGGTGTTTGTAAGCTCCAAAGTCTAAATTTTGTAAATTTTCAAACAAGCTAATGTATGATTCTTCTTCAAAAGGAAAAGACAATATGAAGTATACCTATCTAGGGGTATCTTCTCCCTCCAACATATCTTCAGACATGGAGAATATCCGAGACACTAATCTCAAACACGTAGATATGGATGAGTTTTGGCAAAGGGTTAAGGCTCCAAACAAGAAGCCTTGGATGCAAGCAATTTATGATAGTGGGTTTCCTCTTGTAGCTTCTTTTTCATCATTTGTACAATGCCCCGAGTTTTTTCTATCCACAGCCTCACACTTCGACAAGGCCACCCACTCAGTGAAAAATGATGATGGGAATGTTGTAATCAAATTGGATAGTGATTTCTTCAAGGATATTTTTAAACTCCTTGATGTAGAGGGATATGCCAAAATTTCTCCTGAATCCACAACCTGAACATTAGGTGACGAAGAGAAACGTTGGCACAAGGTCGTTGCCAAGAGTTACTTGGCTAAAAATAAAGGCACCGTGTCAAAGATTCCTAAGACACTTCCCTTCAGACTTCATTCAAGAATTCAACAATATAATTACACTGTTGAGCAAGGTTTCAGGACTTCCTACAGTTAGAGACTTTCATGAGTGGATGTTTTCTATACATAGCCACGATTAAGAAAAACAAATAGCTTATTCGGTGGGGCGAGCATATAAGAAATTCAATATGTTTCTAATTAGGAGACGTCGACCTTGAAAAAATTCTTTTTGACCTCTTATCCGGTATATGTGACATATGCAATGTGAGAGTATCTGAGTTAGATCTAAAGGAGTCGAATTTCTATTTAAATATATGACTATTACCCACAACTTACCATGGAAGAAGGTTCTAAACACTTCAGGAGAGTGAATGATGCCTTCTTCATTGTTTTATTGTATTATTTTGATAAGGATTTGTATAATCGGAGAATTTCAGATGAAGCCTGGTGAGAAGTGCGGGAGTGGGGAGGAATTTATCTTCAGTTTCCAACATTTACCTATATCAGAGTGCCAGGGTTTGTAGGAGCTCCAAATAAATTTCCTAGATGTCCTACTAATAAGTGGGTGTTAATAGAGCTAGTTCATCAATTACTTGATTATCATAAAATCCAACATAATCAACATAAGGTGAGAGTCCAGTTTCCCATTACCATAGGGAAATACACATGTGTAAATATTCATAAGGCCAAAAATGTGGAAAGAGAAATGTCTCAAGTCACTCTAAAGACTTTTCATCTGAGGACTAACTTTCATTATTGGGATAAATTTAGTAAAAAGGGTTAAAAGTATACATGTTCCTCAATTAGAGGAAATTTGGATTCCTTCGTCGGGATGAAGTCATTATAAGATAGAGGGAATTTGAGAGATTAAATTTGAGTGAAGTGTCTTACTATGGGATTGCATTTATTCCGAGGTTTTAAAAGATGATAAGCGGTATTGGATCCTTTTTATAAAAGAGATAATGTTGCAAACAAACCATTTCCTTTGATAAATTGGTCCAATCAGAGTACAATGACACCAATGATAGGTCGGGCCTCATCTTAAGGAGAACCTATGAATATCTGGCAACTTTGGGAATCACACCCAAAGTGTCAGATCAACTGTAGAATCAATACAAACCCAGTCAATGAAAGGTCAACCTACTCCTTCGAAGGGTAAAAGGTTAACTCTCATGCCCATTACAAATCCTAGAAATATTTCTTTTGTTCTAAAAGGCTTGGGGTCTTCTCGTGGAGGCTCCTACCTTTGCCAAGATCACACCTACAAAGTTGCAACCTACTTAAGTAGTGGATTTGAGTGTTTCACCAATTATTTCTTAGGTATCACAGTTTCCTTTTTCTTCTTCTCTCCCATCTTCACCACCTTCAAATCCACTTTCCCCCACACCTTTCACCCTTCCTCTAGTACTATCTTCCATTTCTTCCACTCCCATTTCTTCCATTCCATCTCCATCCATGGCTCAAGTTTTTTCCTCTCTCCCTACACTCTTAGTAGGAGAGATAATAGGATCTCCATTTTCCACTCCACTTCCTCAGCAGTTTCCTCCTATTTCTACTTCTATTTCATCTACTCCTAAGGCTATTTTTTCCACTACACCTTCCATTGTCACTACATCACTACCACCTTTTGTGACTACCACCAAGTGTCATTGTATTGTCAAGTGTTCAAAGCTCTATTGTAACTATGCCTTTGATGTCTTCTACATCACCTTCTACTATACCTGAATGGCTACATCGTCAAAATCCTAAAGCGAGAAGAAGAAGGTGCCTATCATTGATGTGGTTGACTTAAGTGTCTTAGATACCATTCCTAAGAGGCAAGCTAAAAGACCCATAATTGTATCTAACCTATCGGTTAACTAGTCTGGGGAAAGGTTCGTTGAAATAGCTACTCCTAATGCCGATAAAACAAAAGAGACAATTACCGCAGTGGACTACCAAATTTCTAAGTTCGCTCTCGAGAGAGCTACTCGCGAAGGTGCTAAATAGGACGTGCAGGTGGCTCTGGGGAATTTGTTGGAGAAATATGATAAAGATAAGGCAACCAAGGATGAGTTGAAGGAAAATTTGAGCATCTCACTACCCTTCTCACTAAGATTAACCATCCGGTGCAATTTACAACCGCCCTTGCCATTTCTTCAAGCTTTTATGATAATTCCTACTATATGGTGGAAAAAATTGGTCAAAAAAGAAGAGCGGCTAAGACATGGATGGAATGTCTGATTCAATATGTTGATCCAATAATCAAAACAATTGTTGATTTGTATAATGATTTGTATGCTGAAAAGGTTTCCGTGATGAAGTTGGATGGGATTCTCACTGAAGAAAATGATAATTTGGATCTTACTTTGAAGACTTGGAGAGAAATTAGAAATGTTGATTCAGATCTGCTCTACAGGAGGGTGTGGTTGAAGATGTTTCAAATTTGTTTAAATTTCGAAGGCCATGGAATTTAGGGCACAAGTATTGTAAGGTCTCATAACAAATTTAGACAAGAAATGAATTGAAGCAGTTGAGGGAATGAGTGATATTTCAGAAGAGTTTGAAAATATCCACTACAAATTTATCAATGAGACCGTTGATGTTCTCCTTATTGATCAAGTTATGGAGAATTTCAAAAGCTTGGTTAAGGAAGATGAAGACGTAACAAAGACTTTTGGCATTGAATCCATTTACAAATTGGTTTCATATCAAAAATTTTTAAATCATCTTAAGAAGGTTGTGAACAAGGTTAAGAGGGTGCCAACCCAAGTTGCAAGGAAATTGAGACTGCAGATGTGGTAAATCAGTATGCATGTGGACCCAGAAGAGGAGGAAGTCCAAGGTATCATCAAATGTTTCTTTGAATACAAGAGTAAAGTAGTCGCGGAGGACAAGGAAGAAAAATCTGAACAAGAAAAGGATGTTGCCAGTCCTAGCTAGGCTTGACAGCCATTGTTGGACAACCTCAAGCTGGACGGAGTCAAAGTTACAGTGTTGACTTGGTCAAACTTGTGTAACTTATTTTACTATTTTTTTGGGAGGTTGTTCCCTAAGACATTAATGCACTCTATTTTTAGTATTTAATTAGTTAAGGGTGGAGCTATAATCACTCAACCTCCTTAGTCTATAAATAGTTAGGCTGCATTATGGATTAAAAACTTTTGGATCTTTGTGAAAGTACTCTCTAGTTTTGGGAGAGTTCAAGAACAAGCTTTGAGCCTTTTAATTATATTCAGAACAATATTTTTCCATCAAGTATCTGGTATATTGTGTAATTCATTGATTTATCTAGCACTTGTGAATGTTAATTCCTTGGGTATGATGGATTAATTTGCCTTTAAATCAGTTATCATTTTCAATTTCTGTGGAATGTGATATAAAATCTTCGTATTTCAGTTGTGGAAAATATTGCTTCCTTTCTGTCATTTGAGTTTTATATTCAGTTATATCAGTGGTTGAAAATATTTTATGAGATGTGCATGCCATATGTTGTTTTGTAATATTGATTGTGCAAACAAAGTAGATCTTTCTGTTCAATTTATTCTTGGTGCATCACCATTTTAGTTGTTTGTTAAACCTCTCTATCCTTTATCTCAAGACAAGTTTTTATTTCAAGTGTTATAGCCTTGCACATTGGTCTTAAATCAAGTGCACCAAGTTTCAAAGGAAGTCGGCCTTCTCCGAAGGTTCATCCCAAGGCGACAAGGTCCCACACCTTGGAGATGTCCCAACGTTGCACGGGATCACTTAGAGATTTGACGATTGCATGATCCATGTGACAACATGACCTACACCCTTACTTGGTCTTTATTAACCAACTCAACTAACACTCAAATATTTGAAAATTTTACAATATTATATATTTATTAAAAAAAATTAAAAACCCAAAAAAACTGTCTTTTTAGATTGACGTTCACAATATATAGAAGTATTAGATTAGTCCAATCTATGTAAAATATGATACATAAATATGTGTTCTACTATAAATATAGTACAATGTATGTATGTGTTCTTCTATATAGATCTTACCCGATTTTTATTCTACCCTACACGGAAATACAAAAATATACTTTGGTATAATTGTGCACGAAGCCCCTTGCGACATTCCAAGTCAGTCTCCAAACATGATGTCACTCCACTCAGCACAATCATTCATCTTTGAATTCGAAAATGTAATTAAAAAGAAAATTGAAATGGAAAATTAAGAGGGCAATTTCACACGCGAACAACATTTTAAATCAACTGTACGTACCCAACGAACATGGGCTAATACTAATCTATATAATCTCTCCCATGCATCCCTCTTCTTTACCATCCACACTCTCTGAAATGGATAGCTTCAATTTCCCGAGAGGGGGAGTCATTCAGCTGGGTTATTCCCCTGCTATTCTTTCCCTTACCCTCGCACCTATTCTTGCCATTCTCCTCCTCTTCTTCTTCCGTTACACTCACCGATCCTCTGTTAAACTTCCCCGGGAAATTTAGGGTTTCCTTTCATTGGGGAGACTATACAGTTAATGCGGGCACTTCGAACAGAAACACCTCAGACGTTTTTT
Source organism: Taxus wallichiana var. yunnanensis (assembly GCA_018340775.1). NCBI lineage: Eukaryota > Viridiplantae > Streptophyta > Pinopsida > Cupressales > Taxaceae > Taxus > Taxus wallichiana. Next base: position 588,254,762 of record CM031244.1, read on the forward strand.
GATGAGAGAGTGAAGAAGTTCGGTCATGTTTTCAAGACTTCGCTCATTGGGTATCCCACAGTTGTACTGAGTGGACCTGCGGGAAACAGGGTTACTTCTGTCGAACGAGGAGAAGCTGGTGCATTCGTCATCGCCCAAGTCTACCCTGAAATTGTTCGGGCAGGATTCTGTTCTGACCAAAAGAGGCGAGGAGCATCGTATCTTCCGTGCCGCACTTGCCCGCTTCTTGCGACCCCAAGCTTTACAGGGTTATGTTTCCAAAATGAATTCAGAAATTCAACATCATATGAATCAAAAATGGAAGGGAAAACATCAAGTGAAGGTGCTTCCTTTGGTAAGAGCGCTTATCTTCAACATTGCAAGCAGCTTTTTTTTCGGTATAACTGACGAACACCTACAGGAACGACTTCATAGCCTTTTGGAAACTATTCTTCTGGGAAGTATGTCTGTTCCGCTCGACTTTCCAGGCACTCGTTTTCGTAAAGCTCTTGAGGCGCGGTCGAAGCTGGACGAAATTCTTTCTTCTTTGATAAAAAGAGAAGAAGCGATCTTCTGCGTTCAACTTCTCACAATCAAGATCTTCTTTCTGTGTTGCTCACCTTCAAAGATGAAAGAGGGAATCCACTGACGGACAAGGAGATCCTTGACAATTTTTCTGTCATGCTTCATGGCTCGTATGAGACCAGTGTTTCACCCACGGTTTTGGTGTTTAAGCTTCTCTTCTCAAATCCTGATTGCTATGAGAAAGTAGTTCAAGGTATGCAAAACCCCTTTATTTTCTTTCATTTAGATATACGCGCAGCTATCTAATTTGTGGTATGTATGACAGAGCAATTGGGAATCCTGTGCAATAAAAAGGAGGGAGAAGAAATCAGCTGGAACGATCTGAAAACTATGAAATATACATGGCAAGTTGTGCAGGAAACTCTGAGGATGTTCCCTCCAGTTTTTGGATCGTATCGCAAGGCTATCACCGATATCCATTATGATGGGTATACAATTCCAAAAGGATGGAAAGTAAGCTCCTTCCATTAATTCAATTCAATTCATGTTTTATGGAAAAAATCACTAATCCGACTCTGATGATTTTGTGAGCAGATATTCTGGTCACCTTATACTACACACGCGAAAGAAGAGTACTTCAATGAAGCGGACAAGTTCATGCCTTCAAGATTCGAGGAAGGCAAATATGTTGCTCCTTACACATTCTTGCCATTCGGAGCAGGTGTCCGCGTATGTCCAGGATGGGAATTTGCAAAGACCGAGATATTACTGTTCGTCCATCATTTTGTTAGAACTTTCAGCAGCTACATCCCAATTGACCCCAAAGAGAAAATTTCAGGGGATCCATTTCCTCCTCTGCCTACCAATGGATTTTGCATGAAACTTTCTACCAGATCTTAATGCAATTGAAAGTATGCATTGTAGGTCCTGTCAGTGTTTTAGTTTAAATCTCGTCTTTTATATATGCGTCTGTACAAGTTTCGTTTTATGAGGTTATCAGTGAAAACAGCCACCTGGTATTTGAATTTTCTATCACAAATAGCCCTTCTCCTCCATGATCCAGTTGTTGAGTTTTCCTTACAGCCATGAAATACTATTTCTTCGCCATTTGGATTGTTAAAGTGTTATCAATTATGAGTGGCATAGAAGAAACTTATTTTACCTATAAGTATGCAAGAATCCTTTTGAGCCATAGTATTTCTCTAGCTGCCATGTATTTTTCTTTTGTTGAAGAAATGATTGGAACTAACTAATACTTCTTCTATTTCCAAGAAATGAGTGTTGTTCTTAAGTTCATCTACAAACCTTAAGTCGATTTTTCATCTTCAAAAGTTTCATGCATGGCTTGCATCTAAATACCTAACTAGCTTGAACCCCATTGCCTTAGAGGATTTGAGTTCAGAAATAGAATAAAGCTCGGGTTTCAAATGAACACATTATTGCTTGTACGCCACATCCAAGTTTTGGGAAGTTGTAAATTAAAACTCGTGATCACATTTTTAAGTAATTAACAACATTATTGGAGGCTAGAGGCATCGAGGGAGGAGGACAAGCAACGACCGCTCGTCGAGTCACCAATGAGGGGTTTGCATAACAACATTGGTGGCATTTTTGTTTTAGTTACGTGTTTACGTTCCGTTGAGGTGTGCTTCATTTTCAGAGTTCTTGTTTTGTGTGGTAGAGAATAAGAACAGAAGATATATTCCTGTTCGCATTTGTAATAAGTGAGCTTCATTTTCCTATGTAAACCATTAATGATGCAAAAACATAATGCGAACAAAAGCACAAGTGTAATGCAAATCATGGATCTTGAAAAGGTTCGTGGATATCCAGAAAATCACATGAGGTAAATAGTTGATGGCTTCTTGTTCATGTCTAGGTTTTTGGTAAACGTAAGGAAACCCATAGAAGGATGATGACAGAGGTCCCTTTTGTTTGTATCAAGGTAATGAGCCATAAGAATGGGCATGGCACTAGAGGCATACATCTGTAATTGTTGGAAGATTGAATGTTTTTCTACTATGTTCGCACTAAGGGGGGAATGGTATGAAACTATGAGTTAGTGCTTACATTATACAAGTTAATAAGTGACGGTGTTATAAATTATTATTGTAAGAATGTATGTTTGTTATAGAGTTGTTTAGCAAACAACTCATATGTTATTTTGTGAGTTACAACTCACATAGAATAGGTATGGGTAGCATATTGTGGTTAGGTAGTTTCGTAGATTATAGGGAAACTAAAGCCTATATGTGTGGAGGGTTGTTTGTTGTACAATTGATCCCAAATGAATACAATTAAATAAAATCGTTATTGTTATACTATGTTAAATTTGAGTTTTTATTGAATTTTTTATTTACAACCCTAACCAAATTTACATTCGTTGGGTTGAGTTTCAACTGCATTATAAAGCTACTCCTAACTAATTACAATTTTGTGCCCATCCCTTCCTTTATATTTTCCTCATTCATTTTATCCTTCTCTCGACTATCACTATCAAGTTGCACGAGTCCTTGTTTACCCTCTCATTCACTTCTATCATTTTCATGATATTTCTCTTTATCCTTTCCAGAGGATTTTTTCCCTCGTCCTCTTCCTCTCTACCCATTTTACTCCTCCTTGCATTTGATTTGGAGTTACCCTTCGCAACATCAGTGCTTCCCCAACTATTGCACTATATTTTTCCTCTTTGTAGTCTTTCTAATTTTATTGTTTCTTCTTTCTAATCCTTCTTCATGGGCACACTTTTTCATCCATTTCCCCTTCATCTTGCCTCTTCTAAGACTACATCCCCTTATTTCCTACCCAAGTGCTCCATGTTGTGTGGAGTATTCAATAGTATGTCCTTTTCTACAATTAGCATCTTTACTAATAAGGGTAGTTGCTCAAAAAAATCCCTCAAAATCTACTAAGGAAACATTCTTCACAGAATCAAAGGAACAAAAAAATTGTACATTAATCTTAGTTACATACCAATCAATTTTAGTTTGCGATTAGTGGTCTACGAGTTCTAGTCCATTTAGTATTTGAATTATGCAGTTTTTCTTTCTTGTATTCTATCCGCACATACTCCTATTTGGTTCCAAGTCTAAAATAATAATGCGCTAGTCTACATATAACCATACAACTTGATATTCGGAGACTCACACAAAATATCTCATGAATATATATGTATGTGTTCCCACTTGAACCTTTGTAGGGATTCTCGTCACATCCTCTTCATCTTTCACAAAATATTTCATCTTCTCCATCTCATTTTCTTTGTAGCTATCTTAACATTTTTCAGTCCCAATAATAGAACCATTGTTAGTAGTGGTTCATGGGATCACTAATTAGGACGTGTTATAGTTGCGGTCTATAAGATTTCACTTTAATCTACATCAAACTCCCAAAACATGGTGTAACAAAACCATGAAAACACTATTCATATTGTACAATGGTTATATAACTAAAAATAACATAAGGGAAAACATGCAAACTAGAGAGAGACTTCACATATCATGGATCAAATTACCATAGGAGCCAAAGATAATAATAATACATTAATATTTAGAACTCAATATTAACAATTCAACCTTCTACGTAATGCGCTTATATGGTTTTACAACAAACAAGGTGATTGTCAAGCAATCGGTCCCTTCATATTCTCTTTTATAGCTAGAGGAGCATTTCACATTCTCTTCCTAAGCTAGAGGAGCATTACATATCTGCTATTTTGGCTTGTATAATCTTTACACATGCATAAGATATTATGCAATATACAAAAGTATACAAACTGCATCACATGAATTCTAAGCCTCAAAACCCTTTCAACAAAAATATATTTTATGTGACTTATCTTCATTCTACTCCTTACATTAAGTATAAATAACTTTATTAACATAAAAATAATGTTATCACTATACCTACACTAATGCAAATTATACTAGTAGAAGAGAGTTTCAAATCACCGTAATGCCCCATCTGGGACACCGAGAAACGCGCTAGACAGGGTAAAATTTTAAGGTAAATTTTTTTTTTTTTTTTGAAAGTGTTTAAATTAAAAGCTAATACCTCTTTTATATCTTTTCGTGGTGACTACTAAGGATATACCATTTATTTTTATTTTATTTTAAAGTCTAAATAATCACTAACCTTTACTCGAAAAAATATTTACTTATTACATTTTAAATTGAACTAAGGTCCTAAACGAATAACTCTAACCTCTTTTATTTAAAGCAAGATGAGGATAAGCTATGGAGTCCCTTTTTTTGTAAACCCTAATTTGAAAATATAAAATTATATACCTATTTATATTTCTTAGGTTAAGTATTATTCTTGTATTCTTTTTTTTTTTTGGGGTTATTAACCCTAATCAACTAAACAAAATCCAACGTATAGATTTGTTTATTGCTGTTCAATGCAACATTTACATTTTATTTGGCTGAGTTGCAAGGGGGCGGAACTATGGAGGAGGGGCGGTGAAAAGAGCCGCGTGGGGGGTTGTGACAGTGTGGGAGGGGCGTGGCGGGAGCCGCGTAGAGGATGGGCGGAGCGAAGCGGGGACAGGGTGGTCTGGGGGCGCGAGGGTAGGGCGAGGGCGCGGCGGCGGAAGGGGTGGCCGCAGGGGGAAACGGACGAGTTTGGAGAAGGGCGGGGCGGGGAGGACAGGCCGCGGTGGGCAGAGAACGAGGAGGCGCGGGTGCGAGGCGGTTGGGGACGGTGGGCGCGCGCCCACCCCATACTCTTTTTTTTTTTTTTTTTTGTCATGCATGCGGGGGGGGGGGCCGAACCCCCACAAGAGATATATTTTTTTTTTTTTTATTTTAGTCTTTCTGTATTTTGTTTTAAATAAATTTATAGAATGTAAGTATATATATATATATATAATGTTTATTATTATCCATATTATAAAAATAAATCAATAAACTTGTTGCCATGCAGATATGTAGATACACACAGCAGAGAAGGAGGTACAAGAATTTTATACAAAGATGCTCTACTCAAACCATAGCTTCACACATACAAATCTGACTCATTTATTTTCAAAGATATCCCAAGAGGATTTTGATCTATGCAAGATCAATTTATCTGATCATAACTGTTAAAATGACAATATTATCAACATGCCCATTTTCCTTTGAACACAAGTACAGCAGATTTACACCTACAGGTAAAATATATTTTTCCATATAATAAAATGAGATTTTTGTTCCATCTAAAGAGCAAGCACAAGTAAATATACAGTTTTGAATATAAAAACCAGCCATCTGCATTTACTCTTAAAATATGTATTGGAAAGAAAACAAACCATTTTTCAATATAATGGAAGACTTATTTTTAAAGGAATAATTTATCAAACAAATAGTGTGGCCTCCTAAGAACACAACTTTAAAACTTCTCTACATGTTATGATTTCCAAGAAGCTATAGTAAGGGAAAACTAAAGGTAAAAATTCTTCAAAATAAAGCCCATCAACTAACAACTCTTCCATTTCAAAAGAAGTTACCTACATGTTTCATGCTTAAGAAATCAACCATTACAATACTTTATCTTGTTCAAATTCACATATGTCACAATACATATCCACCCAAAAAGGGGTCTAATACACTATCTTTTCAAGACAAAAGAAGCTCTCACAAGTCATTCTTATCAAGATACAATGAGCAAAAGAAGAAGTCCAAGAAATGGTGAAGGAGACAAGGGTCTTCATACATCGTCAAAAGCTTCCCAACTCCAAAATCTTTTCAAGGCCAACACCATGAGAAAGGGCTTGTTTAACCACCCAACCTTTAGGCATCATCACATGCCTATCCCAAGGTTGGGATGCATGCTAGCCTCCCCCAAGCCCATGGGAAAGAGGATAGCTAACCAACACTTGCACAAGGTAAAGGGTAGACAAGAATGAAACAAACACACAAACTTAAGACTCACAATCAACACAAGATTCCAACAAACAAGGAGGAGAACCCATGTTCATCCTCCAAAAATGGGGAAGAGAGGAGAAAGTTCTCCTAAAATGAAACATCAATATTACTTGCACATAGAACACAACTTCTTAACCTCCTTATTGCTCCTTAATCACAACAAGACCCTCCTTATTCCTCCCCCTTTCTCCAAGTCCTCCTTGGAAGGATTTTCAAACCCCAAAAGGGGTTTCCTTACCAAGGATGGGGAAGGAGATTCAAGCCAAATGAATCCACTTCCCCACCTCAACCATTGAGGGGAAAAAAAAAATATAAGACCCTACAAGGCTTGGCCATCAAGCCTTGAGGGTTGAGAGGGAAAATTCCCTCTCTCTTCCCCCACACTCCAAACTCCATCATGCCATATGATGGAGGGAGTAAAAACACACACAAACAACACTAAGCTTCATTCAAAAATAAACAAATTTCAACAAACAATCTAACAACTAAAATAAAGCAACACATCTACAAGATCTAAGAGCCTACCTCAAGGAAAGCTCTCCAAAAAGCTTCCTAACTTCAAGATTTCCACCCCTAGCTCCAAGCAAATTCCAAGCTCCAATTCACCCAAGCATCCAAGCAAGAAAATCCAAGCAAAAAGTCCCTTTTTTTCTCCATGAATGAGAATATGAAGAGGAGGGACCAAGCATCCTCACAAATGAGGGGGTGACATGTGTCACCCCTCTCCCTCCTCATGGTCAAAGATGCTAAGACAAAAGAGAGAAAGGGTAAAATTATCTTTTTACCCTCTTCTCCCAAATTTCCTCAAATGTTAGCAAGACAAAACTAGTTGCACTTTTGAAAAACACACAAATCCACATCCCTTACATGGATGTGACAAAACAAGGGTAGAAAGGGAGGGAAAACTCCCTCTAGCCTTGAAAACAAGCCCCCCTACCCATTAGGTAGGGTCCAAGGGCTCATTTTAGTGAAAGGGGGACTCCCAAGCTACAAAGGGGTCCCCAAAAATGCCCAAAATACCCTAATTTCGGGTTTTGCATTTTGGCACAAGGGTAGAGGGTGTGGGGACCACCCAAGGGTCTCACATGTGACCCTAAACCCTTGTGATTAAGAGACTAATTAACAAAATCAACAATTTAAAAGAAAGTGAAATTATTTACTCCCTAAGCAAGTTTACAACTCTACTAACAACCCTAAACAAAAATTAATAAATTAAAGCAAAATACTTTACATACATTGGGGTCACTCAAAGTGCCCAAAATTAACAATCATCTATCCTAGGGCTTCACACAGTGAACATGGCTAGGACTCAGCCCGTGGGCTGCTTGTGCAAGTTTTGAGTAACTGGCCTGAATCCCACGTTCTCCTGTAAACCTGTCACCTGCACACTCATTGCACACATTAACTGCACCTGTCCAATACAATATAAATGACATAGTAAGATATCAATGCATGCTAAACTAACCTAACATCCTACTGAAATCCAGATGTAACAACGTGCACAATTATATTCCATATTCCAAAAGTTAGACAAGATGATAAAACGACATATAATCCCATCATGCAACAACTATCCATCAATGTAATTAGGTTCCAAGCACATCATATTTCATTAGTTTCCATGTCATAACAAGAACAAAAAGCGACAATAAGGAAATTAGGTTAAATTGGCGTTATACGCCTGAATGTCACACATGACTAATATAATCAAATATCTAAATATAATGTCCAAGATATCACCAATCACTGTCAACACATGTCTATGAGCAAATAAACAACAAGCTACTGAGCTGAAGAAAATGTGGGCACTACATCACCAATTCCAATCTTTCCACTAAATATAGACTCAACGTTATAATTTTTAAACTTCCTGAATATATTCAAGAGCAATCAATTGAAGACACTTTGTAAAAGATGTCATATAGAGTTTTAATTCTCTTTTGAAAATTTTAAGACCTTTACTCTAAAGAACCAATTCATTTTTCATTCTCTTTTTTAGTTTAGTTTAGGAAAATATAATAAAAGAGATATTATGAATGTTTAAAATTGGAGACCACCAAAAAGTATCTCCAAAATTAATGTAAATGTTAAGAATTTTACCAACCAAAATAAAATTTAAAAATAAATTAATAAATTAAAATATCAATTAGAGTTGTAAATTTAGGTGATGATTATTCCTTATACAAAATGTATCGATAGCATGTATGACATATATACCTTATTGTTATCCGTTATTTTTTTAGTTTTTCAAATAATTTAATCTTTTCCATTGTTTTGTTGAGATAAAGTGTGTTTTCAAGTTATGTTGAAAAACACATTATATATATATATATATATATATATATTAAACTACTTACTAACTTTGATTCTAAGCAATGGCATATGATATTAGAGGACCTCTATTGACCAACTTAATTAATACTTAACCATTAAAAACTTTTTTAAAATCTTATTTTGATTAAAAATATTGTATTTTCAATTATGTTGAAAAAGACATTATATTTTTCAACATAAATTACCTAATACCAATTGTGATTCAAAACAATAACCAACTCAACAAACACTCTTGACAATATCATATATTTATAAAAACTAAAAACTCTCACGTTTTGGATCGACGTTCCCAATATATAGAACTATGAAATCACTCCAATATATGTATGCGTTCTTCTATAAATATGATACATAGATTTACCTTCTACTATATAGTGTGTATGTGTTCTTCTATAAATATAGTACAAATGTCCGTATGTGTTCTTCTATATAGATCTTACCCGATTTTTATTCACGAAGTCCCTTGCATGACGTTCTCTTTAAGTAAGTCTCCAAACGTGATGTCATTCCACTCATCAAAGAAAATTGAAATGGGAAATTAAGTGGGCAATTTCACTCGCGAACAACATTTTAAATCAACTGTACGTACCCAACGAACATGGGCTAATACTAATCTATATAATCTCTCCCATGCATCCCTCTTCTTTACCATCCACACTCTCTCGAAATGGATAGCTTCAATTTCCCGAGAGGGGGAGTCATTCAATTGGGTTATTCCCTGCTATTCTTTCCCTTAGGGCATGGTCCCATGGAGCCGCTACAGGTTCTATAATGATGCAGCAGGTGGTCCCATGCAAAATTTTTCAACCAGCTACAGGGTAAATTAGAATCTTGCCCAGGAAAGTAGGAGCTCCACAATTTCTGCCGGTTCAACTCCAGGGGGGGCTGAAGAGGGGGCTGACTATTTCCTGCTACAGTTTAGGCTTTTTTTTGTCCAGCTGGCAACCCAAATGCATTCCCGCCAGCTTTTTTGGTCGATTTGGAGGGAGATTTTCACCTTATATACCCTGCATCTGCTCATTATTTGAAAGCAGTGCTTTGGAGGTGGATACTGTAAAAAAAACGAAAATATTGCCATGGGACCCAAAAACAGCTAATATGCTCCTAAATTCGCTCAGCAGCACCCGCTGAGATTTTTATGCAGCCCCCTCTCCATGGGACCATGCTCTTACCCTCGCACCTATTCTTCCGTTCTCCTTCTCTTCTTCTTCCGTTACACTCACAGATCCTCTATTAAACTTCCTCCGGGAAATTTAGGGTTTCCTTTCATTGGGGAGACGTTACAGTTATTGCGGGCACTTCGATCAGAAACACCTCAGACTTTTTTAATGAGAGAGTGAAGAAGTTCGGTCATGTTTTCAAGACTTCGCTCATTGGGTATCCCACAGTTGTACTGAGTGGACCTGCGGGAAACAGGTTACTTCTGTCGAACGAGGAGAAGCTGGTGCATTCGTCATCGCCCAAGTCTACCCTGAAATTGTTCGGGCAGGATTCTGTTCTGACCAAAAGAGGCGAGGAGCATCGTATCTTCCGTGCCGCACTTGCCCGCTTCTTGCGACCCCAAGCTTTACAGGGTTATGTTTCCAAAATGAATTCAGAAATTCAACATCATATGAATCAAAAATGGAAGGAAAACATCAAGTGAAGGTGCTTCCTTTGGTAAGAGCGCTTATCTTCAACATTGCAAGCAGCTTTTTCTTCAGTATAACTGATGAACACGTACAGGAACAACTTCATAGTCTTTTGGAAACTATTCTTGTGGGAAGTTTGTCTGTTCCGCTCGACTTTCCAGGCACTCGTTTTCGTAAAGCTCTTGAGGCGCGGTCGAAGCTGGACGAAATTCTTTCGTCTTTGATAAAAAAGAGAAGAAGCGATCTTCTGCGTTCAACTTCTCACAATCAAGATCTTCTTTGTGTTGCTCACCTTCAAAGATAAAAGAGGGAATCCACTGACGGACAAGGAGATCCTTGACAATTTTTCTGTCATGCTTCATGCCTCGTATGAGACCAGTGTTTCACCCACGGTTTTGGTGTTTAAGCTTCTCTTCTCAAATCCTGATTGCTATGAGAAAGTAGTTGAAGGTATGCAAAGCCCCTCTTATTTTCTTTCATTTAGATATATATGTGCAGGTATCTAATTTATCTAATTACAATTTTGTGCCCATCCCTTCTTCTATATTTTCCATGAAACTTTCTTCCAGATCTTAATGCAATTGAAAGTATGCATTGTAGGTCCTGTGAGTGCTTTAGTTCAATTCTCGTCTTTTGTATTTGTGTCTGTACATGTTTCCACTTATGAGGTTATCAGTGAAAACGGCCACCTGGTATTTGAATTTTCTATCGCAAATAGCCCTTCTCCTCCATGATCCATCCTTAAAAGGGTCCTGGACAGTTGTTCAATTTTCCTTACACCCGTGAAATACTAGGTTCTTCTCCATTTGGATTGTTGAAGTGTTATCAATCATGAGTGGTATAGAATAAACTTATTTTACCTATAAGTATGCAAGAATCCATTTGAGCCATAGTATTTCTCTAGCTGCCATGTATTTTACTTTTGTTGAAGAAATGGTTGGAACTAATTAATGCTTCTTCAATTTCCAAGAAATGAGTGTTGTTCTTAAATTCATCTCTAAACCTTACGTCAATTTTCCATCTTCAAAATCTCGTGTATGGCTTGAATATGAATATCTGACTAGCTTGAACCCCACTGCCTTAGAGGATTTCATGAGTTCAAAATTTTATGTTCCCTTTAGCTATTGGAAAACACTCTTTACTACAACCCAAAGAATTTGTCTAGGTTGTTGCATAAAACTAGAAAGAACACTAATGGAAAAAGAAATGAACAATCTAATTGTGGTTACACATATCATAATTCCAATGAGATATTTGTACTTTGTTGCATTTACAAGCTCAAGTATAATATGACGTTAGCTTCAAATTTTGTTCCATGAGCATGCCAAATAGTTTGATCTGTTGTTCCAATTTTTTTATAATTTTACCAATGTATTTATGATGTATGATAAAATCTACTTGATGTTTGAATTACTTCAATACACAAATAGTACTTCTAATTAATGTATCCCAAAAAAGTTATTTCAACGCCTCTAATACATTCTACTTTGGATTTTGTAGTGCATTGTGCATCCTATGAGGAGAAGATCATCCACGAGATAAAAATAGTTTTTAACTATTTTGACAAATAGAGTTGCCTCAACAAATTCATAACACTATAATTTCGTGTTCGGGAGGTTTGAAGTGAGCTTTTCATACCATGATTTGGGGGCTTGTTTCAACCCATACAACAATTTCCCCAACTTGCACACGTTGTGCTCTTGGTTGTCTACTATAAATATTTTTACTGAATTATGTACACTATTTGTATGAGATCGTCATGCTAAAAATCACTTTTACATCCATATGATGAAATTTCCATTAGTTTAATGATGTTAAAACCAACAAAGTCCAAACAGTAGTTCATTTCATTTTTGATGCAAAGGTCTCATTATAGAATATCCCTTCCTTATTAAAAAGTCACTTTACAACAAGTCTTTCTTTGTGTTTTCAAGTGAGACATTTTCTTTGTATTTATTGTGAAAGAACCACTTATAAACAATTGGTTTACAAATGATAAGAGGATCCACAATCTCCGAAGTTCCATATTTTTTACAAAGGCGCACCATATTCACGTTTTCTTCACTTTTCTCCATGCATCCAACTTTCCGCTTGTTCGAAGGAGGTTGATTCAAATTCAAAATAAATATTGACCTCTTCTTCTTGACAATAAATATATAGTTTGTACCCAAATGTGCCCTCCATGGTCCAATTTCTAATTTTTTCTTGAATATCTTCAAACATTTTATCTATTTTTAAATTTATTTGATATGTGCTTATGGTGCATGTTTTCCCAACCTCATGTGGGTTGACATTTGTTTTTGTCTATATTGTCAACCATTTATGCATTTTTTTGTGTCTGTTACAAAACAACTAGTGCCTCGGTTTCCTATTCTAAAGCCCCTTCATTTTTAAACAACTTCTCCAAAAACACATGCTCGTCGTCTCATGAAGTTTTATTTTTCTCCACAATGAATGTGGTATTCTCAATTACATGAGATAATACATATTTAGATTATTCCCCATAACTTGTTTCCCCACTATTTGGAATCACGGTATCAATCTCCTTGTAAACATCAAATTTAGTTAATTTCTGCAATTAATCTAATTGTCAATTAGTAGTTGATGTTTCCTTTTTGTTTTCAAAAAAATCCTCTTGCTGATGAGAAATGTCTCATTATTTTCATCATATAATGTGTATTCCTTTGAGGATTATGAATATCCTAAAAGGTTTCATTTACGACTCATGTGGTCCTACTTATTATTTTTATCATTTGAAATCAATGCGTAGTATGCGGATTTGAATATTTGAAGACTACCACACTAAAATTCATAAAACATCTTCATTTGAAGGGCTATTGATGGGGACTAGCTACAAAGATACACTATTGTTTCACCTTCTTTTGCCTAGAAATGTAGATTGACCCATTTGAAATACAAAGTTACATGAACCGTGTTCATCGTAATTATATTCATCCTCTCGGCTACTCTATATTTTTAGGAGTATAAATGACTCGCTAGATTATGCTTGATCTAATTTATCCTGAGATGCGTTTCTAACACCTTTTACATAAATTCACTACCATTTTTCAGTCTTGAGCGCCCCACTATGGAATTGTGCTTCATTTTTAATCATTATTTAAAACCCTTGATATTTTTGAAGGCATCTGATTTTTTTTTTCCAAAAATAGATCCATGGTATCTATTTATAATGATCAATGAACAACGTGAAGTACTTATGATCACCAATAAAAAGAATTGGTAGAAAACACATAATAGAGTGAACTAACCATAATATTTTATCATCTTCCAATATAATATTTGAAATGGTTCCCTTGATTGCTAATCCATAATTTAGGCTTCACACTTTTCAAGTTTGTTAGGTAGACTTAACAATCCTACAACACCATTCTTTTACATTGTGCAAATACTATCATGGTGTTTATGCACAAACTCTAAATGCACTACAAAGGACTTGGCGACATCCCTTTTTCTATGATATGAGAAAATTGAAACATCTTTTGCATACGTAACTTTGCCCTCCAGGAAAGGGGGTTCATCTAGTAAAAGTATGGTATAGCACATTTGTTCAAAGGGTATTAAAGAATACCCTTAATGTTAGTTTTTACCTCCAATTATTCAATTGATAATACCCCCTCCCATTATATTATTAGAATGAAAATACCCATATTTTTTCCATGTACCTTACTTACCCATTTTTCCATTACAATTTTATTTACCCCTTTTTTATTTCTACCCTAATATATCAAATAGAAAATATTTTTATTTCTACCCTAATATATAAAATAGAAAATATATCATGTTTTCCACTCAATTATTATTTTCTTAATGTGTTTTTGCTCTAGAAAGATATTTCAAAGCCATTTAAGATATATTATCAATTACGTTAATGTTAAAATTTAATCATTTATCAATAGTTATTCAAATAATTAAGATGGTGAAATAATATCATTTGCATTGAAAAACATACTCAATCCTAGTTTTCTACAATATTATTATTTTTTGTTTAAGAATCTCCTAATTTCAATATTTTCTTATTCAAAAAGAGATTATAATTTCATGAAAACACTCCTTTTGCAATTTTAAGGTATTTATTGTTAAAAAATAGGGGTCAAATATTTTATTTTAATATTAAAATAAACCCCACCTCCTCTTTGACCCACCTCTCTAACCTTCCCCCGATATCTAATTCAAAATATTAAAAAATCAAACCCTTTCACCCCTAATGTATACCAAGTATATTGGTTTTGATTTTATTAATTTTAATTACCTCAATATGAACGCACGTGCTAGGATATTGCCTACTAATGAACCCCCTGTGCCACCAAAGAGCCACACATCCTTGTCTTCTAGGTCTATAAGGAAAGTATCAACGAAAAATGGATCAATGGTTGCCATGAAGTTGTAAATGAAGGAAAAACATTGTTGAAGTTGTCAATCTCTTATTACGCATTAGAGCTAGTCACCCTCACTCCAATAGTGTGCACACCTATCGACATAATTGCTATTGAAGTCATTATAATGAATACAAAACATGTTGAATCAATTTTATTGAAATATTAGATTTTGAAGCTATGGAAACCTACCACTTGATTTATGAGACTTAGTTTCCTTTGTAGCTTGATTAGAACACCTCCCCCTTTAAGAAGAAAATCATTATCCAAATGTTCCATGCCGAGGTGAATAACATGGAACACCAAGCTGCAAGTACCTCCCAAAATCTTTGCATTAGGCATGGCGATGGGACCCAAATATGGTGTCGTATGATATAAGCATAGTCTCTAAAGTTTAATAGAGGGAATACCCTTTCTAAATTTTCTCCTAGAATGGTGTCATCAAATTAGTATTGATCCATGCTCTTATTTAGAGAATTTGATCTTTATGATAAGTTCCGGATGGAAAATAAACTCCATAGTCTCTTGTTGTGACTAACTACAACTTGGGACATAAACATTGGAGGGCATAGAGGGATGTGCAACCCCATCAACAATATCACATGTATGGTTCAAAAAATCTAGTTTTGAGAAGATGTGTATGACTAATACGAGAGATGTGAATGAAATTTGTATAAATATTCATGCAACCCACATTTTTCTAGGATATGGTTCAAAAGGACAGTTATTCAAAACTTCAAGGGCCCAAATAAAGAGTTGGATTAAAGGTTGGGAGAATTTGTATGCACTAAATAAAGTGGACACCCTTCTCACAAATTTATTTAATTTTTTCCCCATCAAATAGATAAATAAATTTTTCCACTTTCTCCTATTTGAAATTTGCATAATAAATAAAAATATAGAGAAATTGTTATACCAAAAAAATAAAAAATGTCCTAATTAAGTGAACAACGTGAGAAATTAAGTGGAACAACATGGGAAATTAAGTAGTTACAAATCTTTAAAGAATGTCGTGGTAGTTTCACGTGCGAAGAACGGTGTAGAATTATTATTGATGGGAATTTCACTCAACAAACACGTCCGAACACTAACTTATACAATCTTTGTTCTCCTTACCATTTACTGTCATGTCTACGAAATGGATAGCTTGATTTCTTGAGAGGCATTGGAGCAGATTTTGGGGATTCATTCGGTCCCAGTCTTTCCTGTTGTTCTTTCCCTTCCCCGATCACAACTATTCTTGGCATGGTACATCAAAATTGATGAGCATCTCGTATAACATGGATTTGTTAGAATTCCATATGATCCCGATCTTTACCTCAAAAAAATAAGGGGGGGGGGAGATTTTGATTGTTATTTTTATGTTGACGATCTATTCATCACTAGCGATTCAATGAGGATGATTGATGCAACGAAGAAAGATCTTAATCAATCGTTCGACATGACAGATATCGGGCTAATGCATTATTGTCTTGGATTGGAAGTATGGCAGAAAGAGAATCACATCTTTGTTTCTCAAATGAAATATACCAAGCCAACACTCAAGAAATTCAGCATGATGGATTACACACCAATTGCTACACCTATGGAGAACATATTGTAGTTATCTTGTTCAGATCCATCTCCTCGGGTAAGTGCCACTCTATGGCGGTTGATTGGGAATCTCATTTACCTTACCTACACTAGACCAGAAAACAACATTGCAGTAAGCTATCTATCCATGTTCATGCAAGAACCCAAATTTTTTCATTGAAAGAAAGAAGGCGCGTCTTGAGATATCTCAAAGGATCGGTGGATCTTATTATAGAATACAAGAAGAATGACAACTTCTTCTCGTCGGGATATTCGATTCGAGATCATGCAGGCAATATTGATGACGGAAAATCCACTTCAAGATTTGTGTTCTTTATGGGATCGGACCAATATCATGCAGGGAAGCAAGAAACAACACTTTGTTTCTCGTTCTTCCTGAAGCCAGTATTGTTTTGTAGGATAAGTTGTTTGTGAAGCAATTTGACTATGTCGCATACTTGAAGGACTTGGAATACCAGAGGACAAACCAACCACCATTTATGTAGACAATGAAGGTGTTCTCAAACTTGTGCAATCCAGGTGTTTCATGAAAGACATCTTGAAGTACTGAGTTCATTTCATACGCGAACATGTCTTGAATCACAATATACAACTTCAATTTTGTCCAACTACTGAAAAACAAGCTGATATCTTCACGAAGTCACTTGCATGTGAAAAGTTTGAGTTGTTCAGAGAATTCCTCTCCTCATCCCTTGAGGCAATGTAAAATTAAGGGGGAATGATAGGGTAAATATATTATTTACCTAGGTTAATTATGCATTGCATTTTATTTAGTGTATTTATTAAATGATATTTGGTTATATTTAATTATAACCATCTACGGGAGTTGTTATATTGTTTTAACAATATAATTGTTTGATTGTATTTAATATTGGTTATGCTTCCCGGATATCTTTTTGGAAGCTTGTATAAGATAGATATTGTTGCACCTGTGCAAATTATATTCTTGTGTGTATTCGGTTAACAGACAAGACTATAAGTATCAGGCTCATACAAATGTAATTGGGTTGATTTGATATCAATAAAGTTTATCAGGCTTCCGCCCCTGTTGCTTAGTTTCTGACTTCGAGTAGACAATATAAACGAAACAGAGTAGGTGCATTCTAAAGTGTAGACAAATGTATTGGGATTCAAGAAACACGTGGAATCCTTTATTCCCAACGGATTTGTAGCTTTGACATTGGGGCCATGGTGGCCAATGAACACATCATAAAAACATCATATAGGGTTTCCATACCCTTGCTCGCATGATTACATCTACATCTGTAATCGACATTTTCTCACAGTCAAACTAACCCTATAGAGTAATTGTTAAGCAATTAACCCCATGGGAATAACAAACATACGGTGCGGCTCGGGTCAGAAGAATCGATGGAGGAACCAGGAGGAGGAGGAGCCGTAAAGGGGTCTCTTTTGTGCAAGTTACATCAAATGAGCATGCAAAAATTCTATCATGAAACACCGGGTAAACCCTAAAATGTAGAATGTGGACTTAGGTCGTGGTCCCATGCAACCCGCAAGGCAACAGATCTTAATTTGCACATATTTTATAGGAAAAATTAGCAACCCTACGGTCCCATGGTTTCCTTTGTAGCTTTATTAGAACACCTCCCCTTTCACAAGAAAATCATTATCCAAATTTCCATGCCAGGATGAATAACATGGAACAACAAGTGCGAGTACCTCCCAAAATCTTTGCATTAAGCATGGGGAGGGGACCCAAATATGGTGTCGTATGATATAAGCATAATCTCTAATGTTAATAGAGGGAATACCCTTTCTAAATTTTCTCCTAGAATGGCGTCATCGATTAGTATATATCCTTGCTCTTATTTAGAGAATTTCATCTTTATGATAACTTTCGGATGGAAAATGAATTGGAGTCTCTTGTTGTGACCAACTACAACTTGGGAAATAAACATTGGAGGGCATAAAGGGATGTGCAACCCCATCAACAATGTCATGTATATGGTTCAAGAAGTCCAGTTTTGAGAAGATGTGTATGATCAATAGAGAGATGTGAATGAAATTTGCATAAATGTTCATGTCGACCCGTATTTTTCATGAGATATGGTTCCAAAATGTTATTGAAAACTTCCAAGGGCCCAATCATAAAATTGGATTAAAGGTTGGAAGAGCCCTATGCACTAAATAGAAAGCGAGACACATTTCTTACAAATTCATTTAATTTTTCCCCATCAAGTAGATAAATAAATTTTGTCCGCTTTCCCTTGTTTTGAAATTCGCATCAGGGTCATATTAAAGGACAAATTTTAGAGAAATCGTTGTACAACTTTAGAAACAAAACATCCTATAAAATTATCACAAAACCGGAGAAATATTTCATGATTGAAGAGAATTAATCAAAAAAAAAAATTTAAATACATCAAATATAATGTTTAATACAATATTACTTGTAGATTTGAATTACCGATATCAAATAAGTGGTGTGACGTCAATCTAAACATAATCATAATTATTTTACAAAGTTATAAAAATTAAGAATAGAGAATTAAATACTCTTTACCTATTTATTAGTATATCTTTATTTTTATATTGAGATATTCATGTTCATCTTTTACCATTTATTGGTGCCTCTCCCGTAACAACGTGAGCAATTAAGTGGAACAACGTGGGACATTAAGTGGTTACAAATATTTAAAAAGCGCCAGGGAGTTTCACATGCGAAGAACAGTGTAGAATTATTATTGACGGGCATTTCACGCAACAAACACGTCAGAACACCAACTTATACAATCTCTGTTCTCCTTACCATTCACTCTGTCCTGTCTCTGAAATGGATAGCTTCAATTTCTTGAGAGGCATTGGAGCAGATTTTGGGGATTCATTCAGTTCCAGTCTTCCCCTGCCATTCTTTCCGTTTTCCTGATCACAACTATTCTTGGCGTTCTTCTTCTCTGGTTCTTCCGTCATAAAAACGGTTCCTCTGTTACTCTCCCCCTGGAAATTTAGGGTTCCCTTTCATTGGGGAGACCATACCATTCCTGCGGGCACTTCGATCAGAAACACCTCAGACGTTTTTTGATGAGAGAGTGAAGAAGTTCGGTAATATTTTCAAGACTTCGCTCACTGGGCATCCCACAGTTGTAGTGAATGGACCTGCGGGAAACAAGTTACTTCTGTCGAACGAGGAGAAGCTGGTGCATTCGTCAACGCCCGAGTCTTTTGTCAAATTGTTTGGGCAGGATTCCGTTCTGACCAAAAGAGGCGAGGAGCATCGCATCTTCCGTGCCGCACTTGCCCGCTTCTTGCGACCCCAAGCTTTACAGGGTTATGTTTCCAAAATGAATTCAGAAATTCAACATCATATGAATCAAAAATGGAAGGGAAAACATCAAGTGAAGG
Organism: Taxus wallichiana var. yunnanensis; assembly: GCA_018340775.1. Lineage (NCBI taxonomy): Eukaryota > Viridiplantae > Streptophyta > Pinopsida > Cupressales > Taxaceae > Taxus > Taxus wallichiana. Next base: position 588,274,490 of record CM031244.1, read on the forward strand.
TGCTTCCTTTGGTAAGAGCGCTTATCTTCAACATTGCAAGCATTTTTTCTTCAGTATAACTGATGAACACCTACAGGAACAACTTCATAGTCTTTTGGAAACTATTCTTGTGGGAAGTTTGTCTGTTCCGCTCGACTTTCCAGGCACTCGTTTTCGTAAAGCTCTTGAGGCGCGGTCGAAGCTGGACGAAATTCTTTCTTCTTTGATAAAAAAGAGAAGAAGCGATCTTCTGCGTTCAACTTCTGACAATCAAGATCTTCTTTCTGTGTTGCTCACCTTCAAAGATGAAAGAGGGAATCCACTGACGGACAAGGAGATCCTTGACAATTTTTCTGTCATGCTTCATGGCTCGTATGAGACCAGTGTTTCGCCCACGGTTTTGGTGTTTAAGCTTCTCTTCTCCAATCCTGATTGCTATGAAAAAGTAGTTCAAGGTATGCAAAGCCCCTCTTATTTTCTTTCATTTAGAAATATATGTGCAGGTATCTAATTTATGTATGACAGAGCAATTGGGAATCCTGGGCAATAAAAAGGAGGGAGAAGAAATCAGATGGAACGATCTTAAAGATATGAAATATACGTGGCAAGTAATTCAAGAAACACTCAGGATTTTCCCTCCTGCTTTTGGAACGTTTCGCAAGGCTATCACCGATATCCATTATGATGGGTATACAATTCCAAAAGGATGGAAAGTAAGCTCCTTCCATTTTTTCCATGTTTCAACTCCTGCTTTGTTGGATTCCAGGAAAAAAACTAATCTGACTCTGATGATTTCGTGAACAGATTTTCTGGTCATCTTATACTACGCACGGGAAAGAAGAGTACTTCAATGAACCGGACAAGTTCATGCCTTCGAGATTCGAGGAAGGAAAATATGTTGCTCCTTACACATTCTTGCCATTCGGAGCAGGTCTGCGCGTATGTCCAGGATGGGAATTTGCAAAGACCGAGATATTACTGTTCGTCCATCATTTTGTTACAACTTTCAGCAGCTACATCCCAATTGACCCCAAAGAGAAAATTTCAGGGGATCCATTTCCTCCTCTGCCTACCAATGGATTTTCCATGAAACATTTTTCCAGATCTTAATGCAATTGAAAGTATGCATTGTAGGTCCTGTCAGTGTTTTAGTTTAATTCTCGTCTTTTGTATTTGTGTCTGTAAATTTTTCGTCTTATGAGGTTATCAGTAAAAACAGCCACCTGGTATTTGAATTTTCTATCGCAAATAGCCCTTCTCCTTCAAGATCCATCCTTAAAAGGGTTCTGGACAGTTGTTGAATTTTCGAAACACCCATGAAATACTAGATTCTTCGCCATTTGGATTGTTGAAGTGTTATCAATCATGAGTGGTATAGAATAAACTTATTTTACCTATAAGTATGAAAGAATCCATTTGACCCATAGTATTTCTCTAGCTGCCATGTATTTTACTTTTGTTGAAGAAATGGTTGGAACTAATTAATGCTTCTTCGATTTCCAAGAAATGAGTATTGTTCTTAAATTCATGTCCAAACCTTACGTCGATTTTCCATTTTCAAAATCTCGTGAATGGCTTGAATCTGAATATCTGACTAGCTTGAACCCCACTACCTTCGAGGATTTCACGAGTCCAAAATTTTATGTTCCCTTTAGCTAATGGAGAACACTCTTTGCTACAACCCAAAGAATTTGTCTAGGTCGTTGCATAAAACTAGAAAGAACACTAATGGAAAAAGAAATGAACAATCTAATTGTGGTTACACATATCATAATTCCAATGAGATATTTGTATTTTGTTGCATTTACAAGCTCTGAAGTATAATATGATGTTAGCTTCAAATTTTGTTCCATGAGCATGCCAAATAGTTTGATCTGTTGTTCCAAATTTTTTTAGAATTTTACCAATGTATTTATGATGTATGATAAAATCTACTTGATGTTTGAATTACTTCAATACACAAATAGTACTTCTAATTAATGTATCCCAAATAAGTTATTTCAACGCCTCTAATACATTCTACTTTGATTTTTGTAGTGCATTGTGCATCCTATGAGGAGAAGATCATCCACGAGAGAAAAATAGTTTTTAACTATTTTGACAAATACTGATTGCATCAACAAATTCATAAAACTATAACTTTGTGTTTAGGAGGTTTGAAGTGAGCTTTTCAAACCATGATTTGGGGGCTTGTTTCAACCCATACAACAATTTCCCCAACTTGCACACGTTGTGCCCTTGGTTGTCTAGTGTAAACATTTTTACCTAAGTTATGTACACTATTTGTATGAGATCGTCATTCTAAAAATCACTTTTTACATCCATATGATGAAATCTCCATTAGTTCGATGATGTTAAAACCAACAAAGTCCAAACAGTAGCTCATTTCATTGTTGATGCAAAGGTCTCATTATAGAATATCCCTTCCTTATTAAAAAGTCACTTTACAACGAGTCTTTCTTTGTGTTTTCAAGTGAGACATTTTCTTTGTATTTATTGTGAAAGAACCACTTATAAACAATTGGTTTAAAAATGATAAGAGGATCCACAATCAATGAAGTTCCATTTTTTTTACAAAGGCGCACCATATTCACATTTTCGTTTCTTTTTTCCATGCATCCAACTTTCCCCTTGTTCGAAGGAGGTTGATTCAAATTCAAAAGAAATATTGACTTCTTTTTCTTGACAATAAATATATAGTTTGTACCCGAATGTGCCCTCCATGGTCCAATTTCTAATTTTTTCTTGAATATCTTCAAACATTTTATCTATTTTTAAATTTATTCGATATGTGCTTATGGTGCATGTTTTCCCAACCTCATGTGGGTTGACATTTGTTTTTGTCTGTATTGTCAACCATTTATGCATTTTTTTGTGTCTATTGCAAAACAACTAGTGCCCGGTTTCCTATTCTAAAGCCCCTTCATTTTTAAACTGCTCCGAGAAACACATGCTCGTCCTCTAGTGAAGTTTGATTTTTTTCCATAATGGATGTGTTATTCTCAATTACATGAGATAACATGTATTTAGATGATTCCCATAGCTCGTTTCCCCATTATTTGGAATCACTGTATCAATCTCCTTGTAAACATCAAATTTAGTTAATTTCTCAAATTGATCTAATTGTCAATTAATACTTGATGTTTCCTTTTTTATTTTTTAAAAAAGCCTCTTGTAATGAGAAATGTCTCTTTCTTTTCATCATATAATGTGTATTCCTTTGACGATTATGAATATCCTAAAAGGTTGCATTTACGACTCATGTGGTCCTACTTATTATTTTTATCATTTGAAATCAATGCGTAGTATACGGATTTGAATATTTGAAGATGTCACGCTAATTAAGAAAGACTACCACACTAAAATTCATAAAATGTCTTCATTTGAAAGGGCTCTTGATGGGGACTAGCTACAAAGAAGATACACTATTGTTTCACCTTCTTTTGCCTAAAAATGTAGATTGACCCATTTGAAATACAAAATTACATGAACCGTGTTCATCACAATTATATTCATCCTCTCAGCTACTCTATATTTTTGAGGAGTATAAATGACTGCTAGATTATGCTTGATCTCATTTATCTTGAGATGCGTTTCTAACACCTTTACGTAAATTCACTACCATTTTCAATCTTGAGCGCCCCACTATGGAATTGTGCTTCATTTTCAATCATTATTTAAAACCCTTGATATTTTTTGAAGGCGTCGATCTTTTTGTCAAAAAATAGATCCATGGTATCTTCTTTGTAATGATCAATGAACAACGTGAAGTACTTATGATCACCAATAAAAAAGAGCTGGAGAAAACACATATCGAGTGAACTAACCATACTATTTTATCATCTTTCCAATATAAGATTTGAAACGGTTCCCTTGATTGCTAATCCTTAATTTAGGCTTCACACTTTTCAATTTTGTTAGGTAGACTTAGCAATCCTACAACACCATTCTTTTACATTGTGCAAATACTATCATGGTGTTTGTGCACAAACTCTAAATGCACTACAAAGGACTTGGCGACATCCCTATTTCTATGATATGAGAAAATTCTCAAACATCTTTTGTATACGTAACATGCCCACCAAAGTTAGCCACACATCCTTGTCTTCTAGGTCTATAAGGAAAGTATCAACGAAAAATGGATCAATGGTTGCCATGAAGTTGTAAATGAAGGAAAAACATTGCTGAAGTTGTCGATCTCTTATTACGCATTAGAGCTAGTCACCTCGCTCCGATAGTGTGCACACCTATCGACATAATTGCTATTGAAGTCATTATAATGAATACAAAACATGTTGAATCAATTTTATTGAAATATTAGATTTTGAAAGCCATGGAATCCTACCACTCGATTTATGAGACTTAGTTTCCTTTGTAGCTTGATTAGAACACTTCCCCCTTTCAGAAGAAAATCATTATCCAAATGTTCCATTACGGGTGAATAACATGGAACACCAGCTGAGTACCTCCCAAAATCTTTGCATTAGGCATGGCGAGGGGACCCAAATATGGTGTCGTATGATATAAGCATAGTCTCTAAAGTTTAATACAGGGAATACCCTTTCTAAATTTTCTCCTAGAATGGCGTCATCAGAGTAGTATTGATCCTTGCTCTTATTTAGAGAATTTGATCTTTATGATAAGTTCGAATGGAAAATGAATTTCATAGTCTCTTGTTGTGACTAACTACAACTTGGGACATAAACATTGGAGGGCATAAAGGGATGTGAAACCCCATCAACAATATCACATGGATGGTTCAAAAGTCTAGTTTTGAGAAGATGTGTATGACCAATATAGAGATGTGAATGAAATTTGTATAAATATTCATGCAACCCACATTTTTCTAGGATATGGTTCCAAAGGACAGCTATTCAAAACTTCCAAGGGCCCAAATAGAGAGTTGGATTAAAGGTTGGGAGAGCTGTATGCACTAAAAAAAGTGGACACCCTTCTCACAAATTCATTTAATTTTTTCCCTATCAAATAGATAAATAAATTTTGTCCACTTTCTCCTATTTTGAAATTTGCATAATAAATAAAAAATATAGAGAAACCGTTATACCAAAAAAATAAAAATTGTCCTAATTAACTGAACAACGTGAGAAATTAAGTGGAACAACGTGGGAAATCAAGTAGTTCCAAATCTTTACAGAAATTATTGACGGGCATTTCACTCAACAAATACGTCCGAACACTAACTTATACAATCTCTGTTCTCCTTATCATTTACTCTGTTCTCCTTATCATTTACTCTGTCCTGTCTCTGAAATGGATAGCTTCAATTTCTTGAGAGGCATTGGAGCAGATTTTGGGAGATTCATTCAGTTCCAGTCTTCCCCTGCTGTTCTTTCCCTTTCCCTGATCACAACTATTCTTGGCGTTCTACTTCTCTGGTTCTTCCTTCATAAAAACGGTTCCTCTGTTACTCTCCCCCTGGAAATTTAGGCTTCCCTTTCATTGGGGAGACCATACCATTCTTGAGGGCACTTCGATCAGAAACACCTCAGACGTTTTTTGATGAGAGAGTGAAGAAATTCGGTGTTGTATTCAAGACTCGGATAGTTGGGCATCCCACAGTTGTACTCTGCGGGCCTGAGGGAAACCGCTTTCTTCTCTCCAACGAGGACAAACTGGTGCAGGCGTCATTGCCCAACTCTTCCCAGAAACTAATTGGGAAATATTCCATTCTGTCCAAAAGAGGGAGGAGCATCGCATATTACGTGCTGCACTTGCCCGCTTTTTGCGACCCCAAGCTTTGCAGGGTTATGTTGCTAAAATGAGTTCAGAAATCCAACATCATATCAAGCAAAAATGGAAGGGAAATGATGAAGTGAAGGTGCTTCCTCTGATAAGAACCCTGATCTTCAACATTGCAAGCAGCCTGTTTTTCGGCATAAATGATGAACACCAACAGGAACAGCTTCATCATCTTTTGGAAGCCATTGTTCTGGGAAGTCTGTCTGTTCCGCTCGACTTTCCAGGAACTCGTTTTCGTAAAGCTCTTGATGCGCGGTCTAAGCTGGATGAGATTCTTTCTTCTTTAATGGAGAGCAGAAGAAGGGATCTGCGTTTGGGCACGGCTTCTGAGAATCAAGATCTTCTTTCTGTGTTGCTCACCTTCAAAGATGAAAGAGGGAATCCACTCACAGACAAGGAAATCCTCGACAATTTTTCATTTGTGCTTCATCCCTCGTATGAGACCACTGTTTCACCAACGGTTTTGATGCTTAAGCTTCTCTTCTCTAGTCCTGATTGCTATGAAAAACTAGTTCAAGGTATGCCAAACCCATATTATTTTCTTTCTGTTCTATAATAATGTGCGTTTTAATTTATAAGTGACATGGGGTATATGTATTGTAATAACAGAACAATTGGGAATAGTTGGCAATAAAAAGGAGGGAGAAGAAATCAGCTGGAACGATCTGAAAGCTATGAAATATACATGGCAAGTTGTGCAGGAAACTATGAGGATGCTCCCTCCAGTTTTTGGATCGTATCGCAAGGCTATCACCGATATCCATTATGATGGGTATACAATTCCAAAAGGATGGAATGTAAGCTGTTTCCATTAAATCAATTCAATTCATATTTTAGGAAAGACAAAAAAACTAATCCGACTCTGATGATTTTGTGAGCAGATATTCTGGTCACCTTATACTACACACGGGAAAGAAGAATACTTCAATGAAGCGGACAAGTTCATGCCTTCGAGATTCGAGGAAGGCAAATATGTTGCTCCTTACACATTCTTGCCATTCGGAGCAGGTCTGCGCGTATGTCCAGGATGGGAATTTGCAAAGACCGAGATATTACTGTTCGTCCATCATTTTGTTACAACTTTCAGCAGCTACATCCCAATTGACCCCAAAGAGAAAATTTCAGGGGATCCATTTCCTCCTCTGCCTACCAATGGATTTTCCATGAAACTTTTTGCCAGATCTTAATGCAATTGAAAGTATGCATTGTAGGTCCTGTCAGTGTTGTAGTTTAATTCTCATCTTTTATATATGCATCTGTACAAGTTTCGTCTTACGAGGTTATCGGTGAATTTTCTATCACAAATAGCCCTTCTCCTCCATGATCCATCCTCAAGGATTCTGGACAGTTGTTGGATTTTCCTAACAGCCATGAAATATTAGATTATTCGCCATTTGAATTGTTGAAGTGTTATCAATCATGAGTGGTATAGAAGAAACTTAGTTAACAGATAAATACGCAAGAATTCTTTTGAGCTATAGTATGTCTCTAGCTGCCCTGTATTTTATTTTTGTTGAAGAAATGGCTGGAATTAAGGCTTCTTCAATTTCCAAGAAATGAGTGTTGTTCTTAAGTTCATCTCCAAACCTTAACTCAATTTTCCATCTTCATAGTCTCGTGCATGGCTTGAATCTGAATATCTGATTGAACCCAGAGAATTTGAGTCTAAAATTTTATGTTCCCTTTAGCTATTGAAGAATTCTCTTTGATATAACCAAAAGAATTTGTCTAAGTTATTGCATAAAACTAGAAAGAACACTAATGGAAAAAGAAATGAACAATCTAATTGTGGTTACACAAATGATAATTCCAATGAGATATGTTTACTTTGTTGCATTTACAAGCTCTGAAGTATAATATGATGTTAGCTTCAAATTTTGTTCCATGAGGATGCCAAATAGTTTACAGTCGATGTTCCAAATTTGTTAAGAATTTTACCCCTGTATTTATGATGTATGATAAAATCTACTTGATGCTTGAATTATTTCAATACACAAATAGTTCTAATTAATGTATTTCAAATAAGTTATTTCAACGCCTCTAATACATTCTACTTTGATTTTTGTAGTGCATCGTTCATTATTTCCTATGAGGAGAAGATCATCCACATATAAAAATAGTTTTCAATCTGTTGTGATAAATAAAGTTGCATCAACAAATTCATAACACTAGAATTTCATGTTCAAGAGGTTCGAATGAGCTTTTCATAACATAATTTGGGGGTTTGTTTCAACCCATACAACAATTTCCCCAACTTGCACACTTTGTACTATTGGTTGTCTATTGTAAATATTTTTATCTAAGTCATGTACATTATTTGTTTGAGACTGTCATTATGAAAAACACTTTTTACATTCATATGATGAAATTTCCATTGGTTCTATGATATTAAAGCCAACAAAGTCCAAATAGTAGTTCATTTCATTGTTGATGCAAAGATCTCATTACAGAATATCCCTTCCTTATTAAAAATCACTTTACAACAAGTCTTTCTTTTTGTTTTCAATTGAGACATTTGCTTTATATTTGTTGTGAAAGAACCACTTATAAACAATTGGTTTACAAATGATAAGAGGATCCATAAACTCTAAAGTTCCTTTTTTTACCTAGGCACACCATATTCACATTTTCGTTTCTTTTCTCCATGCGTCCAACTTTCCACTTATTCGAAGGAGGTTGGTTTAAATTCAAAAGAAATATTGACTTCTTCTTGACAATAAATATATAGTTTGTATCTAAATGTGCCCTCCACGGTCTTGTTAGGAAATAAGGGATAAAATATGCGGAACAATCTCACTCAAAATCGCAATAATAGAAATTAATAAGCGAGAGAATATTACAGATCTAAAAATAAAGGTGCAAAAAAAAAAAAAAAAAAACACAATATAAAGACAATATTTAACGTGGTTCACCCAATTTGGGCTATGTCCACCAAAAATCACTTGCTCAGATTTTTATTACAAGCCACCTCTCTCTCAATACAATACCCAGATCTGTTTGGAGCTATGCTTAACAAACTCTCCTAAATTCACACTTGAACTCACACACATTTGCAATGTTACATCAACCCTACCATATGCACAAAAGAACATAAATAGGCAACTGCTTAAGCAATTTTACAATACCGTGGGTACCAAAACCATGGGCCAAAATCATCCCATAAACCTATGGGTCAAAAATCTCGCCCATATGAGGAAATCGTATTTCCCAAAATCTGGGCATATTTTTGAGGCCAAATTTTTTTCTCGAAGCGCATCTCGGACCTCCTCTTGGAGCTCTGAGCCCGCCCCCGAACCTCAGCGAGAAAACTATGGATAGTGTACAATCTTCAACACTTCCACACATGAAAACAAGCTCCACAACATAACAGTATAATTTCTATTTTTTTCTTGAATATCTTCAAACATTTTATCTATTTTTGAATTTATTTGATATGTGCTTATGGTGCATGTTTTCCCAACTTCATGTGGGTTGACATTTGTTTGTGTCTATGTCAACCATTTATACATCTTTTTCTTTGTGTCTATTGCAAAACAACTAGTGCCTCAGTTTCCTATTCTAAAGCCCCTTCATTTTTAAACAACTTCTCCAAAAACACATGCTCGTCCTCTCATGAAGTTTTATTTTTCTCCACAATGAATGTGTTATTCTCAACTACATGAGATAATACATATTCAAATGATTCCCAATAATATGTTTCCCCACTATTTGGAATCATTGTATCAATCTCCTTGTAAACATCAAATTTAGTTAATTTCTCAAATTGATCTAATTGTCAATTAATACTTGATGTTTCCTTTTTTATTTTAAAAAAGCCTCTTGCAATGAGAAATGTCTCATTCTTTTCATCATATAATGTGTATTCCTTTGAGGATTATGATTATCCTAAAAGGATACATTTATGACTCATGTGGTCCTACTTATTATTTTTATCCTTTGAAATCAATTTATAGTATGCGCATTTGAATATTTGATGATGTCACGCTAATTAAGAAAGACTACCACACTAAAATTCATAAAAAGTCTTCATTTGAAGGGCTACTGATGGGGGCTAGCTACAAAGATACATTATTGTTTCACCTTCTTTTGCCTAGAAATGTAGATTGACCCCTTTGAAATACAAAATTACATGAACCATGTTCATCACAATTATATTCATCCTCTCAACTACTCTATATTTTTGAGTAATATAAATGACTACTAGATTATGCTTGATCTCATTTATCTTGAGATAGGTTTCTAACAACTTTTATGTAAATTCGCTACCATTTTCATTCTTGATTTCCCCACTATGGAATTGTGCTTCATTTTTAATCATTATTTATAACCCTTGAAATTTTTGAAGGCATCAAATTATTTTTCCAAAAAATAGATCCATGTTATCCTAGTATAATCATCAATGAACAACATGAAGTACTTATGATCACCAATAAAAAGAATTGGTAGAAAACACATATCCAAGTAAACTAACCACAATATTTTATCATCTTTCCAATTTAATGTTTGAAATGGTTCCCTTGAGTGCTAATCCATAATGTAGGTTTTACACTTTTCAATTTACTTAGGTAGACTTAGCAATCCTACAACACCATTCTTTTACATTATGCAATGCTATCATGGTGTTTGTGCAAAAACTCTAAATGCTACAAAGGACTTGGTAGCATCCCTTTTCCTATGATATGAGAAAAGTTTCTTAAAATTAAAGGATCAACCTTGCACTTTAGTAACTCGTGTTTCTAAAATCTAGTATTTACAACTACTTTATCACATTTTATTGTTATTTTTAACTCCTCCATCATCCTATATAATGGAGTGGCCTTGCTTTTGGTGTAGCACTAGAGACAACAAGTTTCTTTATAGTTGTTAAAGGTATAGGAAATTCTTGAGGATGAAATCTAGAAGACCTAATGAATTTATTTGATTTTTTCCTTTTTCTTTTGGTTTCAATCCTTTTATGTCTACAATGTATACTAAAACATAATTTTTTTTTCACGATAATCCTCAAATAATTCATTTTATAAATTCATTCTTTTCTCAAACCGGTGTCGAGGATCCCACCATCAAACTTGATTATATATTATGAGGCATTAATGACTTCATCGAAATGGAAAGCATATACGAACACGTGTGAAATGATTAGAATCCAATACCGAAGATTCCATATTTTCTTTTTTTTTTTTTTTTTATAGGACTCAAATTTTCCCTACAATGTTTTACATTAATGAGCCTCCCGACTCCCTTTTTGCCACTTTTTTAGGAAACATGTTTTATTTTTCTTATTGACCATTATTCTTTCCATTTTGGCCTCTCGCCCTCTATAGCTTCCCTTTCCTCTGTTTAGAAGTGGAAGTTATATTGGAAGAATTTCATTTTTATGAGCATAACACATACTTTCATCAAATCTTTTTCTTCCAAATTCCTTCTCTCTTTCAACCATCTTTTACAAAAATTGATCAAAAGAGAGTGTCTTCAACCAAATACTTTCATGTAAGGACTCTAAATAGGTTGATTACGATGAAACACAATATTTTATGAGATAAGTCATATATACATCAAATTTGACAATAAAAGCTTCAACATCATGCTTGATAGAAATCATTTTTGATGCAAAACTCATTACGTCATTGTTTCTCAACTTAATATTAAACATTTTCAGTTATAATTATATGAACTCCAAATATTAATAAGAAATATACAAATCCTTTAGTTCATTAATGATATATTCGATGAGAGAGAAACAAAATTTGTTTCTTATTGATCAAAATAGCAATGAGCACCAAAATATATAAAAGGTTCAACAAGGAGAAACCATCAAACAGCTTAAGGAATGAAATGCCACATAGGAAAGAAAGCAGACTACTAGTCGGTTAAAATAAAACAATGTATTACTTTTATTTATGCTAACATTCCCCCCTTAATACATTGTTTTTACAAATGTACCCCCAAAATAGTTCAAATTTCACCTTGCAAGAGACTTAGTGAGTATATCTGCAATCTAAGCATCTATTAGGAAGTACTGGAGTTAGATGTGGTGGTTCAAGACTTGTTCTCGAATGTAGTGACATTTGACCTCAATGTGCTTTGTTCTCTCATGGAAAAATGGATTTTTCACAAGCTTCAACACACCCTGATTGTCGCAGTGAATGATGGGAGGCTTTTCTTCAAGAATGCCCATATCTACCAAAATGTGATGTAACCAAATCACTTCACACATAACTCATCATGCGGCATGATACTCTGCCTCAGTGGATGAGAGAGCAACAATAGTTTGATTCTTACTTATCCACGAGATAGTCCAGCCCAAGATGAAAAATATACCCGAAGTTGATTTCCTGTCATCAATGGATCCAACATAGTCGATTCTATATATCCCTATAAGCATAACTTAGATTTCTTCTGACATTCCATACCATAGTCAACTGTACCTCAGACATATCTCAACACATGCTTCACTACTACCCAATGACATTTCTTCGGATCTTGTATAAATCTGGAGAGATAGCTCATAACAAAGAAAAGGCCTGGTGTGGTATACGTCAAGTAAATGAGAATCCCAATAATTTTTCTATAGAGAGTAGGTCATCTACTTGAGGTGAATCCTACAATATCAAAATTTGCAAACCTTTTTCCATTGGAGTGAACATAGGCTTACAATCTGACATGCCATACTTTTCCTAGGAGTGTCTTGGCGTATTTCATCTGGAAGATAAAAAAATGATTCTTCTTCTATCATATCTCTAAGCTAAGACAATAGTGAAGTGGCCTCAAATCTCTCATGTCAAAGTATTTCTTCAAATCATTCTTCACATATTTGATAAGATTGTTATAACTTCATGTGATCACAAGATCATCTACATACAAAACCAAGATGAAAATATCTTTGCCTATCTTTTTGATATACATATTTGAATCAGAGGGGCTACGAGTGAATCCATGTTACAATAGGTGATCATATATTTTTATGTACCATGCCCTAGGTGCCTATTTAAGTCCATAAAGAGACTTAATTAGACAACATACCTTCTGAGGATGTTGCTCATCAACAAATCCTTCTAGTTGGGTCATGTATACCTCTTCTTTGAGATCACCATTCAAGAAAACACTTTTACGTCCATCTCGCTGAATTTTCAACTGCTTTTTTATCTCCGCAAGTATATAGACAACTCCCATGGTTTTGATTTTCATAGTGGGTGCAAAGGTCTCATCACAGTCAATTCCTTCCTACCGAGGATGACCTTTTGAACTATTCATGATTTGTACTTGTCAATATATCCATTTGCCCTCTATTTTTTTTTAAAATCTATGTGCGCAAATGATGGACTTCTTACCTGCAAGCAAATCGACAAGTTCCCATGTCTGATTTTGTACCAAGGATTCATATTTTGCATCCATGGTCTTCTTCCACTGCTGACTAAGTGCCTCATGAACTAAATTAGGTTTGGTGCTATCAACCATTGAACTCATAAGTGTGAGATCCACCTCATTTATCACATGTCTTCTTGTTCGAACTTCTAATGAAGTGTCTAGACGAGAGTTTAGGTTGGAGAATCTCATGGTGATTTAGACCCATTTCAAACGTTGACGTTATTGTTGATGTGAAGAATTATTTTCCAAATTCCCAAGATCAACGAATAATTCTCCTTATAGCTCATCCTTTTTCTCGAAGAATCCTCATGCTCATCATCTGGATGTGTGAGCAATCTATGAGAGGAGGTCGGTGTTGAATCTTCCTTCTATAGAAATGAGTCAAATGATGACTCATCACAAACAACATCTTTGCTCTCATATATCTTCTTTGTCTCAGGATCCATGAGATGATATGCTTTTGAGGTAGTACTATACCCCAAAAATATGCACTAGTGTGTTTTTGCATCAAGCTTCTTCCTCTTCTTATCTGAAACATGCATATATGCAGTACAACCAAATACTCTCAAATGAGAAATAGAAGGTTTACGATTACTCCATACCTCTTTTGGTGTCTTTTCCTTCAAGATATTTGTAGGTGCTCGGTTTAGAAGATATACAACAATGGACTACTTCCACCCAAAATATGTTCTCCAACTTCGCAGTGGAAAGCATGCAACAAGCCATCTCCATGATAGTCCGATTGCGATGTTCTACAATTCCATTCTATTAAGGAGTATAGAGGGTAGTCAAGTTCGTGGGATGTCGTGATCCTTTAAGAATGCCAAAAATTTCTTCGACATGAATAGCCCCCTCAATCTGAATGGAGGATAAGAAGGAGATTCCCAGTCTGCTGAACAACTCTCTTTTAGAAGATCTGAAAGTGTGTAAAAGATTCACGTTTCTTTTGGAAAAATGACACCCAAGTCTTACGGGAATAATCATCATTGAACAACTGGAAGTACTGAAACCCATTAAATAAGGCAGTAAGGGTCTCGCAAATATAGGTATGCGTGACCTCAAGATGGTTCTTGGCATGGAATGTACTTGACTCAAATGGATCCCGATGTTATTTTCCCAGTAGACATCCAAGACAAAGAGGTAATGATTGGGTGAGAGGAGGAATTCCTCGTACCATCCGCTTCAAACCGAGATGATAGAGGAGCCAACGAAACATGTCCATATTGATAATGCTAGAGTGTAGTGGATTCCATCATGGAGGTGGATAACGTAACTATAGAGGATGAAACTACATCTAATGAAAATAAACAATCCTTTAAAAAATCTCTAGAAAGTATCGTACCTTATTTAGATATCAGACATGATTTGATGTCATTCTGAACCAAGAACTCCACCTTGAGCTTGTGATTCAACAGTTGAGAGACAAACAAGAGCTTTATGGTCAGGTTAGGGACATAGAGCACCTTCACGAGAGTACATATTCTCATCCCAAAAGGAATGGTCACATTTCCTATTCCTTTTGCTACATACTCCTTGTTGTCTGCAATTTGGACCCAATCTCTAGTGGGTTGATTAGTCAATGAATCAAATAACTTTCTATTGCCCGTCATGGTTGAATGTATAATGGAAGATATCCTGAAGGCACCATTTACAACTTATCTGCCTACATTGTAGATGAGATCATTAGTAGCGCACAGGAAGGAGAGAAGATATTGTTTGGAAACATTCTCCTCACCATCGTCTTCTCAGAGATTGGAGTGTCTGATGGGCCAGAGAAGTTCATATGGGAGTATCCAGAAGAGAATCCCTCGCCCACAAAAATGTTTAAGAAATAAACTTGTGAGACCATGATAGCCACTCACAAGGCGCGCCTAGAAAAATGGTACAAGCGGATGCACGATGCATTCGGGGCAGAGTGGAGGATACCTGAGAAGTTGTCCATGCTTGTAGATGAGGAATTGGAGTTTTTGTATATCAGCATTTTTGTATTGGCCATTCACCTTAACAAATCAGACTAAGAGTCCAGGTGCAAGCTACCCTTTTCCTTCACCACGTAATACTTCCAATTGGGGTCAAGCATTTTAAAGAGGCCAAGAGACTAAGGTTTGACCTTAGTGAGGTAGACCAGGACCACTAAGAGATACAAAGGAAGCCCGTATACCCAAAGAAGTGTGCATATGTGGAGAAATATGTATCCCACAAAGTGCATATGATGAAACCAATAACGTTGTCGATCACCGGAAGGGCTGCAGTAAGGGTATATCTGCGCATAAGGCCAAAGTTTGAGAAGGGAACCTACTTGGAGAATGATGTCTCCATTTTGGAAGACCCCACAGGAAGAAAGAAGGTCATGCCAAAGAAGAGGGAGAGAGAAGAGGTGCAGGAGAATAAGGCACCAAGTGTGTAGACAACACAATTTATGGGTGCGCGTAAACAAGTGATAATCCAAGCACTTACGTGCACGGAAGAAGTCCCCACTCAAGTAGAAGACCCCAGAAGAAGAGGTGCTAGAGTGAGAGGATCCCCTCACAAGAGAAGATTCGCCAAGGAAGGAGTCTCCCACTAAAGAGAAAGAGAGGGAAGAGTCTCCTATACTATAATCTCTAGTTAAGAAGAAACTGAAGGTGACAAAGAAGGCGGACTCGGAAGAAATGGAGGCCTTAGAGGCATACAGGGGTGAGAGGGATGACGATGATGATGAAGAAGTTCATAATCATCTCGTGTATGATATACATGATTCGAAGAAGAAGGAAGCGAAGGGAAGAATGGTGAGGAAGAAGTAGATGCTCAAGGCAAAGGGGTGAGTGAAGAAGTAAACACAAGAGATCAGAGGACCCCAAGCCTCACCAAGGAACAAATAGAAGAATCCATAGAGAGAGAAGTGGTAGGCATCATCAAAAAGTTAGTGGAACAGAAGTAGAGTGCAACGCAGATGAAGTGATGAAGGAGATTGAGGAAGAAAGCGTTGGAAAGGAGTATGGCAACATGGACGAAGACCTGACTTAGCAAGTAAGTTTTCCAAAGGCTGCACAAACAAGTGGGAAGAGTGTAGTGGCAACACAAGGGCAAGGAATGGGTTACATCAATGATCCAAGAAAAGTGCTACGCATGCGCTTCCAGAGCATTGTGCTAATAGAACAGCTCCTATTCATGCCCTCATTTAACGTAGAAGGCGCATACCCATGAACCAGGAAGATGTTATCTTTGGCATTTGAATCCCATGTCAATGAACCTGAGTTCAAGGTAAGCCAAGGGGTGCTAATGAAGATACAGAGACAAAAGGGATAAACCCCTTGGTTAATGTTCAATGGTTTTCCAATGAGCAAGTCTATAATGCACTTAATAAGGTTTTAGTTGAGGTTGAGGCCAAATGTTTTGGAAGGAATGATAAGGTGAGATTCCTAGAGGTGGAATTGGAGAAGGAGGAGGATCTTCTCGAGAAAGCAAGGACCTGAAACAAGAAGAATTAATCAGCACACAACTAAGACGCAAATTGAAAGAGGAAAAGGCAAGGGTGCCACAGATTACACAAGAAAATTGAAATGATTACGAGATCTTTATTATTTTAAAGCATCCCGACCTAAGCACCCCGAGAAAAATATGTATCAACCTTGTAATGCCTAGAGGATCTAACTCGCATCCTCACAATGGAGAGGCAAACACTTGTCTTAGAATCCAGTAGAAGAAGCGCTAGCGCACCATGAGAGAATACAATCTGAAGGTCGTAGGGATTGTTTCTCAGTATACCAAACTCCTTGCCGATGTGAAGACTACCGCATAAATTGTTGAAGCTGCTATGATAATTGTGTTGATAGAGATAGAGTGGAAAACATCTTGGTCACTACACATGAGACGAAACTCAAGGAGTTCCAGGAGAAGAATAAGGGGAATAGAGAAGAGCGGGATAGGATCTTGGCCGAGGTGGAGAAGAAATTAGAGGCTATCGAGACCTTGCAAGGGGCTTGATCAAAAATGGGTGAAGGAATTATACCCCAGATCACTCACAGGATGGATGTTCTCGAGGATTTGGGAAAACAACTGGAAGGGTTTTTGAAACAATGAGTGCTAAGGGGGAAGGGCTAAGCTTTGAGGAGGTAAGCACCCTAGTAGGTGACCTATGTCAGCAAGCGTAAAACAAGGTTAATGCCTAGGAGAAGCTAGAGGCAGATATAGGGAAGGATTTCCCTCTCCTCCTTCAACAATGAACATGTTCTCCTTCATTTCCCCATTCTTTAATTCTTTCTCCCAATTCTTCATTCCTTCATTGTTTTTCCAATTATTGAGCCCACCATTCCTTATCCATGAAGAGAATTTTTTCCAAGAACGGAGAACATGCTTAGTGTGGGGTGATGTTGGGCCTCAGAATATTGGCTAAGTACAAGAATACGCGTGGATGCGTGGGGCTATATGAAGAAGGGCACTTATAAAAGTGTTTAGAAGGGTTTAGCAGAACCCAAGGTGCGCGCAAGGAAAAGGAAAGGGTTTCAAGACTTAGCCATATTCGGCATTTAAGGAAGCACGCGAGAAAAGTGTGACCCGACTGAGCATGCGGAGTGGATAAGGTGCCATCCTAGCAACTCGATGGTCAAGGAAGGAATATTCCATGTAATGGAAGGATCCAGAAAGACATAATTGCATAAAGTTGAGAGCTCGGATGGGAAGAAGCATGCTCCATTGAAGGACCACATGGACACTTGGCAACCAATCTATTACTTTAGGAAGGCATGGCGGTGGATGTTAAAGCTATAAATAGAGATGCTCTGTAGAATGAAGGGATGGATTTTGAGAAAAGTGTGTGGTCACTGGTATCACATAGCGATTAAAGAGGTGAAGCTCTACAAAAATAGTGATGGGTTCTAGGGATTCTCATTAGGAAGGCTATATGAGATATGACAGATCTAGAGGGATGGGTCTATGAACATCTTTGTACTTTGGAAATCATAGTTTAGGATTCTAATGTATAAGTCTTATCTGCATTAAGACATTTGGTTGTAATGACCTTAAGGAATGTAATGTGGTTACTGAACAGTAGAGTAATATGAATATATGGCTTTCTTTTAAAATATATACATACATTGTTCACTTGGTATAAACCCTAGTGCCTTTTCTTTGTATTATCGATCATTATCTGTTTGATATTTTCATTGTTATCTAAATGGATGCATTTATATAGTAACTCATCATAAGACCCTCGTAATTAATGCATGGTTCTTTCCCTTCTTGCATCTTGACTTCGTCGTAGGAGATGTATTCTCACAAAACTCACATAAAGGAGGGAATCGACACCTACGCGTGCCTCAGTGAGCGCCAGCCGCCATTGGGTGATAGGTTGATGCACATGGGATTAGACTATTATTCTAAGGACATAAAAATGATTATACTTCATAACTTGCAGGCATCGTAGTTCCCATATTTTGGATCATTGAAGGAGTCGTCATTCTTTTGCGTTCATCATTTCATAGTTTTAAGCTTTGGAGTTTGAGTTTGTAGACTTGAATTCGGACATATTGGAGATAAGGTGACTTTGGATTTCAAAAGTATCTTATTTTAGAGTTTCAGAGATTATTACTTTTGGAAGTTTTTGACTTCAGGTTTTGGAAGTTATCAGCTTTGGATTTCGGAAGGAGAATATTTTGGAATTTCGGGTTCCGAAATTTTGAAAGTTTACTTTTGATTTTCGGAGCTATCCTTAAACTTCTTACGGGGTGTAAAGTCTGAAATTCAAGATTTCAGAATTTGTATTTTTGAAAGTCCAGGAGGGTTTTTACAGATTGCTTCTCTAGTGTTTGCAAGCTCCGAAGTCTGAATTTTGTAAATTTCCAAACAAGCTAATGTATGATTCTTCTTAAAAAGGAAAGGATAAGATGAAGTATACGTATTTAGGGGTATCTTCTCCTCCACCATATCTTCATACATGGATAATATCAAAGACACTAATCTTGGACACATAGATATGGATGAGTTTTGGAAAAGGGTTAAGGCCCCAAACAAGAAGCCTTGGATGCAAACAATTTATGATAGTGGGTTTCCTCTAAATTTGTTTTGTCGTCATCTCGTAAAATACCCTAAGTTTTTTTCTATCCATGACCTCACACTTCAACAAGGCCACCCACTCAGTGAAAGATGATGATGGGAATGTTGTAATCAGATTGGAAAGTGATTTCTTCAAGGATCTTTTTAAACTCCCTGATGTAGAGGGATATACAAAAAATTATCCTAAATCCACAATTGAACATTAGGCGATGGAGAGAAAATCTTGCACCAAGGTCATTGCCAAGAGTTACTTAGCTAAAAATAAAGGCATTGTGTCAAAGATCCCTAAGACACTTCCTCGTTGGACTTCATTCAAGAAGTCAACAATATAATTACATTGTTGAGTAAGGTTTCAGGACTTCCTGCAGCTAGAGACTTTCAGGAGTGGATGTCTCTGTACATAGCCACGATTAAGAAAAATAAAGAGTTTATTTGGTGGTGAGAGCATATAATCAATTCAATATGTTTCTAATTAGGAGACGTGCTTACCTCAAAAACTTCTTTTTGACCTCTTATCTCGGTATATGCGACATCTATAATGTGAGATTATCTTGGGTTAGATCAAGGGGAGTCGAAGTTCTATTTAAATATATGACTATTACATAAACTTACCATGGAGGAAATTTCTAAACACTTCAAGAGATTTAATGACGCCTTCTTCGTTGTTTTTGTATTATTTTGACAAAGATTTGTATAATTGAAGAATTGGAGATGAAGCCCGGTGAGAAGTGCGAGGAGTGGGGAGGAATTTATCTTCATTTTCGAACATATACCTATATCAAAGTGTCAGGATTTACAAGAGCTCTAAATAAATTTTTGAGATGTCATACTTGATAAGTGGGTGTTAATGGAGCTAGTTCATTAATTACTTGATTATCATTAAATCTGAAAACCGACACAATGTGGGAGTACAGTTTCCCATTACTATTGGAAAATACACATGTGTAAATATTCGTAAGGCCAAAAATGTGGAAAGAGAGATGTCTCAAGTCACTCTAAAGACTTTTCATCTAAGGACTAACTTTGATTATTGGGATAAATTTAGTAAAAAGGGTTAGCCAGTATACATGTTCCCAATTAGAGGACATTTGGATTCACTGTCGGGATGAAGTCATTATAAGACAAAGGGAATTTGAGAGATTAACTTTGAGTGAAGTGTCTTACTATGGGATTACATTTGTTTCTGAGGTTTTAAAAGATGATGAGTAGGTATTGGATCTTTCTTATAAAAGAGATAATGTTGCAAACCAACCATTGCCTTGGATAAATTGGTCCAATCAAGAGTGTAACAACACCAAGGATAGGGTGGGCCCCATCTTAAGGAGAACCTATGAATATCTAGAAACTTTGGGAATCACACCCAAAGTGTCATATCAACCTACAGAATCAATACAGGCTCAGTCAATGACAGGTCAACCTACTCCTTCTAAGGGTAAAAGGTCAACCCTCATGCCCATTACAAAGCCATGTAATATTTCTTTTGTTCTAAAAGGCTTGGGGTCTTCTGTGGAGGCTCCTACTACCAAAATCACATCTACAGAGTTGCAGCCTACTGAAGTAGTTGATTTGAGTGTTTCACTAGTTATTTCTCAGGTATCACAGTTTCCTCTTTCTTCTTCTCTTCCATCTTCACCACCTTTAAATCCACTTTCCCCCACACCTTTCACCCTTCCTCTAGTATTATCTTCCATTTCTTCCACTCCCATTTCTTCCATTCCATCTCCCTCCATGGCTCAAGTGTTTTCCTCTCTCCTACACTCTCAGTAGGAGAGATAATAGGATCTCCATTTTCCACTCCACTTCCTTGACAGTTTCCTCCTATTTCTACTTCTATTTCATCTACTTCAAGTTTTTTCCACTACACCTTCCATTGTCACTACATCACTACCACCTTTTGTGACTACCACCAGTGTCATTGTATTGTCAAGTGTTCAAAGCTCTATTATAACTATGCCTTTGATGTCTTCTACATCACCTTCTGTTATACCTGAATGGCTACATCGTCAAAATCCTAAGCAGAAGAAGAAGGTACCTATCGTTGATGTGGTTGACTTAAGTGTCTTAGATACCATTCCCAAGAGGCAAGCTAAAATACCCAGAATTGTATCTAACCTATCGGTTAACCAGTCTAGGGAAAGGTTCATTGAAATAGCTACTCCTAGCACGGATAAAACAAAAGAGACAATTATGGCAGCGAACTACCAGATTTCTAAGTTCACTCTTGGGAGAGCTACTCATGAAGGTGCTAAACAGGATGTGCAGGTGGCTTTGGGGAATTTTTGGAGAAATATGATAAAGATAAGGCAACCAAGGATGAGCTAAAGTTAAAATTTGAGCAGCTCACTCCTCTTCTCACTAAGATTAGACATCTGATGCAAGTTACAACCACCCTTTCCATTTCTTCAAGTTTTTATGATAAGTCCTACCATATGGTGGAAAAAATTGGTCAAAAGGGAAGAGCAGTTGGTACATGGATGGAATGTGTGACTCAAGATTTTAATCCAATAAAAAAATAGTTGTTGATTTGTATTCCGAAAAGGTTTCCGTGATGAAGTTGGATGGGATTCTCACTGAAGAAAAAGATAATTTAGATCTTACTTTGAAGACTTGGAGAGAAATTTGAACCTTTGATTCAAATATGCTCCTATAGGAGGGCGTGGTTGAAGATGTTTCAAAAAAATTAAATTTCGAGAAGGTCATGGAATTTAGGTCACAAGTAGTGCAAGGTCTCATAACAAATTTAGACAAGAAACAAATTGAAGTAGTTGAGGGAATGAGTGATATTTCAAAAGAGTTTGAAAGTATCTGTTGGGGTTAGCACACCGGTTGTCAGCAGATAATATATCGATCTAAGCATACATGCAAATAGAAGTAGATATTCTACTAGAAGAAATATATAAAACAAGAGACATAAGTCAACACCGATTTAATGTGGTTCACCCAAAGGTGGGCTACGTCCACCAAGTAACAAGCCAATCTATTATCCAAAGCTTTGACAAGATATACAATGAAGATTTACAATATTCCACACCTCTTAGATGTATAGTACTTTATTTCTCTCAAGCTTTTGCTTCATCACCAAGAATTCTCTCTCTCACCAACTTTTGCAAGTTCTTTCTAATTCTTGTTAATCATTTTCTAAACCCTAGATTTTATGCTTATATAGTCATTTATAGACTTAGGGCACTTAGCCATGCAATTAAAATCAATAGATATACTTTAATGCTAAAAATAGATCTAATTCCCAAGAGTTAATTAAAACATCCTCACATAAGTAACCGATGCCAATAAAACCTAACTATTGTTGGTTCCTCCCTTGCCTCGACCAATGTCGATTATACTTGACCGATGCCGATCTGGGTGACCAATTCCGGTTCCCCCTTAACCGATGACGGTTACTGTATTTTCTAGCAAGTTTCCATTACATGCTAAACTGAAGTAATTGAGCTCCACAACTCAACAATCTCCCACTTGGAGATTAATTACTACACCATACCTGTATAGCATCATTCTTGGATCCTTCCTTAGCTTTGTTTCTTCCTCTTCAAATCTCAAACTCGAACACCAAAGAAGTTGAGTGTAGCTCCAACTTCTCCTTTACTAATGGATTTGTTAGCATATCCGTAGGGTTATTGCTCGTATGAATCTTTTCCAAATTCAACTTTCCATCCTCCAATACCTGTCAGTATGAAGTGATACCTCAACTAAATGTGTTTCATTCTCAAATGAAATGTTGAGTTCTTTTCCAAATGAATTGCACTCTAACTGTCATTGAATAGTTTACAATCACCTTGCTCCTTTCCCAACTCTTCCATGAACCTACTCATCCATATCATCTCCTTGCTAGCCTTTGTATCTCGCAATGTACTCTTCCTCTGTAGTAGACAAAACCATAACCTTCTATAACCTTGAAATCTAGGTAACTGACATTCCACCTACTGTGAAAATATATCCAGTAGTGTTCCTCATACCATCAAAATCTCCAGCCATATTCGAATCAACATAGCCACATAATGAAATATCTGAACCTCCATAGCATAACTACATGCTAGATGTCTCTTTCAAATACCGAGTATCCATTGGACTACTTTCCAATGCTCTTTACCTGGGTTGGCTATATATCGCTCACGACTCCCATTGCGTCAGGCAATCTGTCAGTGCAGTACAAACCATAGCATACATAAGACTCCCAAATGTTGAAGCATATGGCACTCGTGTCATGTATTTGACCTCCTCATGTGATGAAGGACACTGATATTTTCTCAATTTGAAGTGTCTAGCCATAGGTGTACTAACAGGTTTTGCATTCTGCATGTTGAACCTTTCTAACACCTTGTAGATATAATCCTCCTAAGAAAAATACAATTTATTATTTTTCATGTCTCTGTGTATTTGCATGCCAAGGTTTCTTTTTGTTGCTCCTAAATCCTTCATAGCAAATGTGTGAGCTAGCTTTATCTTAAGCTCACCAATGACCTGAATACTAGATCCTGTAATAAGCATATCATCCATATACAGTAACAAAATAATATATCTCTCATTTTCAAGTTTCTTAAAATAAACACAATGGTCAGATTCACATCTCAAGTAACCATGCTCATGCATAAAACTATCAAACCCCATGTACCATTTCCTTGGGCTTGCTTGAGCCCATATAGGCTCTTTTTCAACCTGCACACTGATTTCTCCTTACCCTTGACTTCATACCCAAGCGGCTGCTACATATAAATCTCTTCATCCAAATCACCATGAAGGAAATCTGTCTTCACATCTAGTTACTCTAAATGCAAATCTTCTCTGAACTAAACTCAATACAATATGAATAGAATTCATCTTAACAATAGGAGAAAATATTTCACCAAATTCAATACCTAATTTCTGTGTAAATACCTTTACTACAAACCTTGCCTTGTACCTTTTATGTCCACCCTCTTCTTCCTTAATCATGTAAACCCACTTGTTCTACAATGTTCTCTTACCTACTGGCAACTTAACCAAATCCCAAGTCTAGTTTTGTTCCAAGGAGTCCATCTCCTCATCCATGTCATGCTCCCACTGAACGTGAGTCTTATCATGCATTGCTTCTTCAAAGCTCTCGATTCACCATTATCAATCAATAATAAATAAAATAGAGAAGGTGTAAATATTTCTAGAGGTTTACTTACCCTTTGTGACCTTCTCACAGGAGTTTGGGGTACAGAGGCTCAATTTGGACCTCCTGGACATTCCTATCCAAATATGATAGTGACCGACACCGGTCACATCTATTTGATGTCGGTTCTACTAAATGATGTTGGTTTTGGATCCTCTATAATCGATACATTAGTTCATCTCGACCGAGGTCGGTCAGGTCAACCGACACCGATTATTGTGTAACCCTGTCGGTAATACTTTTAAATCTGAGAGTTCATTTTCATTCACAAAATTCTCAACCGGTTCATCTTTGGGTACCAAAATTTGATCCTTATACATTCTATTTTCATTCCATTCAACATCACGACTCCTAATAATTTTAGAATTCTCTAAATCCCAAAAATGGAAACCGAAATCACCAAATCCATAACCAATGAAAGTGCATCTCTTAGATTTTGCATCCATTTTTTTTCTATTTTCCTTATCAACATGCACAAAATCTTCTAAACTAAATACTTTAAGAAAAGAAAGATCTACCTCTTTTCCAGTCCAAGCTTCCTCTTGTATTCCTCCTTTTAGTGAACTTGAAGTCCTACGGTTAATCAAATAAACAATTGTATCACCGGTCATACGCTTTCGAACTACAAGGGAAATCCAGAATGTATCCTCATACTTCTAGCACATTCCATGATTGTCATGTTCATTCTTTCTGCAACACTATTCTCCTATGGTGTTCTTGGAACCGTTCTTTCTCTATGAATCCCATTCACTGAACAATAATAATTGAAAGCCTTGCTAAATTATTCATCACCATTCATCGAGATCTAAGGCACTTTAACTTTTATTTGATTCATTCTCAACAAGGGATTTTCATCTTTTAAAAGTCTCAAAAACATTAGATTTACATTTAATACAATAAACCCATACCTTTCTTTTAGCATCATCAATGAAAGTAACATAATACTGGGATCCTCCATGAGAAGCTACCTGAGTTGGTCCCCACACATATGAGTGTACAAGCTCCAATTTCTACTCCTTCTTAGTTGCCCCAACTTTGAGAAATCTCACTCTCTTTTGCTTTCCAAAGATACAATGCTCACAGAAATCAAGATCTAAATCTTTCAAATTTGATAACTTACCCTTAGCCTTTAAGATCTGCATTCCTTTTTACTTATGTGACCCAACTGATTATGCCACATGCATGCATCGAATCGAAGTAGATAATAAAGAAAAGGAATTAGTAATACAGTAGATAAATATAATGTTCTTAGATTTTTAACTCTTTCCACAACAAAAACACCCTTGGTGACTTTCCAAGAGTCTCTTGTAAAAGTAACCATGCAACCAAATTCACCTAGTTTCCCTGTAGAAATAAGATTCCTCCTGAGGCTTGGAACATGCCTCGCATCTTTCAATACCGTGTATTTCTATTCTACAATTTTAGATGAACTTCCCCTTTACAAAGATAATACCGTAAGGTTCATCATCACCCAAATAAACATGCCCAAAATTACCCCTGGACATAATTTTGAAATAACCCTTATTAGGGGTTGCATGGAAAGAAGCTCCTGAATCTAAAACCCATGATTCAATTCTATTATCTAAAGAAAGAATAAGAGCATCTTGCATTACCTCTAATGCAACAAGATTTTCTTCTTTACCTTTGTCTGGTTGTTGGTTCTCTTTATCCTTTGACCAACAATCTTTCTTTGCATGTCCTTTCTTTCCACATTTCCAACAAGTAATTCCCTTACTTCTAGATTTAGATCTGTTATCCCTTGACTTTGATTTCCCATTACTCTTACTCTTGGATCTCTCCTTTTGCTTGCCCCTACTTTCTACATTCAAAGCATTTCCAGATGATGATTCCTCTGTACTATTTTTGCGAATTTCTTCATTCAAGATTATACTAACCACATCATCAAACTTCAAAATATTATTAGTAGATGTTGTATTACTAAATGTACCATTACCAAGTTATCCCAACTTTCGGCAAATAACATAAGAATAAAAGTGCTCTTACTTCATCATCAAATGGTATAAAGCAACCGATTTTAATTGATTTACAATATATTGAAATCATTCAAATGAATAGATGCATATCCACCTTCATGCATCTTAGAACTAAATAGTTTCTTCATCAAATAAACTTTATTTGAAGAACTAGGTTTTTCATATAAATTAGCAAGAGATTTCATTAAGTCTACCATAGAAGCCGCTTTTGTAATATTGGAAGCCACGGATGTTGTTAGGCTCAATCTTATAGATCCCAAAGCCTTTCTGTCAAGAATCTTCCATTCTTCATCAGTCATCTTTGTAGGTCTAGACTTCTCATCCAACGGTAAATACAAATCTCTTTGATACAGATAATCCTCAATCTGCATCTTCCATAATTGATAATTTCGGCTATCAAATTTCTCTACCTTGTATTTATGTATATACTTGTAGACATCATGAAGGAAGGGTAGCAAATGGTTAAAATGGTGGTTCGTCTCGTAGTTCCATATAATTTGAGTAGCTGGCAAGTGTTTGATAGTGACAAAAAAATTGTTCTTTTCCTACAAGAAGAGGCGGAATTTGCTGCCAAACACCAAGATAAACTACAAAACTCATATGGCGATCAAATTATATAGTTAAAGGAAATAAGCTACTGAAAGGCTTAGTTACTCTAGAATCCATCTTTAATTCAAATGACCAAGCCAAAAGACAAAGCAAAAACATGGCGGTCAAGGACGAAGATTTTGAGGAAGTCGAGGTTACAAGTGAAATTTTTTAAAGATTGGTAAAGTATGTACTACTGAAGAGAAGAGAGCTTTCATCAAACTGTGTCAAAAATATCATGAAATTTTTGCATGGAGATACAAAGGTCTGTGTGGTTTTGACACAGGTCTATCACAACATACCATCGATCTAGATCCTAATTCCAAGCCAAATCTGGTCGTGAAATAGAGTCCAATTAATCCCAAATTTGAGCCACTAATGAGAAAGGAGCTAACCAAACTCATCGAGGCCTATGTAATTTTTCCCATCAAGAATTCCTCTTAGGTAGCCAATCTTGTGCCCGTAAAGAAGAAGAATGGAGAGATTCAGTTGTGTGTAGATTTCAGGGATTTGAACCACGCCTCGTTGAAAGACCATTACCCTCTTCCATCAATGGAACAAATTCTTCAAACGGTGGTAGGAGCTCAAAGGTTTTCTTTTCTCAATAGGTATTCAAGTTATAATCAAATTCTAGTTCAAGAATCTGGTCAATTTAAAACAACCTTCACTACCAAGTGGGGCACATATGCCTACAACAAAATGCCATTCGGATTGTCCAATGTTGGGGCTACCTTCCAAAGAGCCATGGACATGGCATTTAAGGGACTAATCAATGATATCATCTTAGTTTTCCTTAATGACATAATTGTATATTCTAAGCATGCATAGGACCACATCACACACCTAAGGAAGTTTTCTGAAGGTGTTGGGAATTTGGGGCTTCACTTAACCTCAAGAAATGTATTTTTGCAATGCAAGAGGGAAAGTTGTTGGGGCATGTTGTTTCAGCGGAAGGATTGTCAATCGATCTAGCCAGGATTCATTTGATTATGTCCTTATCTCTTCCAAGTCACAAAAAGGGTCTCCAAAGTTTTCTGGGAACCATAACTTTCATGCGGATATTCATCCCTCAATTCACGACATTGGTTAAACCATTGACATTCATGCTGAAGAAAAATATGCCATTCTCATGGACAAAGTAAGGGAGAGAAATATTTGAAGCTATCAAAATGGCTATTTCTCAAGCTCCCACGTTGGTGAACCCCAGGTTTGATAACAATTTAATTTTTTATGCTTTTATAGGTTAAGAGAGCATATTAAGGATCCTCACCCAGAAAATGCCTATCTAATGGAGAAACCAATTACTTTCTTCAACCAATCCCTCAAGGACTATGAGCTTAAATATTCATTTGTTGAGAAACAAGTTTTTATAGTTCTTCAAGATCTGAAGAAATTTAAGCACATGTTGTCCAACAATAAAATTCACTTGATGGTTCCTAGTGTCAAGGACTTTTTTTTTTAACAAAGAGATGAACGAGAAGCGTGCAAGATGGATCACGAAGGTAATGGAGTATGATGTACACATCAAAGTCACTAAACTTTTTAAAGGTAAGGGTTTGTGTTAGCATCTTGCTGCAAACATGGAAATCAAAGATGATGAAGATGTTACGCTCTTGAATACTCATGAAGGTGATGATCAAGTTGATTAGTTATCTAAGATGTAAAATTTCCTCCTCTTGGGGTATACCCTTCAAACATGGATAAAGGTCAAAGACGTACTTTCCATATCCAGTCCATTCCATATGTCCTAGTGGAAAATATTCTTTTTCGAAGGGATTTGAATGGTGTTCTTCTTCGCTGCATGAAACCGAAACAGGTGAGTAAGATATTCAAAGAGTTCTACAATGGCCTATATGGAGGAAGTTACTCTGCGCGAACAACTACTACCAAGATTATGCGGGCTGATTACTATTGGCCATATTTGTTCAAATATTCCCATCTAAGGGTGAGGAAATGTAAGTAATGTGTCCTTTTCACCGACAAGCGAGAGGTTAGTAGCACTTCCACTACACCCCATTCAAGTGGATCAACCCTTCGTTCAATGGGGGTTAGATTTCATCGAAATGATTAATCCTCCATCCAGTGACAAACATAAATGGGTTCTTACTACAACATACTACTTTACTCAATGGACAGAGGCAGTAACATCGAAAGAAAGCAATGAGAAGGCAGTCCTTTATTTTTGGAAAATATAATGACAAGGTTCAGTGTTCAGTTTACAATTATTTCCGATAATGCAATTGCTTTTCTCAGTTTAAATTTGAGTGAATGGGATGTTAAGAATGGGGTCTACCTCAAGACTTTGTCCAATTACTATCCACAAGGGAACAGGTTGACTGAGTTGAGCAACAAGAACCTCATAAGGATTATCAAACATAGGATGGAGACTAATGAAGGACTTGACATACACAACTTAAGACTTCCTTATGGTCAGATCGGATCACATATAAATGAGCCATCGGAAATTCTCCTTTCATGCTTGTATATGGAATGGAAGAAAAGATTTTACTCTCCTTGGAATTACCTTCTTTGGAGTTGTCTCATCAGCTTGAGGTTATGGAGAATGACTCCTTGTCGATGAGGTTTGCTTTGAACTCATGGAGTTGGAAGAAGTGTGAAACAAGGCTATGAGAACTTTGGAACAACATCAAAGGCTCAGGTTAAGAAATCCTTTGACAAGAAAACTTTTGATAGACATTTTCAAGAGGGAGATTTAGTTCTCAAATGGGATGAAGATAGAGCCAAACCGGGATGGCATGCCAAATTTGATGCTCTAGAGCGGGCCATACATCATCATAATTTGCAAAGAGGCAAACTCCTTTCGCCTATCTAGGCTCAATGGAGAAGAACCGCCCATTCATGTGAATGGGATTCATCTCAAATCTTTCTTTTAAGATATTTCCACACCCTATACTGAGTGCTCATTTTTTTCCTCCAAGTGCTTTGCACATGGTTTTGTTTTTATTTTCCTTTTCCTTTATTTTGTGTGTGCTTTGAGTGTAGTTTTCTTTCAAGACTCTTTTTCCCAATGGTTTGTATAAGGCTACTGGCCCTAAAGCTTAGCAAGAAAGCATTCCCTAGAGGTCACCAAAAATGTTAACCTTTAAATCTTACTTTGAAATGATGTTAAAGTCAACTTACAAATTTTCTTCTGAGATTCAACACCTAAAAGTGTTTAAGAATTTGATTAAGGAATTTTGAACTCAAATCGAAAATCTGAAATTTGGGACTTTGGACTTTCAGATTCAGAGGTTTTCCTTTTCAGGGATTAAAGAGCTAGAATCAAAATTTTGATTCCAAAATTTCAAACTCTGAAAGCCTAAAATTTCAAACTTTTGGAATTTGGAGGTCTCTTTTGGTAATTTGCAATTTTTCAACTTGAGTTCCGAAGTCTGAAACTCTGAAGTTCCAAAATTTCAAAACTTCAGATTTTTAGGTTTCAAAGGTCTATGTTGTCATTTTAAGAAATTTCTTCTCGAAGTTCCAAAGTCTGAAACTTCAAAGTTCCAAAATTTCAGAACTTCAGACTTTTGGGTTTCAGAAGTTCCCCATCTATTTTTTGATATTTTCGCGCTCGAAGTTCCAAAGTTCGAAACTCTGAAGTTCCAAAATTTTGGAACTTCAAACTTTTAGGTTTCAAGACTTCTGTTACCTTTTCACAATCTTTGTCTCTCGAGTTCGAAGTTTGAAACTCCGAAGTTCCAAAATTTTAGAACTTCAGACTTTCGGGGTTTTAGACTTCGGGGTTCTATGAGCATTTAATTCTCACCAACCTTCACACGTGTTAGATTTGAGCATTAATTTCAGGTTTTTCTATATAAACTCAAGTTTTTACCTGTCATTTTCACCTGAATTTTTGCTCTAACAATCTAATTTTTACTGCATTTTTTGTACTTTCGAGGCATCATTTTCAAGGTAATTTTATTTGGGTTATTTCTTTTTGGTTTATGATCTTTTCAGGTTTTTTCTTCCTTGTTTATTTTCATTTGTTCTTCCTTATTCTATTTTGAAATGGAACCCTTGGCATCCACCATGTTTTCCTTGAAAGTGTTTCTTGATCTCCATAGTTGTAAAATCCAACATGTGCAGGCATCCAACTCGAGGTTGAATTGTCTTCCCAAGTTTTTACTTGACTTTCATGCATTCGGCGAAGTTCACACTTCACAAGTTTATTTCGAGAGGTTCTCACTTTCATAATTTGGAATTCTTATTTTTGAAGGTCTCGTTGTTTTGGATTTCGGAGGTTACTATTTTGAAGGTTGGTCTTTTCAGAGTTTGGAGGTTCCTATTTTCGGAGGTTGGTCTTTTCGGAGTTCTAAGGTTCTTGCTTTCGGAGTTCGGAAGTCTTCTTTTCGAGAGGTCTCATTTTTAGGTTTTGGAGGTTTCACACTTTGGAACTAGAGTCTTTTCAGACTTTTGGACTTCAAAATTTCGAGACTTTTGCAAAGTGTTTGTTACAAATTTCCAAAGGTTTTTTCGGATTCTAAAACCCAAACTTAATGTCGACCTCTTCAACAAAAGGAAAAGAAAATATGAACTATACATTCCTAGGAGTTGATCCTCATTCTTGTTTATCTTCAAACTTAGGGAATATAGGAGATATCAATCTCAAGCAATTTTATTTTCCGATTTCGGGCAAGGATAAAGGCACCTAACAATAAATCATGTATGTAAGCTATATATGACAAGAGAGGCTTGTTCTTACTGTTGGTTTTCCGCATCAATTCATTGCCCGAATTCGTCTTGGCTATAGCAGACCAACTTTGATGAAGATTCCAAGTTGGTAAAATATGTTGACGGCAAGGTGTTAATCCAATCAAACGCTGATTTTTTTGAAGACTTTTTAAAACTCCCGGATGTTGAGGACTATGCCATGATTTCACCAGAGGTAGCCATTGAACATTGGGATAAAGAAACTGAGTTATGTACAAGGGTCATGATGAAGAGCTACTTGGCCAAGAGTGTCACTAAAATTTCAAAGACCATGTATCGATCATACTTCATCCAGGAAGTAAACAATATTATTGTGTTGTTGAGTAGAGTTTCAGGCCTTGCCTCTATGAAATAATTTCAGGAATGGATGTTCTTATACATTTCCACCATTAATAAAAACAAGGAATTCATATGATGGGAGAGCATATCATCGGCTCTACCTGCTCTTAATTAAGTAAGGCTTTGTCTTCAAAGAACTTTTACATGACCTCTTTCTTATTCTATGTTGTAGCTACTATGGGAGATTTCACTGGGTTGAACACTAAAGGTGTTAGAAGTGCTTCACAAATTTACGATTTTTATCCTTAACTTACAATGGATGAGGGAAGCAGACACTTCCGCAGGATCAATGATGCCTTCTTTGTTGTTATCCTTTATCACTTTGATAAGGACTTGTATAATCGAAGGATTTTGGATAAAGCCTTTAAAGAATAAGCCTTTAAAGAATTACATGAGTGGGGAGCTATTTACCTGCAGTTTCCTACATTCACATACATCTGGATTCTTTGTTTTGTAGGTGCTCCTAATAAGTTGTCGAGATTCCCTACGGACAAATGGGTTCTATTAGAATTGGTTCAACAATTGTTGGACTCGCACAAAAAAAAGAACAAACAAAGACAAGGTGGGAGTCTAGTTTCCCATTTCAATTGGTAGATATACTTGTGCAAGTATTTACAAGGTGAATAATGTGGATGTAGAAATGTTAGAAGTGACCTTGCGAACATTTCATACTCGAACCAATTTCGATTACTAGGGAAAATTTAGTGAAACAGGTTTATCCAGTTCTCATGTATACCCAGTTAGAAGACATTTGGATTCATTGTCGAGATGAGTTCATTATCCGGCAACAGGAATATGAAAGGTTGACCTGGATGAGGTTCAACAGATTTGGGATCACAGAGATTCCAAAGGAAATGGAAGATGAAGAGGAAGTATTGGATGCAGTTTACAAGGATAAAAATGTCGCCAATCAACCATTGCCATGGATTGATTGGTATGTAGAAGAATGTGGAGAGGGTGGGGCCCATTTTGTAGAGGACATATAATTGGTTGGCTACCTTGGGAATTTCACCCAAAGGGTTAGATCAACCTATAAGAATAGAAGCCCAATCAACAATGAGTCTTCCAACACCTACTAAAGGGAAAAGGTCTATCCAAAGGGCCCATATAGTCCCTAAGAATATTTCATTCATTGTTGGAAGTTCCTCTCTCCAAGGCTCCTGCTTCCAAGGTTGTGTCTCTAGTAATACCAACATTAGAAATTGTTGAAGTCACTGATTCCCCAAGTTTATCACAGAATCTATCATCCTCTCCTTCCTTACCATTATCACTTCCTCCATCACTTCCTTCCACTTCTACACTCATTTCTTCTTTTCCATCCCCATCCATGGCCCGTATTTTCATATATTTTTTTCATCTCGATAGGGGAGATTATTGGGTCTCCCATTTCTACTTCACTTCCTCTACAACTTTCATTTCCTTCCATCTCATCTTCTAGCCTCGTTGTATCCACCCTTGGGGCTATTCTCACTTCCACCCCTTCTATCATTACCACCTCCATTCTAGTACCAACTAATGTTACTAGTGTCATTGTATTGTCTAGTGCTCCAAGTACTAAATCAGTCATTCCACTTCCATCAAAGCATCTGTTATACCAGAATGGTTGTTTCATCAAACTCCAAAACAGAGAAGAAAGTACCTCTGGTGGATGTTATAGATCTAAGTGTGTTGGAACCTACTCCAAGGAGATAGGCCAAGTGGCCAAAGATCATCTCCATCCTATCAGTGAACCAATTAGGAGAAAGGGTTGTGGAAATTGCTACTCCCGTTGAGGGAAAAACCAAAGAAACTATCATAGCAGCTGACTACCAAATTTCCATATTTTCACTAGGAAAAGCAACACACGAAGGGGCCAAACAAGATGTGTAGACATCTCTCATAATTTTTTTGGAGAAATATGACAAATAAAAAGCTTCTAAGGATGAGCTCAAAGAAAAATATGGCCAACTCACTACCCTATTGAGAAAGGTAACACATCCTACTCCATCCACTAATATTTCAACTACTACTTCTCTAACAATTTCTTCCACTCTGGATGATATTTCATATCATGATATTGAGAAGATAGGTCAGAAGGGAAGATCGGTGAATGGATGGATAGAATGCATACTTCAAGAAGCCAATCCTTTGATTAAAGAGGTTGAAATATATAATGATTTGCAGACTGAAAGAGCCTCTATTCGTAGAATGGATGAATCCTTCTCGAAGATAATAATAACTTGAATTTGAATTTGACTACATGGAGTGAGATCAGAGAAGAGGATCTATATATACTTCTTTAAGAAGAGGTAATCAATGACATTTCTAAGTTGTTCCAATTTCAAAAGGCTATGGAATTTAGGTCCCAGGTATTACAGAATTTGATAAAGAAATTGGAAGACAAGCGTGTAGAAATAATGGATGTTATGAACGACATATCAAAAGAGTTTGATAATGTCAATTACAGAGTTCTTCAATGAGAACATTGATGCTCTTTCGGAAGATCAAATTAGGTAAAATTTCAAGGATTTGGTGAAGAGGGACGATGAGGTTACTAGGACTTTCAACAGTGACTGCATTAACAAGTTGGTTTCATTCCAAAATTTCATAGGTCGACTGAAGAAAGTGGTAGGTAAATTTAAAAGAATTCCAGCCAAGGTAGCAAAATGAATCAAGATAGAAAATGTGGTGAACCAATACGCGTGTGGGCGGAGGAAGGATAATTACAAGGAATTATCAAGTGCTTTATCAAATATAAGCATCGCATGGCCTCTAGGAGAAAGAATAAGAGAAAACTGAAGAAGGAGAGGGTGTTGTAGGGCCAAGCTAAAGCTAGGTGGCCATGGAAGGACCTGCTCCAAGATCTCGGATCGTTCTGAGATTACGGGGTTGAGCGAGTCAAACCCTTGTAACCACCTTGCTTTTTTATGGGAGCATGTTCCCTGGAACTTAATGATATTCTATTTTTAGTAATTTGTTGGTTAAGGTCCAGCTGTAATGGCTCAACCTAAAAACTTATAAATAGTTAAGTGCATGAAGTTTTAGAGATATAGATAGATCATTGGGAAGTTACTCTTCAAGCTTTGAATATTTTTAAGCCTTTCAATTACATTTTAAGTAATATTTTTCCGTGGAGAATCTGATTTATTACGTTAATGGTTGATCACTGTATGCTTTATGTATGCACAATTCCTTAGTGTAAGTGGTTAACTCACCTTTATTTCAGAATATCTTATTTCATTTTGTGGGAAAGTGATATGATTGTTTTGAATATCAGTTGTGGAAAGATTATTTTCCTTCTATTATAGAAGTTGCATTATCATTAGTTGTCATAAGTGAAATAGATGTTTGACATGTGCATATTCTATATTGTTATGGTTGTTGATTGTGTTTTCAATCGGATTTGATCTATCTGTTATGTATACTTGGGGTTTTACAAGGAGATGTATATTATTTTGACTGTGGTTTGTTATTTACCCTATCCAAATAGCACTAGGTGAATTAGATTGTGATGGTTGTTTTATCCTTTCTGAGTTACCCCTTTCTGGTGTAAAGATCATATGATTATCTAGTTATACTCTTGGTGTATCACCGTATTTTCTTTATTTGTTATTTCTAACCCTTGAACCTTGTGAAGTGAGTAGATTAGAATCATTTAAAGTGTTTTAGCCTTGCACATTGATCTTAAATCAGGTGCCCCAAGTTCTAAAGGAATTCAGCCTTCTCTGGAGGTTCATCCCAAGGTAACAAGGTCCCACACCTTGGGGATGTTCCAACGTTGCATGGGATCTTTCAAAGCAATTCAACTGGTGCACAATCCGCATGACAACAATTGCCATATCAACATCATGTTTTAAACCCTCTATGGTATGTTATCCTAATGGGATCATGGTAATTTGATAATCTGAAGGGGTAGCTTCATCCCTTAATACATCAGCTTGGGAAGTGTCCCCCCTCTACAAACCTTTCTACTTAGGCCCTAAAAACTATTCTTGAAAAAAAAATCACTTTCTTTGGGGGTCTTGATGGATTCAAGGGGACAATACTTTGAAGGTCAACTTCCTCAACCTACAATTTTATTTTTCTCTTCTTTAGGAGGGATGCTCCCAACCAAATTCCAACTTGCATATTGCCTTCCCCTTGCTCTTGCAACTACTGGGGGAACTTGATGTGATCACCACTTCATGGGATGCAAGGAGTGTGAGGCTAGAGTCATCAATCTACATCTTTGGCATATCCAAATGTTCAGTAGAATGTCCTTGTGTTTCTTCTCCCTCTGCCTCTTTTTCCTTCACTTCTTCCTCTGTCATGGTTGAAGATGGTTGATTACTTGTATCTATAGACTTTGTAACCTCAACCTCTTCTTCTCTGAATGGAGAATGCTTGTTGAACTCGCTTTCCCTATGGATCCTTTTGATTTTGAGCCTCTGCTTCTGCAACTTCATGAGTTACAATCACTCTATCCATTGTATCAAGAGATGGATGAATAGGACCATGGTTTTGGTTGCTCAACTTCAACCGATGGAACCTCTTCAAAATGTGGTTGCTCTATCTTGTTCATCAAAACTTCTTCTTGGTGGACTTCTATACACCACCATTTACAATTTATTTTGCAAAGTGGATTTCTCATGGGATATTGGGCCTACTTCCTTCCCTCCAATTGGTGTATTTTGAACATTATCTTGTAGAATGTCGGCTCTAACACCTTAACCTAGGCCATGTAATAAATTAATGAAAATTTACTCATGTGATGGGTCTAGCATTCCTTTCCCTTAATCCTCATGGACCTCTTGCATATAAACTTATTTAATAGGTGCATGGGTAGGAACTTTTTGTTGCACCATAGGTTGGGTAGTAAGAACTACATGTGGTACTGAAGGTGTCGAAGTGAGCATTTAAACCTATGAAGTCACTCTAATAACTATTGTTTATAGGGATTTCTCTACTACTGGTGTTGTTACCTTTGTCCTCTTGGTTCTTACAAAATGATGACTTAAAGGCTCATCTTCATCCTTCTCAAGGATGGTTTCCAATACTAGACTCATCATTGGCTGGTTTGGATGAATATGTCTTCCCTTATGTTTCACCTTGCTAGATGGCCTCTTTTAGGAAACAAACGGGCACATCAACTTGGGTAGATTCTTTTTCAAAAGAGACTCTAGGCCTTGATGTCAGATGTGGGACTACTTGAAGGGGTGTGGCTGTAATGACAGGAGCATCTTGCATAGTTTTCTTTAATATTTCCTTTGTTATGTGTGTCAACTTTGACACAGAAGTCCTTGTTTTACTTGTGGAAGCATTGAGTTCCTCCACAACCTTTGAAGTTAATGGTCCCTTAATTGAAATTTGTGGGGACTTTCCTTTTAAGGGATCTAAAATTTTAGCTCCTTTCTTCAAATGGGGAAGTACATCCTTTATAACACCACTTTCTCGATACTCCCTTAGAACTTCTATATTTTGTAGATTCAAATCAATTCCTTTTTGGTTAGTCCCCAAAGTTCTTTTGATGATGTGAGTTGTTCTTTCATGTAATGATGAACTTTCTAGATTTTTCCAATCAATACTTGGGAGAGGATATGAGGCTATATTCTTATCAACATAGTACTTACTCACCAAGTCTTTTCCATCTGCAAGTCCCTGAGGCACAACCACAATTTTGTAGTCCACAACTTGAGTGAGGGTCATCCTTGAATAATATTTGAATCTCACCTCCTCCTCATCTCTACAATCCATCTAATAATCCTCATAATGAGGCTCATGTTCATGAGAAGTCCCCAAAGCTCCTTGAACTATCCACTTGATATCATAATTGGTCCCTGAAGTAAATTTCGTAATGTCATTCTACCGTCTTTGCTTCTAGGAGTTGTATTTAACCAAAGAGGGACCTGAATACCTCCCAATAATGATAGGGAACTTGATATTGGCCTTTTGCTTCCCTGCAATCAACTTATGGACTACCACCAATTACCTTGACAACTCCAAAAATTCCCACTTGTCATCTAAATATCTAGGTAACATATATGGGGCATCATGGAAACCACTTACTCTAATGTAAGTAAACATTTTGAATTGGATGAAGTAACATCCAAATTCAGTGATCACTTTCCTTGCCTCTGCATATATTCTATTACATTCACATTTAGGCTTAAAAACACATGAGGGGAGAAAATAAGGCAGCATGTACCCTTCTGAAATGATAAATGCAATTACTAAGGTTCAACTGGGGATACACATTATAAACCCTAAAATTTCTAAAATCCTTTTTCTATCCAATCTAGGAAATGATTTATGGTAGGCTATATTATAGACCAAGTAGGAGGTCATATAAAATTATAATTTATCAATGAATCTCTGCCTATCTCAGATCTTGTCATTCTAAGCAATTGTTAATGGATGTAATCACTAATAATCTCACCTCGTTGAATTTGTATCTTTTCCACAAGGATAACCTAGTTAAACTTGAACATCCAGTCATGATAAGGATATGCATATTCTTTCCCCATAACCCTATTCAATAAGGTGATAATATCTCCAATCTCTTCAATGAAACCAACCCTATTCAACTTTTTAGGGATCCACGGTAGCATATATTTTTAGCTTTTCAATCCAATTATTGTTTAATATCCTTAAATAGTTTAAATTGTTTGCATTCCAATACTCTTCTACATTTTCAATGGTTACATCTATAACTTCTGGGACATCAGGGAGGCCTAACAAATCTTCAAAGGTATTAGTGGTCAAGGAAAATACCAACACACCACTCCCATCCCTAACTTCTCTTGTTTCTAGGTTGTAATTTTCAGCACAAACCCATACCAACTCCATATACAAGGCATCCAAGGGAAAAGTAGCGGCTAGGGCAAGCCCACTCCAATAAATCTTTCTTAAGGTTTCATTTTTATCCATTGCATGCAACCTTTGTAAGAAATCAGTTAAATTTACATTTTATATGTTGGTATATGTGACTTTATCCAAGTCTCGAGGTGAGGTGGGAGGTAATTTAAACAAGATACAACCGAATCTTCATTTTTGTAGAGTGGGAGTTTAAAATGACTACTAGAAAGACTTTTGACACTTCAATCACACCAAAAACCTCCCACAATACCAATTACTACACTCTGACACTTCAAATCATTCAAAGGGATTAGAAAAAATACTTACCTATGCAAACACCTCTGTAACACTATGTCGTATTAAGAATACCAGAAAATGCCTTTGTAGATCAACACAACCTTCAAATGTCTCAAATACAAAAACTAGACCTTTTACTCATCTTAGGGATTTGAAATCTCTTTGCAAACTCTAAATTTTGGAGGAAAAGTGGTATCTTTTCACATATTCCAAGCATATATTATTTCTCACACGCTTTCATTAACGATGGCACTGCTTTCATGGATCTTACATTCGTGGTTGTTGATTTTTTAATTATTAATATTGTATTCTAGCCCTATAAGTAGATCCATTAGAGGAATACAACAAATCCACATTAAAAATTTCATTTAAATGATTCGTCTTTATCTCATTATTTTGGAATTCACATCCCGCCAACATAACATCTACATGATATTTTATTTTTCCTTGGTCAACTTTCTCGAGCTTCGAGGTTGCATAAACAATTTACAAAATTACAAGAATGCAAAGTTGCAAACCTACAAAAATGTGAAGTTACTTTCCTCTCTAGAGTCATAAGAAATTAACATTGTCCCTTTATCGAGATTTAGGGATGAAAGTGAAGTTTATAAATTTGTAAAAATGTAAAGCTACAAACTTGTTAAACTACAAAGTTACATTATTTCCTTACGGTCTTGTTGGTCGTCAAATAGGACTTCACGAAGAGCAACAGTCAGGGGACAAGAAGTCCCTCCTCTTTAATGGGAGAGGTTCCCTTATTCAGAAACGAACCTATTTACACATATACAAAACATGATTTTCTTGTGGAACTTGGATATTTACGAAAGTGTTTTCTATAAGGATCATCAATTACAAAAGGACTGAGGAATGAGAAAACGAGAACGAGCAGAAAGGCACCATTTAGAATTATAGATGACAGAGTAATTCTTTATGCATGCAAAGGTACAGTGAATTGAAACAAGATCATTTGTATCATACTAATAAGATGAAATTTGAAAGACACAAAGTTCTATCAATAACATCTGCAAGAATACAAAGCTTCTTAATATAATATGACAAGTGATCTTAACAAGATTAAATGAAAAGATTAGGGATAAAAGAGATCGGATGGACGAAGAATGAAAAGCCCCTTCGTATTGATTTCTTTATGATTTATTTACACTTTCAGAAAATAAGCCAAGTTCTTCCTTCTTTAAAATGGCGAGGAGAGGCCATTATATAGTTTACAATTCAGTTACTCTCAGAACTACTTCTTTTAACTAAAGATTAGTTAAGGATTA
This sequence comes from Taxus wallichiana var. yunnanensis, assembly GCA_018340775.1. Taxonomy (NCBI): domain Eukaryota; kingdom Viridiplantae; phylum Streptophyta; class Pinopsida; order Cupressales; family Taxaceae; genus Taxus; species Taxus wallichiana. The sequence goes on from CM031244.1 coordinate 588,314,803, forward strand.
CCAATCGCAATACCTCAACTAATTACAATAAATCTGAGAAAAATAATAGGAAGAGAAGAGAGGAATAAGGAGAAGAAGACAGTGCTTATAATCGGGAGGGACCCACCGACTTCAAAATCGCAACCCGAATCTCTTCAATGCCTCCTGCTTATGTCTCGCGCCACGTGTATATTGGTCAATTCACTCGAATCAGGGTTGAAATGAGCTCCGCATGAAAGCACTATATCTGCACATTGCACAGAGATTGGGAAACCACCAGTGAAAGCCAAACCGCTGTCATGAATCATCTGTGCCATTGGCGTAGGGTTTGCGTCTATCATCCTTGACCAAAAATCACTAAAGTCAAGATGGCAAACTTCACTGTCCCCGATATCGGGAACGGCAGACTCTAGTGGTGAGATTTGTTCTTGCCCCTGAAATTTGATCTTCATGTTGGTAGTAATTCGGAGGGCGAAGCTACAAGCTAGACTTGGGAAGGAATTGCAGAGGAAAATGGATACGCGCGTAGGAATTTAGATTGCAAAGGTTCGAGCAAAAGATAGCATGAAAGCAGTGTGCAAAACACATAGGGGGTTCGCTCGTTATATAGCCGTTTAGGAGAGAGAAAGGCAATGAATGCGCATTTAATACATACTAATTTGAAAAGCAAGGTATTCGGGTAGAGCGGGAAAAATTAGCACAAATAGCACTTTGGTTCATTTGGGACATGTGGGACGCGAAAGCGCGAAGTACGTGGCTCGGCCGATTCAGGCGAAGTGGGGAAAAGACGCACAAATGCTCTTGGAACACGCGGGACAAAAGTACGCGGCTCGGCCGAGTCAGCGAAGCGGGAAAAGATGCACAAATGCTCTTGGAACACGCGGGACAAAAGTACACGAAGTACGCGGCTCGGCCGAATCGGACGAAAATGGAACAATTGGTCCAGTGAACTTGGGACATTTGGGACAAAAAGTTCCGACGGGCCCGAAAAGAACAGACTTCGGGTGAACCGGCCGATCGGGGAACAGAGGGCCCAATTGAACTTGGGACACACGGACAAAAGTACGTGAAGTACGCGGCTCGGCCGAATCGGACGAAAATGGAACAATTGGTCAGGCGAACTTGGGACATTTGGGACAAAAAGTTCCGACGGGCCCGAAAAGAACAGACTTCGGGTGAACCGGCCGATCGGGGAACAGAGGGCCCAATTGAACTTGGGACACGTGGGACAAAAATGTCCGACAGGCCCGAAAAACACACAAAATGACCCAAAAACGCAGATTTCTCAATTTCTTTGGCATTTCACATTATCAGTACAACAGAGAAAACACTTAAACTCAAAATTTTAAATTTTCACTTTCTTAAGAGCAGGGGAATTTTGAGTGGACAACAGCTGGCTCCTTCTGGGGATGACTTGGCATAAATTCAAGGAATGAGACAAGGTAAGAACTTAGACAAACTCGGGGAAGCAGACCAGTACCTTATCCATTGGGCCACGGAGTCATCGAATCAAACCAATACAGAGGACAACACACCAAAACAAAGGGAAAGAAAAACAAAACATTGTACAGAATATACAAAGGACTCCCTAATCACCTATGACTTGAACAATTTTAGTCATCGCCCACTATAAGGAAGTGGGAGAGAAGAACCATCCATATAATCAAGGTAAAAAGAATTCTTACTAGCAAAGTGCCTGATCTTGAAAGGTCCGAGCCAAAGGGAATCAAACTTGCCATGGCTGCCACGAGGTTCATGCCTTTTATCCCACAACAAAACAGTGTCTCCAACTTGGAAATCTCTGAACCTGGCTTTCTTATCAAACAGGACCTTAACTTTTTGTTGATGAGCAGATATCTTATCAGCAAACTCCAATCTATCCTCATTCAATTTGTGAAGGTACATTATTCTCTTATCCAAAGCATCATTGAAACTGGTATCTTCAATGGCCTTCATTAGATGCAAGGCTGGCAGCTCCACTGTTACTGGCAATTGAGCTTCTACTCCATATACCACTTGAAAAGGAGACATTCCAATGGCTCTCTTAGGTGTGATCCTGTCTGCCCAAAGAGCATCATAGAGTTTCTTGTGCCAGTTTCGTTGAGACTCATTGACTAATTTCCTTATTATGGTCACCAGATTTTTATTAGTGGATTCTGCTTGTCCATTTCCCTGAGGATAGTAATCTGAAGAGTGAGCCAGAGAGATGCCATATCCATAACAAAAATCCATCATCTCAGTTGAAGAAAAATTCGAAGCATTATCTGTCACAATCTTGTTTGGTACACCATACCTTACCAAGATGTTTTCTTTGATGAAACTGCACACCACTTCAGAAGTAGTACTCTTTACTGGAATGGCTTCTACCCATTTTGTGAAATAATCTGTAGCAGTTAATACATGAGTATGACCAGCACTAGAAGAGGGATTAAGTGTTCCAATGAAGTCCAAACCCCATTGTTGAAAAGGTTCTTCAATTACAACTGGCTTAAGAGGCAAAGAAGCCAATTTGGGTCTACCCACGAAAGTCTGACAAGCCTCACATTTATCAACCCACTTGGATGCATCTCTGAACAAGGTAGGCCAGTAATATCCTCCACAAAGTATCTTATGAGCAGTGATGGTTGATGAGTAGTGCCCTCCGCATGCTTGATCATGAAAAGCTGAGAGTAGCTTTTTCTGCTATTCCTTGTCCACACATTTCAAAAACCTTCCATCTAACCCACGTTTAAACAAGGCGTTTTCCCACAACACATATTACACTGACCTTAGTTTAACAGTCCTCTTTTCTTTGGCGATCAAATGAGAGGGGCATTCTCCATAGGTGAGAAAATGGGCGATATCAGCATACCATTCGTCAACTGAGCTAAGAAACAGAATGGTAGGAAGACCAACTTTATCCTCCAAAGAACTCATGTCTAGCTCCTTTCGGGCGATGAGTTCACAAAGGCCTTTTCCACGGACAAGCTTGGTTGGTTTGATGTCAATATCATATTCTTGGACCTTGGCCACCCAGTTCCCTCTCTTGGATCCAAATTCCTGTTGTGTGAGAATTGACTTAACAGTTGTATCTGGTACCAACACCATGGAGTGAGAGTTAAGAATGTAAAAACGAAACTGCTTAATAACTTTAACCACTGCAAAAGCATGTTTTTCCATCATGGTATATTTTAACTCATGATCTTTCAGAATATAGCTCATAAATGCAATTGGGATTTTGTGCTCATTAGAATCTTCCTGAGTTAAAACAACAGCCAAGGTGTTATCTGTGGTGTAGCAATAGATAATAAAATCTTTGCTAAAATCTGGACATGCTAAAACAGGAGTTTTAGCAATGGCTCTTTTAATATCTTCAAAGGCTTCTTTCCCTTCAGAAGACCAACCAAACGTTTGTTTGCCTTTCATCATTTGGGAGATATTCAGAGTTAGTTCTGTAAAATCAGGGATGAATCTTCTCAAAAAATTGATCTTACCAAAGAAAGAGTGCACGCCCTTTTTGCTAGTTGGGAGAGGAATTTGCTGAATAACTTGAACTCGCTCAGGATCAATTTTAATACCATCTTTGGAGACGATGTGCCCTAATAATTTCCCCTCTGTGACACAAAAGACGGATTTTTTAGGATTCAAAGAGATCCCATGTTCTCTACATCTTAGCAGAACTGTCTCCAGGTGCTGAAAATGATCCGCCCGTTTTAGAAACACAATCAAGTCATCAAGGTATACAACAATACACTTCCCTTTCAAACTTCCAAAGGCCAGATCCATAGCTCTCTAAAAAGTGGCACCAGCATTAATGAGCCCAAAAGGCATTCGTTTGTAAGCAAAGGTACCCCAAGGGGTAGTGAAAGTTGTTTTATGTTGATCTGCAGATTAACTTCTACCGATTATATCCCCGAGAATACATCAAGCATAGACAACATTTCCCGATCCATCATAGGTAAAGGATAATTATCTTTCAAGGAAGCTCGATTGATTCCCGAAGTCAACATGAATACGAATCTCGCCATTTTTCTTTCTAACAGTACAATATTGGCAATCCATGTTGAATGATGGATAGGAAAATGATTTTGGCTTTCAACAACTTCGTATTTCTTGAAAAATGGTGTCACTATTTTGGGATTATATTGCCTCTCGCTTTTTGTTTAAAAGGCTTAATTCCGTGTTTGAGAGGAATAAAATGTTGCATCTTCCTTTGGTTGGAAATCTTTTAAATCTTCATAAGAGTAGGCAAGAACATCCTTATACCTCTTTAATGAGATCAATTGCTTTCTTCCTCTCCTCTTTGTGCAACATTTTCCAATGTTCACGAACTTAGGGTCGTAGAACTCCCAATATTAATTTTGTCATATTCAAACTGATTGTTGAGGTCAAAGTAGAAGTGTAGACTTTACATACCTGTCGTGTTTATCAAATAGTTCCTCTAAACTCACCAATCCTTTAGGAATCTTGTTTCCCTTGAGTTTGATACATCCATCCTGATCCGTTTCTTCTCCTTGGGTGGCTGCTTTGTCAAAGGGCACACTTTCACGAGGTAAGTTATCACTTCCTTCAAAGTATAGTTGTTCAAAATTATCTTTGAGTTCTAAGAAAGAAAGCAAATGTTGATCATCATTAAAAACTTGCCAGTTATTTGTATTATCAGGTACACTAGGTCGATGGATCATCTCAATGGTGAACTTATCTTGAGAGAAGTCAGGATGAGGAATCAGTAGTGACCCTGAGACTGCTAGTGAATCAGCCCTGGTATTCTTCTCCCTAGGTATTGCTTCAATGGAGAAAGCATCAAGAAATTCAATGGAATCCCACACCTGATTCCTGTAATGTTTCAACCTTCCATTTTTCACCTGGAAGAGGTTTCTAACTTGCTTTACAATCAATTCCGCATCCCCACGAGCTAGAAGATTCTTCACACCTTGTTCTTTTGCCACCTGTAGTCCAAGAATGAGAGCCTCATACTCTATTGTATTATTGGTATTTTCAAATTGCAACTTGAATGAGAAAGGATGAAGGCTTCCTTCAGGTGACACCAGTATGACACCAGCTCCAGAACCAGCTGAGGAACAACTTCCATCAAACTCTAAAATCCAAACACCATTAGGATCTTTAGGTGACACTTTGGGGAGTTGGATTTCTTCAGGAGACATAATCATGTAGTTACCATGCCCCATATCCTCATAGAGTATTTGTGCTTTAGGATCATCTGTTTTTTGTACAATATACTCAAACTGCTTCTCAGGCAGCAGCTTCTTCATTTGTCCATTAACAGGTATGAGGGCATGTGACCAATCCATTTGAATTTCTCCACCCACATCCTTACGAAGTTCCGCTTAACAACATCCCGTATGAAGGAGGAATATCTGCTACTAAGATGGTAGCCAAAACTTTCTTCTCAAGCAAAGCAACAAAAGCCACTTGTGCATCTTTAATTCTTCCGACTAAGGGCACTTCCTTACTCTCCATAGAGTAACAAGATCCATAAGTGTGTGTGAGAGTCAAGCCTAAGGCATGAGCTACTTTAGCAGGCATCACATTATCTGATGCTCCTGAGTCTATGACGCAATTGCTGAGCCTATGACCAGCTATAAGAAGTGTCACATAGAATGGTTTGATTTTGTCACTGGGTGAGGTGACAGCGGCTATCAGATTAGGTTGTGGTGCAGAAGAAGGAGTGGGTAAAAGGCCTTTAGAGGTAGTTTTAGAATGGGAATTGACAAAGTGAATCATTTTAGCAAAATCCTTAGGATGGGTTTGATAATATCCAGCTTCTGAGATTTGAACCTTAGTCTTTTTAGGTGATCAATAATATCAAAAGACCCAGAAGTGGATGGGCTATCATCATTTGAAATCCTAGGTTTATCAATTTTAGGGGAAAAAGAAGTAACTTTAGTAGTCGAATTGACAAGACTCACCTTTGGTGCAGATGAAATGGGAATAAGAGATCCTCTTTTTACAATTACGGGGATAGTTGTCATTGCTCCTTAGATTTCTTGGTGGGCTGCATCACTTTCTCCCTCTGATTTGTCTGCTCTTGAGTCATGACAGCGTATGATTCGTTATTCATGTCTGCTACTACTTCATCATAATCATCCCCTTCATCAATGCCTTCGGTGGTGAAGAAATTAACTCGAGATCCCTCAAATTCATCTGCTTCATCATCAACCTCTTCAACAAATTCCTCGCAATCTTCATTAACCTCTTCATCTTCAGGTTCCTCAACTTCACAGGTTGCATTGACGGGAACTTTAATAGGAGGTCCTTCAAGCGCTAGCCTTGTTTGAGCAGCAGGCAAACGATTTCTGGGCTGAAAATTCCTCCTTGGAATGTCGTCAGATAGGAGCATGCTGAGCCAATTGTTTCTTTATAGCAATGAGATCATTTGCAAGTTTTTGTACCAATGGATCAGTATTAGGTCCAGGGTGGAAGAGGAGGAAGAAGTAGATTTAGATTTAGAAGGGTCTCTCCTCAACTTCCCTGACATGATTAAATCATCTTCGACACTAACAGCAAGAGTTTGATCTTCAGCCAATGTTGCGAGATTAGCCCTTCTTAGTGCATAGCTAACTTCAGGTGATTGAGCATTTAGGAAAAAACATTTTTGAATTTGATCTACAGGTCGAGTATTTGGTGGAATTTTGTTAATCAACCTGTTGAATCGGGCCACAAATTCTCTCATGGGTTCTTGTGAATCTTTCTTTATTTGAGAGATTTGGGCTAGCAAGGCATGCACGTCTTCTGCTGGTTTGAACCGGTTTTCAAACCTAGTTCTCATTATATCCCAGCTGGTGATAGCACCGGCCGGAAGGTGATAGAACCAATCAACAGCATTATCTTGTAAAGTCTCAACGAAAATTCTTATGGAGACATCTTCATGTTCAACTCCCAGAACTCCACATGTAACTATGAAGGCTGCGATGTGTTCATCAGGATGCACTTTACCATCACCTTTGAATTTAGGGAAGTTCTTACGGTTACCTCTGGGTAACTCATGCAAAGGCTGAGGAAGGGCAAGGGGCCCGACACGATGACCCCAGGGCAATGGTACCACCATTCTTGGAAAAATGGCTTGAAGAGGAACTGCAACACCAGCAAGAATCAAAGCTCGAAGATTAGGACTGGTTGGCTCTGAAGGAATACCACCCGTAGGGATTCTATCTTGAACAGGTGGAGTGCTTGTCGAACGAGTCTTTCTATTTCTTGTTGAAGGGAAAGGAAAACCCTGTTGCTCCAAAAGCTGAACTGAGAATCTTCAATACCAAGGGCCCTTCTCCCTTGAGTAAAACGCGAAGTCGCCAGATCAAAGGATGATCAAAAATTACAGAACTGGAATATGATCCCCAGCGGAGTCGCCAAAAACTATTGGTCGTCAAATAGGACTTCACGAAGAGCAACAGTCAGGGGACAAGAAGTCCCTCCTCTTTAATGGGAGAGGTTCCCTTATTCAGAAATGAACCTATTTACACATATACAAAACATGATTTTCTTGTGGAACTTGGATATTTACGAAAGTGTTTTCTATAAGGATCATCAATTACAAAAGGACTGAGGAATGAGAAAACGAGAACGAGCAGAAAGGCACCATTTAGAATTATAGATGACAGAGTAATTCTTTATGCATGCGAAGGTACAGTGAATTGAAACAAGATCATTTGTATCATACTAATAAGATGAAATTTGAAAGACACAAAGTTCTATCAATAACATCTGCAAGAATACAAAGCTTCTTAATATAATATAGACAAATGATCTTAACAAGATTAAATGAAAAGCTTAGGGATAAAAGAGATCAGATAGACGAAGAATGAAAAGCCCTTCTGTATTGATTTCTTTATGATTTATTTACACTTTCAGAAAATAAGCCAAGTTCTTCCTTCTTTAAAATGGCGAGGAGAGGCCATTATATAGTTTACAATTCAGTTACTCTCAGTAACTACTTCTTTTAACTAAAGATTAGTTAAGGATTGCCAATCGCAATACCTCAACTTATTACAATAAATCCGAGAAAAAGAATAGGAAGAGAAGAGAGGAATAAGGAGAAGAAGACAGGTGCTTATGACTGGGAGGGACCCACTGACTTCAAAATCCGCTACCTGAATCTCTTCAATGCCTCGGCTATGTCTCTGCCACGTGTATATTGGTCAATTCACTCGAATCAGGGTTGAAATGAGCTCCGCATGAAAGCACTGTATCTGCACATTGCACAGAGATTGGGAAACCACCAGCGAAAGCCAAACCACTATCATGAATCATCTGTGCCATTGGCGTAGGGTTTGCGTCTATTATCCTCGACCAAAAATCACTAAAGTCAAGATGGCAAACTTCATTGTCCCCGATATCGGGAACGGCAGACTCTAGTGGTGAGATTTGTTCTTGCCCCTGAAATTTGATCTTCATGTTGGTAGTAATTCGGAGGGCGAAGCTGCAAGCTAGACTTGGGAAGGAATTACAGAGGAAAATGGATACGTGCGCAAGAATTTAGATGGCAAAGGTTCGAGCAAAAGATAGCATGAAAGCAGTGTGCAAAACGCATAGGGGGTTCGCTCGTTATATAGCTATTTAGGAGAGAGAAAGGCAATGAATGCACATTTAATACATATTAATTTGAAAAGCAAGGTATTCGGGTAGAGTGGGAAAAATTAGCACAAATAGCACTTTGGTTCATTTGGGACATGTGGGACGCGAAAGCACGAAGTACGCGGCTCGGCCGATTCGGGCAAAGCGGGGAAAAGATGCACAAATGCTCTTGGAACACATGGGACAAAAGTACGCGAAGTACGCGGCTCGGCCGAGTCGGGCGAAGCGGGGAAAAGACGCACAAATGCTCTTAGAACACACGGGACAAAAGTACACGAAGTACGCGGCTCGGCCGAATCTGACGAAAATGGAACAATTGGTCAGGCGAACTTGGGACATTTGGGACAAAAAGTTCCGACGGGCCCGAAAAGAACAAACTTCGGGTGAACCGGCCGATCGGGAACAGAGGGCCCAATTAAACTTGGGACACACGGGATAAAAATACGCGAAGGCACGCTGGCTCTACCGAATCGGACAAAAATGGAACAATTGGTCCAGGCGAACTTGGGACATTTGGGACAAAAAGTTCCGACGGGCCCAAAAAGAACAGACTTCGGGTGAACCGGCCGATCGAGGAACAGAGGGCCCAATTGAACTTGGGACACGCGGGACAAAAATGTTCGACAGGCCCGAAAAACACACAAAATGACCCAAAAACGCAGATTTCTCAATTTCTTTGGCATTTCACATTATCAGTACAACAGAGAAAACACTTAAACTCAAAATTTTAAATTTTCACTTTCTTAAGAGCAGGGGAATTTTGAGTGGACAACGAGTCTCTAGATTTTATAAATATTCCATTTCAAGGCTCATGAACAAATTTACAACTTGTAATTTGCATCAACTTTGACCTTCTATTAAATAATAAGAAGGTGGAGCAATATTCTTAGGATATCCCTTTCACGGGGTTTAGACTTGTATTTGTAACTTTGCAAAAATGCAAAGTTTCTCCATTATCCCACTTTCCCTCGATACCTCAAATATTCCACTTTGCGGACCTTGGAGACGAACTTGTAGTTTTCAATTTGTAAATATAAAGTGTAAACTTGCAAAAATACCAAGTCCTTCACATGGGCGGCTCCAATTCAAAAGTTTTAATAAAAACATTAAGGTTCAAAACACGTTCCTTATGCCATTAAACCTACAACTTTTTCAAAACATCAAAATCAAAGGAAACATTAAGATGTAAGTATAAATCCACATTACATGGTTGAACCATGATACAATCATGACATTAAAGATCAAGGATCCACCAAACAACTCACATAATAGATGAACAATAATGAAACGACACAATTACTTCAACACATTCTAGAAAACTCACAAAACGTGCCAAAATTTTAATAAGATGAAATCGGGCACCAACACACTCAAAGCTTATTATCCCCCTTGCAAGATTTGGTCATGTTTGATAAGTTTCGATCTTTCGACCATATATGTCATACCTTGAAAGAGTGTGAGGATAAGTTGTTACATGTGAACAAACTCAAGCACTGTGTTAGCTCTCCTCCCACCTCCGTTGCTAAGTTTTCAAGTGAACCCACATTGAAAAGTTCGCCTAATGAGGTCAAATCTATTTGTAAAGATACTACTAATTCTATCTCATAACCTATTAAGTTACAACCTCGACTCATGTATCATCAATTTACTCACTTGACAAGCCCTCCTCATGTTGTATTGAAACAATTTCTTAAGTGCAATTTCATATATCTCCCTCCACCATTTGAGTTTGATATGATTAGACCTCAGAGAAAGAAGTTCAATCTTAATTCTCATTGTGAATATCATCAATGTTAGGCACTCTACATACAACTATTTAAATCTTTTCCATGTTATTCAAGATCTTATAGATTCTTAATCCATTGAATGGGATGAGCCCACTGAAGCTTTCAATCCAACCAATGATAATGCTAAGCTAATTTTTTTAATAAAATACTTATTAAGCATGACATTGCAAAGTATTCTACGGATGTACATAATGAATATCATGTAGTACCTCCACCACCCTCTTATGATCACCCCTTGGATGTAATGATTAACATTGTTGATCATACATTATCTCCTTCTCTAATCATCACCTTTGATGATTATAACATTTATCTTGCACTTATTTCAAAAAAAAATTCCATTCATGTCTCTATTAATCAAAAACCCATATAGAGTGGCTTGGTTGATCTACCTAATAAAGAAATTATTTGTTCTCTCACATTACTTCAATCTTTAGACATTTCCATACACAATCTTGTGCTTGATACCAATCCTTGATGCCACTAAAATACTCTACCCATTACTGTGGGACATCTTATTTATCATCGATTTCATTTTTGTTTCATATACTCTCATTTTTGGTGTCATGTGGTTAGGTATCCCTTGGTTACATACTCTTAGGGCCATTCCTTAGTCATTCACCAATGTGTTAATTTCATCCACAATGAATAAGTCATCACCATTAGAAGTATTCCCTTTGAGGTTGCCTCTTTTTAGTATGCATATTATTCCTCCTACATCCCTTCCTCATGGTCCTCCTACTGCAATAAGTCTTTAGTTGTGCACAATGTCTCTAAGACGTATCTATTACTCTCTAGGAAGTACTCTTGCACCCTAGTTCTAAATTTGTAGATTCTCCTAAACCCCTTATTGAGCACTCACTTCTACTCCTGGTGATAATCCTCTTGTGTCTCCCGATATGCCCTCGAGATGCAACCTCTACATTTCATGACTTCAAGCATCCTCACGGGATTACAATTCCAAGCATTCTTTCCCATCATTCTTAATCCTCTAGGATTTTACATTAGTTCTCTAATGCACCTATTACCTCCCATAGCTTCATGTTACACTCCTAGTGGCCATCACACTCATTTCTCTAGTCTATCGCATTAACACCACACTATGCATCATGTTGCCACATCTCTATAACCTTCTTTGGAACATGTCACTATAATAGTCCTATCAAGCATTCATATCTTCTTTGAAGCCTAAATTTCCATCTCTATGACAACCCATTCATCTCCTCGGGAGGTTCTCATTAGTTAAAATCTCTTGTTACCCACATATTTTGTACATAGATATGCATTGTGATAATATAAAAATATCCAAATATTTGTAAAAATACAAAATTAGGACGTGTGTTTTCACTTGATTTTTTATCACTTTACATTATGTGTGTTGTTTGTCACTTTGGTTTGATAGATAACATGTTTTATTTCTTTTCACACATATAGGGGCATTCATCAAGTTGGGTGCAAGACACACAAATAAATACATTCTTATAGGGGCACTTGTGTCTCCTTACATTCACATCATTTAGGGAAATCCCTCCACATCCTACAAGTGTTATTGTTCTATTATATTTCATTTGTACTTCCTCATTTATGCTCAATTATATACATTGTGTACTTGTTACTTTTTAGACTAATAATACTAACACATGTGTCTTATGCAACGTTGACATATTTTGGTTCATCTATCTTGCTTATGTTGGTTACTACATCATATTATCATGTTTATATGTGTGTTATTGCTTGATTGTTCTCCTTGTTTGTGGCCTATGTGCTTTTATTATCTAATGACATCGTGGGTTTCCCATGTTTGTGACATCATACCTATCTTGTTTATAATTACTTACACTTGTTTGTAGGCCTCCGAGCCTTGATTGTCTTGTGATAATATGGGTGTCCCATGTTTGTAGACCTTAAAATCCGTTTGTATGATCTTGTATGAAATTGTTTGCAAAAAGACTATGTGGATGTTGTTTATGTTTGTCAACATGTGTTATTTTTTCTAGTTACTTTTATTGATACTATCATTGTTTGTTGCTAGCATGTTACCACATGCAAATGCCTTTCCTCTTACAGTACATGTTCTCTAAGGTGGTCACCTCTTTAGCACTTTACACAACTCCCCATACATCTCCTTAAGCAGTTCACAACTATTTATTTTGAACCACATGCTCAAATACGGTTTTCACACATGCCTCAAAATAGGCGGCATCTATATGGGGTTATTCTACTTTTTAACAGACACAAACATAATTATAGGGGGAAACATAATAAAACATAGTATAGGCACCAAGAAATGCAGTCACACACAATTTTTGCCAAAATTAACACATGTTCAAAACTATACACTTTGGTTAATACCATACAATGCGGTCCTGATCCCCCATGTGTTTCTAAATGGAGGAAATTTCAATAAACTATTTCATCATTTTTTAGGTTTTCACTTGTATAGATAATTTTTCTACAAGTTTTTATAGCTCAAATCAATACATTGGGCATGAAATCCTTTGTTCCTTCTTTATACCGAAAATCGGTCTTAGTGTTGATTTCGGGAATCTTGGGGCATGGGTATCCTTCCTTTTTTGTGTTGTTAGTACATTTCTAGCATATTTGAGTGTTTATTTCAATGCATACTCAAGTGTCAGACATATGGGGAGAATTTGGGGAATTTATTCTCTTTGGTACTACATGTCCTTAAGAACAAAATTGGATCTAGATCCATGTACAATGGTGTGATCCATGGGGTTATAGAAGGCACAAAGTAGCTAAGATCTTCATGAGTAGGCTTTCCTATCCTATTTGGATTTGAGGGGAAGATATCAAAGTTGTTGAATAACTTTGATACATGGTATCATTCCTTTTGTAGAGGTACACTTGTACCCATTTCTTCTTTTCTCTCTTACACAATTATGTGTTGGGTTACATGTACCTAACACCTTGATTTCTACTCAAGATTGATTAGGGACTGATCACCTCCAAAATTTCAATGAATTTTAATAAGTACAAATATCCAAGCACAAGCAAAGTAAAATCAAACATGTTTATTATTTCCTTGTTTACATCTTGTATACAAGGGAAATTACGAGAATGAAAGAATAAAAATGAATAAATAAACAATTATACCTTCTCCATAATAATCTTATAAACCTCGAGTAAGATTGTAGAATTTTTTGATTTTGTGGAATCTTATAAGTTATTGATTTCGGATGCTCTTAATTAACCTCTCCAAGGTGGATGAATGCAATGCTATGAGAATATTTCATGAGGATTTGAGAAACAAACAAATGAGCTTTGTTGCTTTCCAAGGATAATTTTATGAAGGAAATGGCACGCTTTTATAGCTACGGGTAGGACCATGAAAGGTGGATACAAGCTTGACTAAGGTAAAGGTCATAATTGTAATTGCCCAAGAATAGGAAGTAGACTTGGAAATAGTATTTACTGATTTTAAGGGGCAATAGATATTTGGAATGGAAGAATTTACATCGAAAATTGAATCAAGCACGCACAATCCATCAATTGCCCCCACACTTCTAGGAATCTAGAAGTGGAGTGCAAGTGGAGTAGGGAAGTTTAGCTCCAAGTGCGCTTTCTGGAAGAAGGAAGTAGAATTCTTGTCGAGTTAACTAGGACAATGAAGTGGCGTATTGACTAGGAAAATAGGTGTATTTTCCTAATTAAGTAACTAATTTAATTAGCTACAATGTGCAAGATAATTAATTAATCATTTATTTAATAAATGATAATTAACTTAGCTAAAGTGTGTTATGGACTAATTTAATTAATCCAAGGGGTGGATGTACATGATTAATTAATTGGATTAATCAATCGTAAAGGGGATATGAGCTAGGATGTGAATTGGGATAGTACTGGGAATAAGTATGTAATTTTGGGGTGTCTACATTTTCCCCTCTTTAAAGTGTTATTACTAATAGTGCTTTAAATATAATAGACACATGTAGATTAGCGAGTAAAACACGGTGAAGCATTTGGATGCCTCAAAGAATAGGATAGATAAGGGAATGCCCCCTCAAGTGGGTGGACGATGCAGCAAGGTAGTTGACGGTCGCTTGCAGGAGGAAAACAAGAAAGTTGAACAAAGATGGGAGGAACTATGCTTGTAGCAAGAGTGTCATTTGGAGAGTGTGACTATAATAACAAACTTTATTTTTTGTGGCATAATAGATTTGTCACCATGATTATGAAAGAATCAAGATGGTTAGCCCAAATGTGCATAAACAAACACACACACACACACACACACACACACACACACAATAAAGAAAAGAGAAAAAGGAAAACAAGCCCAATATGAACAATAGGTGCAGGCATCAAAGTTATAAAGGAACCAAGATGTTATCACACTACTTGCAATTGGTCCAAGAAGGTAAAAATCAACAATGAAACACAACTTTGAAAAATAATAAAATCAATTATGCCCCTAATGTGTACCATAATGAATGATTATGTAGAAGTGAATTCCCCCAAGCACTTAAACTTATGAAAGGATTGAGAATATGATCATCATCTTTGGAAGAGAACATTATACTTAGATACTCCTTGTGACACTCTTATTGGATCTATTTTACAAATCATCTAAAATAAATTGCCCCGGGTGAAGTCAGATCGCGAAGGAAAAATAATTTTGTGACTTGACCTAAACAGAGCAAGTAATCATGCAAAGGGAAGAAAGTGATGGTTGTAAGATTGGAATGATCACTAGGATAGTAGATAAAAGTATGTCTTTATCAATACTATGTTGAAATGTTAAAATATTCATTTCGTGGGTTTTCCAATTGTAGGATTTCTATGATAAGTGAATGTTTGTTTGAAAAAAATATGTTTTTTTGAAGTTTTGAAATATTTGATTTTTCTAATGGTTTTACAAATTCTTGATCCGTAAACTAGAAAAAAAAATTCCTTGACCAATGGATCCTTATAGGTAACTTATTTGATTCAGATTATACCCCGAAATAAATCAACTATAAACAAATGTAATGTAAGAATAAGAACCAAAACTACAAAAGAGTTGATAATGGAGTTTTGCAGATGCCTACATCTTCAAAGTTCACTAAACATTGAACCGATTCATTATAAAAATCAAATCGTGAAGTATAAATAAACTTACAATATTACAATGAATGTTCAATTTGAACATGGTGTTAATCGATCCTATCAAATCTATACTAGTTTTAGATAATTAGTGCTCTAGCACATCTTCTTGATTTGACACATCCTAATGACTTCTACCTTGTTGTACGGCCTCTAGCCTCTAGCCTCTACACAAAGTAAAGTCTAGTATTTTCAACGATAATCTTACACTCTATTACATGGCCTCCAAAGATCTCACATGATCTAAATCTGATCTGATGTTTATATACCACAACTCATCCCGAAGTTCCCGCATATCACCCTTATCTTGTCAAGTTCAGAACCAATGTGTCGGATATGTGAGTTGGTTGGGCCTTGTGAGTTAGAAATAGGAGGTTTGGGGTTCGACTCCCCGCCCTTTATCCCACACCAAATATTTTTGACTCGGTTGGCTCGCCGATCACCATGACCCCTTCCCGTCAAGTTGTCCCTTTTGCATGCTTCCACGACCCATCCACATTTCCTGTCATCTACAACATCTACTTGCTAAGCCCAAGCCCTCCATGTGCCACTTCCACGTCCTCTGCCTAATTCACTTGAGTTGGGTGTGTGGGTTGTTTGTTACACAAAGTGGGGGATTTAATCCCATATATGGTCTGGATATGAATTGGGAGGGTTTTAATAAGCCCAAACCACCTTATGATCCTTGTGGCTTCGACCACATGTTTCTTTTTACTTTTTCCATTTGATTCAGTCGGGTTGTTGGCTCACGAGAAGCGGGTAAGTGCACCAAGTTTGGGGGCCAAAAGGGGGTCTTAAGTGGATGCTTTTTTCTTTAAAATAAAAATATTCAACTTGTAATATTTATTTGAAATAGTTACACTCAAAGTTGGAAGATGTTGTAAGAATATGAATCATAAGATTTTGAGTCTAGTTTTTAAGCTACTAAATTTTATTGAAAACACTTAAGTTTAAGTGGGTCAAATAACTAAAATACCAATAGGTGTTCTGTTTTTGTTAAAAAAACATAATATAGTGACTTTCGTGCCCCCACCATTTTTTGAGCACCATTTAGTATTTTGAAAACCCTTTGGTGGAAAGATAACTAGGAGCATCTAGTTTGGGCTCCACTTTTTTAGATTTTTTCAATGAGTATTTTTTTATGATTTTTCTAGTACATAAATTAAAAATTTTGAAAATAACTGAGCTCGATCATGCCCTCCCTAATCGCCTCAAAAAATATCAAAAATTAGTTATTTTTCAATATGTATAGAATTAGGCCTAGTTTGGGCTAGTATAATTTTTTTCCAATTTTGATAAGCCAAAAAAAAAGATACATGACAAAATATAGACGTGTTTAAACTTCAAAAATATCTATAAAAAGGAATAGTTAGAAAATAAATAATATGGAAACCTTATATTGGTGAGAAAATTTGAAAATTTATATTTTTAGAAAGAAGAAAGTCGATCTACATCATAGTCATATTTTTATTAAATGAATCGATCGTTTTAATTTGATTTATGATGGAGGAAGTGACATTTTAGCATTTTTATGCAAAAACATGTTGTTTTTTGTGTTTGTGCAGGTTCATGCCTCAAGCTTGGGGATCCAAATTAGATCCAAGCCTTGAGGCATGCCTTGGAAAAAGTAAAAACATAAAACGCGTACATACATTCTTCATAGTATAAACATTATATGTGTTTTTTTCATGACTCTATTTACAAAAATAAATGTTTGAGTATAAGTCTTTGATTTATTTTTGTAAATATAAGAAATTAGGGTCACTTTGCACCTTATGGAACTAGTCTCATAACTCATGAATCACGATTTAGGAGATAGTTTTTTATAGTATAATATGATCGATACCATAGGTAATTTTCAAGATTTCAAACATTCGCCTAAAGCTTTTAGCGTTTAAATTCTATAATCGAAACCCTAAACCCTAGGCCCTAAACCTAAACCCTAAACCTTGAGACCTAAACCCTAAACCCTAAACCATGATCCCTAAAGCCTAAAGCCTAAACCCTAAGCCCTAAACCCTAAATCCTAAACATTCAACCCTTACCCGTGAGCCCTAAACCCTAAACCCTAAGCCTTAAACCCTAAACCCTAAGCCCTAAGCCCTAAACCCTAAACCATGAACCATGAGCCCTAAATGCTAAACCCTAAACCATAAAAACTAAATCATAAACCCTAAACATCAATCCTAAACCCTAAACCCCGAGCCCTAAACCCTAAACCCTAAACCATAAACCCCGAGCCCTAAACACTAAACCCTAAACCCTGAACTCGTGACCTAAACCCTAAACCTCAACCCTTAACCCTAAGCCCTAAACCCTAAACCCCAAAATAGTGAACCCTAAACACTAAATCTTGAACACTAAACCCAAAACCCTAAACCCTAAACCTTAAACCCGAGCCCCGAGCCCTAAACCCTAAATCCATAGCCCTAAGATCTAAACCCTAAACCTTAAACCTATAACTTTGAACCTTGAACCCTAAGCTATAAACCCTAAACCATGATCCCTAAACCTTAAACCATAAACCATAAGCCTTGAACCCCGCACCCCGATCCCCGAGTACTAAAATCTAAACCCTAAACCCTAAACCATGAACCCTAAGCCCTAAACCCTAAACCCTAAACCATGAGCCCTAAATCATAAACCTTAAACCTTAAGCCCTAAATGCTAAATCCCAAACCTTAAACCTTAAACCCTAAACACTAAATCCTTAACCGTAAACCTTAAACCCTTAACCTTGATCCCTAAACCCTAAACCCTAAATCCTAAACCATTAACCCCGAACTTGAACCATGTACCATAAACCATAAACCATAAACCATAAACCCTAAACACTAAACGCTAAACCCTTAACCCTTAACACTAATCCTTAAACCCTAACCATAAACACTAAATCTTGAACCCTAAATCCTAAACGATTAACCCTAAAGCCTAAACCTTAACCTTACGAAACATGAGCCTTAAACACCAAACCTTAAACCTCGAACCATATTTCATCAATATTTCCTAGTCTCATGCCTAGAACCATCATTGAGTCTTCTTGCACAACTACCTTGTTTATGAGAGGTGGGATGAGTAAATAAATGGATATGACATCTACCTTGTGCCTTGTAATGCATATTACAAATCTCTGTCAAACCTATTTCTCCCCACATATACTTGCTCTTGAATGTCATTATATTCACACTTTGAAACAAATTTCACATTTATGTATTTATGTATGGTATTATGCAAGCAGGATGACACATTGGAAGATGGAAAAATAACCATCACAACACAAAAATTAATCTCAAATAAAATGGAAGAAACATAGAGAATATACCAACGCGGAGGTGTGGGATCAAAACCGAATTGCTGCAGATCCTCTCCTCTGGAGAAAGAGAAAGCTCTTCTATTACTGGAATGGATAGTAAATTTGACATAACTTCCTGAAGTGTTCAAAATAAGCATAACAACAGGGAATGGATAAGAACACAAAGGGGTTATCAATTTCCTAGTAAATCTTTCTTATTTAGTTCTGAATGGGAGTCAACTAGCCTATGACTTAGTGACCTTCCATTTATTGATAATTCCTTCTATGATAAACATATGGATGCTTTCAAAAGCACCTTCAAAAGATAGGAGTAGTCATCAATCCTAGTGAAGGGTGTAATGGGATTTCCAAACAACTTGAAATTCATACATATTTAGAGGTCATAACACGAATTTACAAATATCTTTATTGTTATAAATGGAATCCAAGTAATGATGTCTCCCTGTATCCAAGGATTGAAGACTGCTAGGGTTTTTGGTAGGATAGGACATTCAAGAATCATTGAGTGTCTGAACCAAAATGTCATTGCATCTGGAAAAACATTTTCAAACATTGGAGTAATGCATCTTGGAAAATAAAATTGAACCTCAAAATCCTCTCAAATTTTCAGCTTACACAAGCACTGGACATATCAAGCTTTGTTCTTTGAATGAAACCTTCATTCTTGACAAATTGCAACTAAAAGAATTATTCAAAAGAGCATCAAAAACATTTCTTTCTACCAAATTGTTCTTAGATATCTGGCATTTCCCTCCTTCAAAATATCAAAGTGAAAGACATCAAATTGTGATGACTCTCTTTGAATTTTCTTCCTACAAAACAAATGAACCCTTTTAGTTGAATACTTTCTCAATATTAATAAGAATGGGTAAGACACATAACATTACAATGAGTGAAATAGTTCCCATGCGATGGCAAAAATAATATAGATGTATTGGGTAATATTTCTTTGTAATGAATTGTTCTTGGATATCCGGCATTTCCTTCCTTCTAAATATCAACGGATGAAAGGCATAAAATTGTGATGACTCCTTTGAATGTTCTACGCTCACAAAGCAGATGCACCCTTTTAGTTGAAATACTTTTGTCAATACTAATAAGAATGAGTAAGATACATAACATTACACCGACCAATGGGTGAGCCTAAACCTTGAACCGTAAACCCCGAGCCCTAAAAAACCCTAAACCCTTAACCTCAACCATAAACCCCCTCAACCCTAAGCCTTGAGCTCTAAACCCTAAACCTTGAGCCCTAAACCCTAAACCCTAAACCCTAAAACCCAAACCCTAAATATTGAGCCCTAAAACCTAAACCTTAAACCCTAAACCCTAAAAATTAAATCCCTAAACCCTAAACCTTAAACTCTAAATTCTAAACACTAAACCCTAAACCCTAAACCTTGAGCCCTAAACCCTAAACCCTTAACCATGAGCCATAAAATTATAAACCCTAAACCATAAACCGTGAAATCTAAACTCGAGCCCTAAACCCTAAACCCTAAAACATGAACCATGAGCCCTAAATATTAAACCCTAAACCTCGAGTCCTAAACCCGAATCCCGAGCCCTAAACCCTAAATCATAAACCCCGACCTAAAGAAAATTCTTAATAATATCATTCAATGTATTTCAAAGTGTGTAGGGAATATTGTCTAAGGTGATCGATGAACTCATTTAGTTTTGATGAGATATTACTTCCTCTGAAGGCCTAAAAAGGCCATTTTTGGTCATTCTATAGCTAATTGAACACCCTTCAGAAGTTTTTAGAGAAAATATAAAGCATATAAGGGTGATTTTAGAGATAATTTAAGATGTATAAGTAAATTTATGAAATTTTAGGAAATAAAAATATCATTCAGAGCAATCTATTTAAGATCGGGTTTTTCAAGTGTAGGGAATGAAAGCTAAAATGGTAAAAGATGACTTCTCTGGATGATTCTAGGAGTTTTGGAAAGACTTAGGATGAAAAATAAAAGGAATTGGAAGGATATTATAATACTCTATAAGGTGGAATAATCAACATTTATTCAAGGCTTAAATATTTCTTTAGGTACTATAAAACTCTTCAGTTACCCCTCTAAGTTCAAAATGAAATAGGACCTTAATTTTGAGTTGTAGGAAGAATTAGATTTTAGAATAGTTTCATTGATCATAAAATGTGATTTTTAGTGTTTCAATGAATTATGGAGGTCAAGAACATGTAACTCATACTCAAATTTCATTCAAGGATTCATCCCTATCCAAAGGAGGAAACCCATTTCCATGAGGAACAACTTGAGAAAAAGGTGTCCATGTACCATAAGCATGCTTACACCCAAGTTTCATCTTGTTCAATAAATTGAATTGTGAAGGATTCATCATATTTAAAGGTGAAATTTAGAGCTCAAGGAGTGACTTGATGATCATCATATCCTAACTATGTCATTGTACCTAAATCTCTCCAAAGAACAAGCTAAAATGAGCTAGTCATGCCACCGAGGTATCAAAGACCATCATGTGTGAATTATTAAGGCATCGTCTATCTCCATGAGATACATATGAGAAAATAAATGTATGAGAATATTGCATTTGATTCTATGAAAGGATGATTTTAGAGACAAGAAAGGTGAAGGGATGATCTTTATATGGAACACCATGTTTCTAAGAATGAGTAATCATCTGAGTTCACTTGATGCAATTCACTTAGTATTATTTGTTAAAACTCATTCAACACCTAGTAATGTGATCAAACCTTAAGGAGGAGACACATTACAATAACCTCATTTTTGTTATAGGACAGAATCCCATTCAGGAGAATTACTCTATCTACATAGTGAGGATCTCATTTTAGTAAGAAGTACAAGCATCATAGAGCTGATTCGTGGTCATTAAATGTTAGAGTAGGTATTTACCTTAGCTCATGTTCACTTAGGTACCTTATTTAACTTTATTGTATTTATCCTCACCCACTTATGTGTGTGGATATTTATTTTATCTTATTTAGACATTAGGATATATTATCTAGTTGTTAGGAATAGTTCTTTCCTTGATCTATGGTATTGACTAGATCCTTAATGACTGGTTCTTCCCTAAATCTATGGACTTGACTAATTCTTTGATGACTAGTTATTTCCTTGATTTATGACTTGATCTATGACCTTGATTGGTTCTTATATTGATATTCCTTTCCTATATAAGCAAGGCCCATTCTCATTGTATTTCATTGAGTTCCATAATAATATATGATATTGTTGTTCATTTGTTTGCAAAGATTTTATTGAAGTTATTTTGGAAAATTACTTTCATCTTATTATGCATGGTGTTTGATTAGATTCTAAGTTCTTGGCTTAGTATGATCTAGTTATCATTCATTTTATGGTATCAATGCAGAAATTATTGTTGACATCCGTCTCTGTAAGTTTCGCTTTTGCAAACATTTTGTTATTGTATATTCATATATTCAAGATTTGTTCGTATTTTTGTTGTTGCATGCATTTTTATGTGAAACAAATCCTTCCATTGGATTTGGAACCCTAAGATTGACTATAAACTTGACCATTTTTGGAGGCAATCAGTTTTCAACTTTTTGTTGTTGTAGAGGTATGTCTTGGGTTACTTTAGAATCTGTGTGGCGAGGAACAAAACCCATAAACTTCCCATTGAAACCCTTAGCTCCTAGTCATATGGTATGGTCATATGAGGGCCTACTAGTAGGTGCTTAACTCCAGACCCTTTTCATTTTATTTGTGTGGTAAAGGCAAGAGCATTTTATTTTATTTTTGTGGAAACTAAAATAAGTAGTAGAGCATAAACTTGTAAAGCTTGTAACTTTTGAATGGCAACTCGGATTTGAGTGCCATTTCTTTGCAAAAGTGCTTGTTTTTCATGCTCTTTCCATTGGAAATATTTATTTTCATAATTTCACTATAATTATAAAGTGTCATATTGTAACATGTAATCATTATAGAGTGCCAAAATCTGGGGTCTTATTACCTTACTTGAATCTTGGATTTTTAGTGATTTTTGATCGCATTAGATAATGTTGAGCCATTAACAACACATAATTACCACACATGGAAACCAAGAATGGAAACAATTATTAAGTGAAAAGGATTATGGGCTTTAAATTCTTCGTAACAACCAGTGTTCACTAGAGAATATGAGAAGTTTTAGTACCATTGTAAATTTGATGAGTGTATGGGTTTGATAGGAACTTATGTAAGTGGTAGCCTTTTGTTTCATTTGGAAAATGTGACTCTCCTTTCAAAATATGGGAGAAATTAGAGGGTTTATTTGGTAAGGTGGATCACATAAGATCCATGTAACTTAAAATTGAGATCACTCTCTTAATCCTCGAAGATTTTCCAACAATTATAGAATATCTTACCAAGTTCAAGCATTTGTTTACAAATTTAAAGGGGAGTGGAAGAGATAAGAAAGATGAAGAGTGTGTTTACTTAATTATATCCAAGTTGAGAGGACAATTTCAAATCTTAACTTATTCCTTTTTCTCTAGCATGGATGCCTTAGGTGACACATTCAAAATGCCTAACTTAGAAACATTTTGTGAAAGACTTACTAGGGAAGAATTGAAATTGTCTCACCTTGAGTCATCCACCTCTCAAAAGGCATTAGTTGTATCTAATCCTAAGGGCAAGGGAAAATCAAAAATAAAACAAAATCCACCCCTTCTCCATCTCAAAGTTCTCCTAAACCCAAAGAAAACAACTCTAAACCCAAGGAGTCTTCTAAATCCAAGAATAAGTCTAGCCTTTCATGCTCTTTTTGTGGGGGTATTGGTCATGAAGAACATAGGTGTTATAAGAGAATGCAAGCCTTAGAGGATGCAGTAAAGAAACACATAATTTCTATCTCCACTCCACCTCCTTCTAATTAGCATGGCAAAGCACTTAATGTTGTTGGGAGATCTTAGTCACCACTTGCAGACAATTGGGTTATAGATTTTGGTGCTTCTCATCACATGAATTCTTCCAATGAGTCTTTTATTTCTCTAGGTTTGAGTTCTACTTCCAAAATTGAGGTTAGAGATTCTTCCTTTCTTTCTGTTGAAGGAAAAGGTGACATACACCTTGATGGTCGCAATATCCAAGATGCATTGTATGTTCCTAACATCACCACAAATTTGCTTTTTGTATATCAAATTTGTCATTCTATTCAAGGAAAAATAGTGAATTTTACTCCACATGGAGTAGAAGTACGAACTTTTTTGAAGCATCATTCACTTTTTGCTCAAGATATTGTTGATCATAGTTCTAGAGTATATCACTCGAGGGTTTTGATGATACTTTCTCTATAGGGACAGGATTGGTTTCTCGTGCAGATTCAGCGAGTAAGCTTTGGCATGAGAGATTTGGACATCTCAATTACAAATATTTGAAGGAGTTGAGCACTCATGGTATGGTAGATGGTCTTCCTAGAGTTTCTTTTCTTAAGGGATTTTTCCCTGGATGTGCATTAGGGAAATAATACCAAGATCCATTTCCTAAGAATTTTTCCAAGAGAGATTCACCACTTGAGCTTGTGCATAGTGACTTGATGGTTTTTCCTACCCCTCTTTCAATGGAGCTAAGTATGCACTTACCTTTATTGATAATTTCTCGAGGCATACTTGGGTTTATTTTCTCAAGTACAAAAGTGATGTTTTTTCACACTTCAAAGTATTCAAGGCTTTGGTCAAGAAACAATCTTTTAGTTGCATAAAGAAACTTCACACTAATAATGGGGGAGTACTTCAACAATGAGTTTTCTGAATTTTTGGTAACTCAAGGCATTATTCACTAGCATTTTTTTCCTCATACTCCACAACATAATGGCTTAGCAGAACAAAAGAAGATAACTTTGAAGGAAATGGCTAACTGTATGATGCATTCTAGACATTTACCTCCTATCTCTCTGTGCGTAAGTAGTTAATTATGCTAACTACATTCAAAATCGCACACCACATAGAGAACTTGAGAATTTGACTCTAGAGGAAGCTTGGTCCAACACTAAGCCAAATGTCTCATTTTTTCAAGTCTTTAAGAGCCATGCTTGGGCCTTTGTGCCATATAAGAAAAGGAAATCCTTGGATAAGAACAAATCCTTGATCTTTATAGAGTATTGTGAGGACATGAGAATTTATCAAATTTTAGATATTGATACTCGTGACATTATTTTTCAAACACGTGTTTAGTTTAATGAGCACTTCACTCCTCATGATTATTCATCTTCTTCCATGCCTCCTTCTTTATCTCATCTTGAGGATCCTTTCTTTGAGGAGGTTGATGAGGAGATTATAGATGTCATTGAGGATCCTATTCCCACTGATGTTGTCACCATGTCTAAGTGGGCTCGTACTTTACAATTTACGAGGCGGTATCTTTCATACAAGATCTTCCACCCACTTGGCATCATGACACACATTTTACAAGTTCTAAAATTTTGTGTCGTAGAATATGAGGATCCACAATATTTTTCAAAGGCTCGTGGGATATAGGAGTGGGATGATGTGATGGGAGTTGATTATTCTTCTTTGATGAAGGATCATACTTGGGATTTGGTATCTCTTCCTAAAGGAATAAATATGGTTAGGTGTAAGTGGGTATACCCAATCAAATACGTCGCTGATGGGTCCATTGACAAGTATAAGGCTCATCTTATTACAAAGGTTTTTTCACAAGTTGAAGGTATTGATTACTCTGAGAATTTTTCACCCGTTACCAAGATGGATTGTGTATGCCTTGTACTTGCTTATTATTGCATCACGGGGTGGCCCATATACGAGAAGGATGTAAAGAGTGTCTTCCTACATGGAGATTTACAAGAGAAAATATACATGGACCAACCTACTGGAATTGTTCAAGATTCTTCTCTTGTTTGTAGGCTCAAGGTCTATCTATGGTCTCAAACAAGCCCCTCGTTCTTCGTATGAGAAGATGGATTATTTTATTCTATCTACTATTTTTGTTTGTTGCCACTCCTATCATACAAAGTGTATCTCTAGCATGTTGGTGAGAATATTGTGATACTTGTCTTGTATGTTGATGATTTGTTACTTATCGATAGTTCTTCTTCCCACATTCAAACTATTCAGAGGGCTCTTTCTACACATCTTGACATGACAGATCTATGGTTATTGCATTATTTCCTTAGTTTGTAGATTTCTCGATGAGATTGGATTCATTTGAGTCGATAAAAATACACCCATGATATTCTTTAGCATTTTGATATGGCTGATTGCAAGCCAATTCCATCTCCTTTTCAATCTAGGGTTACTTTTGCTTCCACATGTACCACTCCACTTTGTGATCCTACATTGTATAGGCATTGGTTGGAAGTCTCATGTACTTGACCCATGCTTGCCCCGATACTTCATTCGCAGTGCTTATATATCGGTTTGCACATTCTCCTCATAGTATTCATTAAAGAGCTACTAAAATGATTTTTGTTATTTTGCAGGCACTTCCCACTTTGGACTACACTACACTAGGGGTTCTACTCAGTTGGTTGGATATCTGATTCAGATTGGGTAGGTTCTATTGATGATAGGCATTCCACTTCTATCTATCTTTTTGTCTTGGTTCTTCTCTAGTTGTTTGGGCATGCAAAAAGCAACAGGTTATTGTACTTTGATCTTTAGAGGTAGAGTACAGGGCAGCAGTTACAATGAGTCAGTAGATTCTTTGGCTTCGATAGTTATTGACATAGTTTGGATTCCCAGAGGATTCACTGATTGTACTTTGGTGTGACAACCAAAGTGTCATTCACATTTCTCACAACCCATTGAGCACCAGTGGATCAAGCATATTGAGATACACATACACTTCATTCATCAGCACATTCAGGATGGAGTTATTTTCTTGGAGTACATTTCAACTCAACAGTAGGTTACGAACATCTTTACAAAGCCTTTTGCATCACCTCGCTATCTTGAGTTGCATGGCATGTTTGGGGTTTCAAAATTGTTTCTTATGGGGTGTTCGTGAGAACATATTCCTTCTTCTTCTTATTTCTTTTTCCTTCTAGCAGATTATTTCCTTCTTTTGGTTCGATATTTCTTCATGGATATATTTTACATGAGTACCTCATCAAGCCTAGTTTTGGGACTCATACTTGTGGATATGCCACTTTTATTTTGGGCCCCTAGCTTCACTTGAGGGGGTGTTAGAGTAGGTATTTACCTTAGCTCATGTTCACTTAGGTACTTTATTTACCTTTATTGTATTTATCCTCACCCACTTATGTGTGTGGATATTTATTTTATCTTATTTAGATATTAGGAGATATTATCTAGTTGTTAGGTATAGTTATTTCCTTGATCTATGGTATTGACTAGATCTTTGATGACTAGTTCTTCAGTAAATATATGGACTCGACTAGTTCTTTGTTGATTAGCTCTTTCCTTGACTTATGGCTTGATCTACAACCTTGATTGGTTCTTAGATTGAATTTTTTGCATATATAAGCAAGGCCCATTCTCATTATATTTCATTGATTTCCATAATAATATATGATATTGTTGCTCGTTTGTTTGCAAAGGTTTTATTAAAAAAATTCTAACAAATTACTTTCATCTTATGTGTGTGGTGTTTGATTAACATCTGAGTTCTTAGCTTGGTATGATCTGGTTATCATTCTTTTTATCATAGAGCTGATGTGTGGTCACTAAAGTGAATTATGGACCAAATTTCAAAATTAGTACCAATTCAAGAAGTGGTAGGGCCAAAATCCAATCCATAAGGTTAAAAACCTACCAAAAAAAAATATATGTTTTCACAAAACAAATACCGACTACAATATATATGGCCTGAAAGTTTTAGGTCATTGCTAAAATTCTGAAAATGAGTAAGTACTAACCAGACTAGATTTTGAAAACTATCTTCTAGATTATAACTGTCAGAGCTACGGGACCACTTCCATTAGGTGCAGAGTGACCCTAACTTCTTATATTTACTAAAATAATTTTAAAGTATAAGAAATAATAAAAGAAATTTCTTTTATTATTTCTTTATACTTTTATTATTTTTTATACTTAACATTTATTTTAGTAATTTTTCGTTATTATTTCTTATACTTAACATTTATTTTAGTGAATTTTCTTTTATTATTTCTTTATACTATTATTATTTCTTATACTCAACATTTATTTTAGTAAATTTTCTTTTATTATTTCTTTATACTATTATTATTTCTTATACTTAACATTTATTTTAGTAAATATGGCTCCTTTAGGCCCTCATCAAATTCGTATAGCTCAAAATGCATACGTGTTTCATAAAGACTATAAACACATACACATTTTAGTTTAGTGAAGTCTCGATCCTAAGAAAACATAATGTGATCGCAGCTTTGTTCATTTTCACTTTCTTGTCCACTTTTTGGCCCCCAACTTGGTGTACTTACCCAAGCTTGTCATGAGCTCAACTCACCCTATAGCTTGATGTTATCTCACCAATGTATCCCAATCCAATGCATTCGGTTAGCTCACTTTGAATTACTCATTGCATAGCTCGATATCTCACTTGATCTCAACTCCGCAAGTTTTCAAGATGAGTTGTATCACTTTGACAAATGAGTCACCTTCGAAATAAAATTGGGCCCTTAGTTGAAAAAAATAATTCGCCATCAAATGACAAAGACAGCGATGTAAACTCAATCTTTTATTATGCTTTGTGACATTCATGACCTATTTGCACACCGCACTTGTGTCCACCCACCGCATCGCTTGTGTATCAAGCTACGTGCTGCAAACATCTTTATCTTGCACATACATCTAGAGAATATGGCATTTGTTTTGCACATTCCAATAGGTACAGAAAATATCTCAAGCTTTCTACCATTTGTAATGATCCTGAGAGATTTAGGGAGACTTTTTCCACTAATTTTATCTCTAGATCAATTATTGAAAAAGTTGAAGTAAAAATACAAAGAAATATAAACAAATTTGAATACATAGTAAAAAAACACACCTTGGCTTATTTAATAAACGAGGAGGAAAACACAACATGTGTAAGCGGTCAAAAGACACAAAACAAGCATGCAAACAAACCCAATGTGAACAAGAAGAAACTACACCAAAGTTATATTTGAAGCTAGGATGTAGAGAATTTTCTTGCAATTGGTCTACAATGAAGGTAAACAAAGTACAATGAAATAACAAACTAAAAAGAAGAAAAATACAACATAATTGGTAATAACAAAATCTAATGACACTCCAAATGTGTTCCATATAGAATAACTAGACAGATATGAATGCCCTCAAATGATATCTTAAAACGCGGGAGGATTGGATTGGTCCAAAAGTGGAGTGATACTTATCTATCTAAACAAGGTGAAAAACTAATAGAAATAGAAAGTAAACAAAACATAGTGCACACCTTCCCGCATCTTTCCGAGTAAATTGTAGTAAGGTTGTGAGAGCTTAGAAGTTGTGTAACCTTGTAGAATTTTGGGTGCTCTTGAATGACCTCTAAAGTGGATTGACCAATGCTACGAACAAAGATATTTGGCTTGGATTATTGCTTCCAAAATAGCAGAAGTTGGAGTAAAATTGATAGAGTAATTATGCTTAAATTCAAGAGGGTTTGATAGAGAGTAAGCCTACATTTTATAGAGCTAGAAGTAGTTGGAAATAGGTTGAACACGGTTGAATGCACATGTTAAAAATATCATTTGAGAAGGTTACAGAAATTTCGGGAGTGTAAATTCCATTTAGGGGTAGTAATGGGAATTTATTAGAAGAATTTGCATCCGAAAAGGTGGTTGTACGTGTAATTCAATTGCCCCCACCTTTCTAGGATTCTAGAAGTGTAGTTGACTAGGATGAGGATGTGGAGTCCAAGTAGATTCCAAGTGGTTATTGACTGAGGATCTAAGTGGTAGCTAACTCGGATGTGCACACACTAAATTAATTAATCATTTAATTAATAAATGATAATTAACTTAGTTAAAATGGGTACAAAGGTGTACTTAGGAATTAATTTAATTAATCCAAAGGGTACAAAATGTATGATTAATAAATTTAATCAATTAATCACAAATGGGTGAATAACAGGTGTATTGGGATAGCATTGGGAATAGGTGAGTGATTTTAGAGTGTCTATATTTGCCCCTCTTTAAAGTGCTACTGCGAAGTAATAGTTCTTTAAAGATAGTAGACATATGCGAGTAATGAGAAGAAATCAATGAAGCATTAGAATTCCCCAACAAACAATGATGCATTACGATATCAGGACATGTAGGATAGTAGAGGAATGCCCCCTCAAGTGGGTGGATGACGTAGCAAGGCGGTGGACAACCACCGATAGGAAGAAGAATAAGGGATTGGAACAAGGATGGGAAATGACTGTTCTCATAGCATGAGCATCATTTGGAGAATAAATTTAAAACAACCTTATTTTTGTTGTTGTACAATAAAGTTTTCACCATGATTATGAAAGAATCAAGATGGTTAACCCAGATGCATGTAAACAAACACACACAAAGCAAAGAAATATAAAAAAGGAAAGCAAACCCAATATACAAAGTAGGTGCAGACATCATGGTTATAACAAAACAAACATGTAATCACACTACTTGCAAGTGGTCCAAAAAGTAAACATCAACAATGCAATACAAAGTCAAAAAGAAGACAATTAGTTATGCCCTAATGTGTGTCATCACGATGATTAAGTAGATGCAAATGCTCCTAAGTGGGAATAGGATTAGACTGGAAGAGAAGAGTTAAAGAGACTCCTTATGACACTCTTGTTGGATCCATTGTGTAAATGATCAAAGTTGAATTTGCCCCAAGCCAAGTTATATCGTGAAGGGAAAATATTTTTTGGATTGACCAAGCAGAGTTAGCATATCATGCAAAGGGAAGAAAGTGATAGTTGTAAGATCGGAACAATCACTCAGGGTAATATATAAAAAGTATGATGTTTATCAAGATTGGATTGAGATTTTGAATGATTCACTTAAAGGGTTTTCTAACCTGTAGGATTTCGATGATAAGTGAATGTTTGTTTGAAAATTTTGTAATTTTGTAATTTTTGGATTTTTGAAATATTTGATTTTTTAAATTTTTAAATATTTGATTTTATTTCATTTTTGGGAGTTTTGAAGAAGTTTAAAATAGAAATACAAACAAACATGAATACACAAAAAAAAGGAAAACACTCCATGGCTTAAATAAACCAAGAGGAAAACACAACACATGCAAGTGACAAGAAAACATGAAACAAACATTGCAAACAAACCCAATATGAATAAGAAGGAATGACACCAAAGTTATATGTGAACTAATATGTCAATAAGTTTCCTGGAATTCATCTACAAAAAGGTAAAAAAATTAAAACAAAATAACAAACTGAAAGAAGCAAAAGCATCATGACAATGTTGACAAACTACATAATTACAACACAAGGTGCAAAAATTACATCTAATAACACTCTGGATGTGTTCCAAATTGAATAACTAGATAGATTTGAATGCCCCAAAGTGATAACTAGAAAGCAAGAGGATTAGATCGAGTTTTAAAAGTGGAGTGATACTTAGATACTCCAAAAGATACTCTTGTCAGATCCCATTGAAGTTTTATTTGTATTGGATTAAAATGTAAAATCCAAATGTGCCCCAAGCAAAATTATATTATGAAAGGGTAAATGAGTTCCTGGAGCATAGATATACACCACGGGCAATAAATATGATTTGGAACGATCATGAGGAGTTTTGTCAAATGGCGAAATTGTTAAACTATGGTATCCAATTGCTAAATTTTAGTCAAACATTATTTGAATGTTTTGATTATGACAATTGTAAACTATTTTTGGATTTTAGAACAATTTTATATTGTTTTTGTATTTTTGAGACATTTTTATATGTTTTTAAGTGTTGTGAAATAATTTTTGAATGTTTTGGTATTTTACAACTCAATAAAAGGGTGAACTACTTGAAAGTAGGTGCAAATAATTAGAAGCATCCCATTCCATTGGTAGAAATGTAGATGATAAAATCATAGGGTGTTTCATGTTGCTCGTGGCTCCATGCAACTATGAAGATGTGAGGGCTCATCATCAAGAGCCAAAAAGGATGTGAAAATGAGATGAATAGTGATATGAAAGGTGAAGATAAAGGATGTGATGACATAAGGTGTAATAATGATCCATATGAGAAAAATGTAACTCATCTCTAGTCAAGATTATTTGACTAATTCCAAGATGAATCCACTTTATAGGTTTTGACTCAACTTAGATACATACATAGCCTACTGATTGGCAAAAATCCGGTTAAAGGAATTGTTGTCTATCTTAACATGAGCAAATAAATTATTTCTAGGAATTTTTTGATTAAGCGCTTTGATTAGTATTTCATAAAGGCTTTATTTGTTAATTATTGATTGATTTTGTGAATGACCCCCTACATGTTGCCCCATGCCATCAGTAAAAGGCAAGGGCACAATACCAAAGACAAAATGTAGGCGAGTAAGTATTTTCTTTGTTCTAGTTTCATACTACCAATAATAAGTATGGGCTTATCATCGAAGATTGTGACGGACAAAAGTTGTATTTATTTTATAATTTTTTTGTATTTTTAGATTGATTTAATTTGCCTTGTATGTTTGATATTGTGTTTGTTGGGAAGGAACATTCTGCTTCCCCAAGTATCACCCTCATGCGACTAGTAAGACACAAGGGTTCAACACCATAGATTGACATGGGTGGTCAAAAAGGACCGAGTAAAGAAATGTATTGCTTTCTGTTAGTAGAGAGCTTATTTGAATGGAGGATTTTTCATAAGTAAGCTTTGAGACAAAAATCATAGGTAAAAAGATCTGAAATGGTAAGAACCATAACAGGGATGAGACAAACAATGCCCAATAAGAACAAATTTAACATGTGTCGTAGTAGGTGAAGAAGGAAAATATATTATAATGGTATCATTAAATATCTACCAATAGATGGAATGCTTAACATTATTTATGACGCGCTTTTCGTTTCAAATTTACAAACAGTTCTTTAATATGGATATTGGTTCTCTTTTTATGCTTTTTAAGTTTTCTAAATTTTGGTGGATGAGGATTTGAAATGGACTCATCAAGAAATAGGTCCATGTTTATTAAAGTTGAATGGTCTTAAAATATGAGACTTGTGCAAACAAAATCCAAGTCAAGAGGGGGAATCAAAATATTCAATAAGTCCTAAAATATGAGACTTGGGTGGAAAAAGTCCAAGTCAAAGGAGGAAATCCAAAGATTTGATAAGTCTTGCAATACGAGACTTGGGCGGACAGGATCCAAGTCAAAGGAGTGAATCAAATGATTTGATGGGTCTTAAAGTACTAGACTTGGGCGGACATGTTCCAAGTCAAAGGATGTGTGAGTAGATAAGTCTTTGATGAGATCGAGAGACATATGTGATGTTAGAAGAAGATTGTCGATGTGAGGAATATGTTGAGATTCATATTCAACTGTGAGTGAATTGAGAGTGAGGAAAAAAAGATGGATCTTTAGATGTATACCCATGATTCCTTAGATTTCATAGAGAGGAGATGGTCAACGTTACTCCTTCTAGGTTATGAATTAATTGATTTAATGAAAGATATGCATTTCCTGGGTATACTTACCCAATTTCTTGAAAAGGTTGTATAAGGACATTCCTGGGTATACATACCTCATAGAGTGTATGCATGTAAATGTTTTGACATGCGGGAATCATCGTTAATGAGATGCCGAAATATTAATCAATCGATGTGTAGTGGACACATAAGGTGGCATTGTCATAATTTTCCATGCTTGTTGCAATTGTGTTTTGACAACAATACTAGAGATGTTAGGCATAGGATCCAGAATGGGAAGAATGGAATCAAGCTCAATTGTGCTTGATGATGGACCCTCTTTTGTTATGTCAAGGGTTGAAAGAGATTCTTGGAGAAAATTCAAGCTCTTGTTAGGTGTTAGAAGGTTGTCTAAAATAGGTTCAATGTCATTTGGGTGAATGGAAGAAAATTTGTAGAAGAAATGGATTATTTTGAAGGGAGAGATATTTGAACTTCATCGTGATCTCATTGAATGTTAGTATGAATAGAAGTGGGAACAACATCCAACTCTTTAGTAGAGGTGGAAATTGGCGTGTCATCAGTTGCGAGAGATTCATTGTCGAGCTTAATGGAGATGGTTTCATTGTCAATTAACTCTTAGAAATAATGACGAAGAGGTGTAAAATTATCAATTAGAGTGGTCATGCATGTGATGGTATTCACAATATTCAAATGCATTATATGACGTAAGATTGGGTTCCCTGTCATAAAAGGATTTTTTGGGTGGATATTCAATCATATTAGCCTTTATTAATTGTTGAAAGGCACTAGATAGACTCTCTCCGAGAGGTGTAAATTGACGTTCAACGGTACACGGAGGAGTGTAATCAATATAGCGTATGATGGATTTATAATTAAATTTGTTCATGGATTATCCATGTTCATGAGATTTTCCCTTTGTATTATGGTTAAGTGGTAGGTCTTCACCACCTTTGTGTCTCCATTGTCAATAGGGTTTTGGATGAAATTGCAATGTTGTTTTCATCCTGCCTATTTGATTACCATTAATGCGATGAAATCACAATATGTTTTAGGTATATACCAACCAGTACTCGAAAGTAAGAAGTATGACACTAAGGAGAACATGCACTGGAAGATTCGCATGCCGAAGAAAGGCACAATCAAAGGCATGTAAGGATAGGAAAGGAAATGTGCGAGAAAGATAAGGAATAATTTAGGACTTAGCCATTTTCATGACTACGGGCTATTTTTGGAGATAGCATGCAGAAGACACAACGGGATGGAGACTTGCACAACACATAACTGCTATTTTGGGATAAGCATCTATTAAGTGCCATGCATGAGTTTTGGCTAATAATAGGATTACTATTGTCAGTTAACTAAAGAACATTTTTTATCACCGCACTTGCATGTGTGCCTATTATTGTGAAGGCGCATGGATATTCTCAATATGAGGCCTATTTTGGGAAGTACGTAAGCAATGAAGGGAAATTCCCCACTCTTATAAATATGTATTGAGATATGTGGTTAAAAAAATGAATGATGTATGGGGAGAGAAGGACAATGTGTATGAAAGTTATGATATCGAGATATGTTACGCGCATAAACCTATGATATTGTTTATTGTAAGAAGCTTTTATATTTATTGTGTTTAATACAATGGAGTA
Source organism: Taxus wallichiana var. yunnanensis (assembly GCA_018340775.1). Taxonomy (NCBI): domain Eukaryota; kingdom Viridiplantae; phylum Streptophyta; class Pinopsida; order Cupressales; family Taxaceae; genus Taxus; species Taxus wallichiana. The sequence goes on from CM031244.1 coordinate 588,349,740, forward strand.
TATTGGATGGATTAAGATGTTAGACATGATTGTAATTGGTTATTGTATGGTTGATTTCATTATGGTTATTGTTTAATTCATCATTCTTTAAAGATCTAGATCTGGAGTATGCTCTATGGAGCGTTTATGTTATTTATGGATATGCATGTTTTATATCTTCATCACGTTAACATCCTACACAAGCAACCCTAAATAGGGACTGGTACCTTTACGTGCTTTGGGTGAGCGCTTAGCTCAGTTGAGTGATGTGTCGGTGCGCTTGGGTTATTCAAGGTAGATTCTAGGCTACATCATCGAGTTCTATTTCGGGACCTCTTTTGATTGTTTTGGATGGTTTGTGATGAAGAAGTATCGGTCGACCCTAGCGAAGTGTTGAGGAGTGGATAAAATATTTATAAGAAGAGTACGTATGGAGGTTCGACATTAGATCCGAGTTTGATGCATGTGAATGGGTGGAACAAAATCATGCGATTGTTTACATGAGAGCTTCTTTTTATCTTTCTCGGTTGAGTTGTACGAGTGGCTGGTTGCTTATGCATCTAAATGGAACTAGAGGTATCGCACACTTATCCAGGACACATGAAGAATTTTGGGTCCTTTATAATGCTGACTGATTTGGACACACATTTTGGATACTTGGTTCCATGGTGTTTTGAATAGCTATATTTTGGAGTACTCAATTTCCACTTATTCTTTCTTGGAGGTAGCTGAGTTCCAATTTTTATGATATCCTAGGGGAACTTACTTACAAGGCATTCCACTGGCGATCAAGATCTTGATGGTAACCCTAAACTTGGAAGAAAAACCTATGGCTAGCTAAACCCCACCACGTGTGGGGGAAGGAGTAGGTTTGGTGAAAGATGGCAGACCTAGCGGTAGAAAGGTAGAGAGAAGAAAGGTGGCTTAAGTATAATGAGGCATGCGAGAGGGATATAGAGAAGCGGTGTGATGTTGCAGCAATGATGGTGTTATGGAGAGAGATGTCTCGTGAAGGATTTGAAGCTCATGGGGAGGCATAGACCCGCAGCATCCTGCGGAACTCCACCATTTGGGAAAGTATAATAGGGAACCCTCCTCAGCCTCACATAGAAGTGTGCCAACAGAGACAAAATGGGTCACGGGTGCACATCTAAATCTACCTAGCAACCTCACCCTTGTGCTTAGTTTTCTAGTATCCAATATATCCAATAGTTAGCACACTAATTTGGGTAGTAGGAGAGCAGGTGTAAGTCGGGTGGCTTATACAACTATGGCAGGAAAACATCTTCTTTGTTGTTTGAGGTACCTTTTCATGTGCATCATCTACATAAGTTTGAGTGCACAAAGTTTTAGAATCACTTACGGGAGTAATACCACCTCACAGATTTGTAGGATTTCGGTTTAGTTCTACTATTGAGACATAGCGAAGTACACCTTCCGGTCCACTTCCGCCACAGGTGGTATAGGTGGCTCTAGTTCTAGTGGATCAGGTGGTTATGAAGGCAGAGGTAACACGGGAGGTTTTGGATCGGGTGGGCAAGTTCCGTACCAACCCCAAAATATTTACATGGAGATGTCCTTCGTCTCCCAAAAAATAGAGGCATAGAGGATGTTGATGAACACGTACACATGTGTGAGATACTGTGGAAGAGGTCAAGGATATCGAGGAGGATGAGGTGATTTTCCTTGAGGGACTTGTTTTATATGTGAATATCCTGACCACTACATGAACGAATGTCCTCAGAATATTACTTGTTCTATTTGTGAAAATAATCATAGATATGAGGAATGCTCGGATCTATATGAGCATCTTAGCAAGCAACATAAACAAGAAAATAAAGGTGTGGGGATGGTTAGGATTCAACACGCAATGAAAATCGAGTGGATGCCAAAGGCGACACCAGGAATCAAGTATCACCTGTAAATATTACTACACGTGTTGAAGTTACACGCTCTAGAGACGCTACAATAGAATCCTACCATCACTAAGGAGGAGGTTTTACATGCCCGAAGAACTGACCCTACGGATCGAAGGAGGTTTATCAAGATACCATGGAAGTACTCAGAAATCTTCAGGGTGAAATACAGTGTTTAAAGGAGAAATCATGGAAGATGATATAAAAGAAGGTAGTAGAGACGGTCCAATCGAGATACTAATGATTTGAAGGAGGTATGAAAAATTTTGCACCAAGAGAATATCATTCCGTTATTAGGAATTGGCTAAAGGGAAACACTCCACGCGTAACTATTAAGAATAGACGACAGATCCCGCATGTCAATCTTCCCCACATAGCTTGGATTATGACAAAAAAATCACTCGAATGTTGTTGTGGATGGATGGATTTTGAGTAATATATTGATTGACACAAGCACGGAAGTCAATGTTCTTACCTTATATGCATGGGTACAGATGGGGAGACCCCATTGCATAAATGCCTTCTAATGTGTTGTTTAGGGCTAATCGGACCAAAGCCACCCCCATCGAGTTTTAAAAGATGCATCCATTACTATACAAAGGGCCAAGTTCACGGGGATTTTAAGGTTTTAGCACTTGCGTAGGCACAACTTCCAACTCTACTTGGGCACCCTTGGTGCTATGCAAATAATGTTGATCTATGGTTTAACAAGGGATATATTAGTTTTGAGAACAAGGAGGAAAGAGTTGTTATCCCTTTAACAGATGGAAAATATGCACCCTATGTTGAGCCTTTGAGTGAGGAGGATCTGAATAGGATTTATATACGCGTCGTGCCCAGGACCCAGATAATCGAACCATCTAAAGAAGGAATCCTTCAGTGGGAAGATGCAGTCTATTAGTGATACTACAAGTATTGTTTGTGATAATTGGGCTCATGGGACTTATGAGATGGTTTGGTGTGAAGTAAAGAGAACATTTGCATGAAAATCGAAGCTCATTACATCAAGAGGATAGGTAACAACCATGTACCTCAGTACACTAGAGAAGAAGACCCTACGGTATTCCCATGTGCCATGGAGGAATAGTGGCTAGACCAAGTTGAGTGGAAAAAGATGTTAGCATATACTCTGCTGCAAGACAACAGAAAGCATGATGGTGGATGGTTCACAAGGATAATCTTATAGCCTGGAATGAAATTAGAGTTTCTCTAACTACTCGGTTCTTTAGGAGCAACGCACCCACTCAAATTTTCCCATATTATGGTAATCAACTTGTTCAACACCATGTTCAACAAAGTGTGAGAGACTTTAGACATAAGGGTAGGAAGTTTTACCACCATCACTATGGGTGCACAAATTCTACTTCACTTTACAAGGTTGCACATGCACTTGGTATGTGTATGCAAAGCTCCATAGAGAGACTGGAAATTGGCAAGATTTGATTGCAGGCATGGTTCGACATTTGACTACTTCTCTACTAAACCACCAATAAAGGAGGCATTAAGGGTTATAAAGTGCTTAACTATGGGAGACAATGTTGAGGCAGAAGAACTTATTCAGGAGTTATTTGGTGTGATAGACTTCGGAGAACACTTTGGTAATGAGGATGAGACAGATGCAATGTTACTTAAGCGCACTTGCTTTGAGAAGGAAAAAGGAAAGATGGTCTACATAGTGGATGATGAAGAAGTAGAATATTTGGATGTCGATCATTCCACAAGGACGTGCGAGGTTTTGAACATTGCAGATAAAACATGCGTGCATACCGAAACCAATGAAGACAAGGAAAGTAAATATTGGCATGAATGTTGAACCTAAGGAGGCAATAATTAGGGATTATTGTTCTGACTTTGAAGTGGCAAAAATCATTGAGTTACTATGAGATTTTCAAGACTTATTCCCAAGGGGATACCATGAGTTAAAAGGCATGCATGAATCATTAGGAGAGATGAAGATCAATCTTAAGGAAGGTGTGCACCCAGTCAGGAAAAGACCTTATCAGATGAACCCAAACCTACTTGTCAAGGTTAAGGAAGAAATCAACAAAATGTTGAATTCTTGCATCATTAAGCCCCTAGAATAATCAGAGTGGGTTAGTCCCATGGTTATTAGTATAAAGAAATATGGTCATATTAGGATTTGTGTGGATTACAGAGAACTGAATGATGCATGTGTGATTAATCTCTTTCCAACACCTTTCATAGAGGAGATATTAGAAGGTGTTGCAGGGAGTAAAATCTATTCTTTTACAGATGGATTCTATGGGTATCATCAGGTTCGAATTGTATAGGAGGATCAAGAGAAACCACATTTTACCTGCTGAATGGGGAAGTTTTACATATATTGTGATGCCTTTTGGTCTGAAAAATGTGCCTACTATATTTTCTCGCATAGTTGTTCAAGCATTCTAGGATTTTATTGATTTTCTTCGAGGTTTACTTGGATGATTAGATGGTGTATGGACTTGTTGAGAATCATTGTGACAATTTTCACTTAATGTTTGAACGATGTAGATAATTGAGCATCTTATTGAACATCAAGAAGTGTGTATTTGCTACACCTTTTGGCACTCTGTTGGGGCACATCATTTGTAAGGAAGGTTTTTTAGTGGATCCAACTAAGATTGTAGTTATTGTTGGCCTGTAAGAACCTACCGGTCGAGTGAGGTACATGGATTTTTGGGTCACACTGGGTATTATAGAAAATTTATCAAAGGATATGCTAAAATTGCCACACCCTTGGAAGAGCTACTCAAAGGAAAAGGGACATTTTATTGGGGAGAACCACAGCGGCGCACATTTGAGGCACTAAAGGCGAGACTTACTACAGTGCCTATTTTGCACTTTCCCTCATAGAACCAACTATTTCATGTATATGTGTACTCTTCTCTCACGGCCATTGGCGTGGTATTAGCTCAACCTAGAGAAGGTATCATAAATCATCCTCTTTGTTTTGCTAATAGAAAGTTGACTCCCACAGAGTAGAATTATATAGCAACCAAGTGCGAGGCATTGTCAATGATCTACGCACTCCATAAGTTCATACAATACTTGCTAGCAACACCTTTTGTGTTCTATATTGATCACATGGCATTGAAATACTTGGTAAACAATCTTGTTTTATAGGGGCACATATGTCGATGGGTGCTCTTATTCCAGAAATTTGAATTCACAGTTGTGGTAAAACCAAGTAAAAGTAATTATGGCCCAGACCATTTATCAAGGATTTAGTCAAGGGAAGATGCGCAGACCATTGAAGATACAATGCCAGATGCATAGTTATATAGGTTGCAACACACACCTTTGGAATTGGAAGACATTGTTGTCTTTTTATGTACAGGTATGGCGCTAGAAGGAATGAAAAATTTAGAGAAGAAACGACTTGCAATTCGTGTGGCACCTTATCTCATTGTTCAATGGTGACCTATACAAGTTAGGTCATGATGAAGTATTGTGTCGGTGTGTACTAGAGCACGAGCGCATGGATATCATGGAAGAGGCTCATGGTGGTATTGTAGGTGGACACTATGTAGGTGACCCCACTACGTGCAAGATTCTACTCACTAGATTATGGTGGGAGACCTATATACAAGGATTGTAAGGCCTATTGTCAGAAGGCGTGTGATCACTTTGTTAGTGCTTTGGTAAACCAGGAAAAGAGATGAAATGCCCTTAAGGCCTATTCCTAGTGTTGAATTGTTTGAGAAATGGGTTATAGACTTTGTGGGACCTATTTTTCTAGCCGCACGTAGAACCGGGTCGCGCTACATCATCACTTGCATAGATTATCTTACAAGGTGGGTAGAAGTAACACCTACCAAGGATTATGTATGACCACTACAAAGAGCCCGGTTCTTATGGGAAAATGTTCCTACAAGGTATGGATGCCCGTTGAGTTTGACCAGTGATAGGGGCACACACTTTTGAATGAGACAAGCAGAATTCTATTGGATGAGTTCATGATTGTGCACCATAAGACTACCCCCTATCATTCTCGGGAAAATGGGACCGCTGAGGCCTTCAACAAAATATTGAGCCATAAACTAAAAAAAAATTGTGATGTTGGAAGGAAAGATTGCGATGATAAATTTTCTGTTGTGTTTTGGGCGTATAGAACAACATACAAGCGGTTGAACAAGGCCACATCCTTTCAGTTGGTGTTTGGCATAGAAGAAGTTCTTCCGATGGAATTCATGTTACCTTCTATGAGTATTGCACATGTTGGAGGTCTATCTAATGAGAAATCATTGGAATAAATGATTGATAGATTGATACAATTAGATTAGAGGCGAGCCATAGCACGCTGGAGTCAAAAGTAAGAAAAATTCAGTAGAAGGCATGGCATGACCGACACATCAAGGATAAAAAGCTTGAGATTGGATAGATGGTGTTTCTTTATGATTCTAAGTTTCTACGCCATCTAGGCAAGCTTAAAGTGCATTGGTTGGGCCCGTATGTTATCACTTACATACTTTAATAAGGTGTTTGTCGATTAGAGGCACTTGATGGAATACAATTACCTAATCACTTCAACAGAGTAGGTCAAGCTCTACTATAAATAAGTCTTCTTGGTGTTTTTAATAATGTAGTGTTACCATTTAGACTAGGTTTTTATTTTCAGTATTTCCTTTTTTTTCGCTATGCTTTGTCAATTTAAGTTGGTGTTTTGTGTCATAAGCGCATTTGCGCTCCGGAAGCTAATTACTATTTGTAGAATTTTTATGCATAGAGGACTACATATACCATTGGTGTGGGGTGGTGGTTGTTATTTTCCATTGGGTACACATGAGAACAAACTATTACGGAGTTTCATTCAAGTTTGGAGAGGAGTTTTTATTTGACTATAGATGAAGATAAATGAGGGAACCGTATAACGCGAGGTAAGCGACGGTCGTGGAGACTACTACGAGGGAAGGCACAATGGCAAGGTACTTGGGCACATAGAAGTGCACTAAAGAGAAGTCTGTAGCTATAAGGTAGGAAGGTGCGCTAGAATGTTATAGGTGGGGGAACGAAGATGTACTGCATGGATATTGTGAAAATGGTCAATTAATAAGAGAATTTTTAGTAGGTGGAGTAATAAATGCACTAAATTTTTGAAAATATATATAAGGACGTGATGCGGGTTCATTTTTACCTTATCATAAGTATCCGAGTGAGCTAAGTGCAAACAAGGTGAGAGAATCATGTTGAGGTGCGAGAGAGTTGTGAAACCAGATGTGGAGAGCATTTTATTGTGTGAAGAGGCTTGCGTCCCCATTGGTGAAGGGTTTGAATGAAGCATAACCGTTGATGAGAAGCTAAGTCACGTGATTTCAAACTAGGGCACGTGGATTCAAGATAGTGTTTGAGTTTGTTTGCTATAGAAGACAGAGGGCAAACTTTTCAAATTGCACCAAAGAAAGCACCTCCACAGTGGGCACCAAAGGAAAGAATAAAGTAGAAGCGAATTTGAAATTGCTCGAGAGTAATTTCTCATAAATACAATATCCATAAGGTGTGATAATTGGACAAGAATGGGATTCCCACATCCGCAATTGTAGAATAAGTGATTACAACCACCGCACATCTAATAACAAGAAAGAATTGGATGCATTGTTGAGTACAAAGACCAACAAGTGCACGGTGGAGGATATGTCCAGTGTATGATGACGCTGGAGAAAAATTATTAAAGTAGGTAGGATTCTATCAGTTGTACGAGCTCCCATATTTTGGCAAGTATGAACCTTTATACCAATGTGACTAATGAGCGAGTTCATGAGGAATTCTTATATTTCACTGCACGAAGGGTTAGAATCACAAAGCAGCCTGATTTCAACACCGAAAAGATTAAAGGGAAGAAGGGTAGACTTGGATAGTGATATGACTGATAAAGTAGCAATCATGGAAACATGGAAGGAGTTAGGATATACAAAGGGTCCGCGTAGAATAGACATTAATAAATTAAATAAGTACCCGGTGGTACAGTAATTTGCACATCGGTGACTAAGTTAAATGATCAAGAGAGAGGGTCTCAAGTGAATACCATGTGGCTACATATCGCGAGGAGAATGTCTCAAGGAGTAGTCTACAACATAGTAGGCTACATTGCGTAAAACCATTATCGAGGAAGCGCACATAGGTGATAAGATTAGTTTTGGTGTTATCTTACTTTCTCTAGTATTTATGGAAATTATAGTGTGTGATGGGCCAAAGAACAAGGTCTCGGAGTATCCCATGGAAAAAAAGTCCCTTGCGGAAAGATTTGACAAGTATTTATGTGAAGGGTCAATGAATGGGTTGTTTAAATAGAGAGAGGAGATGTGGTAGGATCAAATCCATGTGGCATTTGAAGAGGAGTGGTGCATCCCCAAGGAGCTACCTTTGGTAGTTGGCAAGGCAGGAAAGTTTGTGGTGTACCAGACTTATGTATCACGTGGTTTACTATGAGGGATGGACATGGAGCCCATGCTACAAAGCTGTCATATGCTTTCACGGTGCATTACTTCCGGTGCATCAATCCACCACTTTTGGTGTGTGCCACTTGAGTTTTATTACGGATAAGGTAGACTATGACTACCACACTCTAAGGAAGACATATGTATATCCACGTCGATCGCTTATGTTGACAAGCTCATTTTAGATGTTATAAGCATGAAGCCTATAATTTTGGTAATTAGGGACATCGAGCAACACTCGTATACCTTTAGCTTAAGCCCAAGTTGGAGAATAACAAGTATGTGGAGAATGAGTTCGTGCTCCCATGGCCACCTAAGGGAAAGCATACATTGGAGAATGTGCCATTCCCCAAAGTCCACGAAACTATAGAGGTAGATGACGAGGAGGACAAACATGAAGATAGTGGTGACTTAGATCATAGAGGCTAGAGGTATCCCACGGATAGTGTGGAGACTAAATGCTGCTACTCCACCTCAAAGCAGGAGAAGATGAGGGTTTGGACATGGATGCGGCCCATGAAGAGAACCGGTTTAAGAAGGTGTTCGAAGAACCAAAACACTAAAGGCATGGGAACTCCACGGCCCATACGGAGATCACCACGACTCTCTCCCGTAAAGAGGCAGTTGAGAAGAGAAGGAGAAAGCTAAAGTTGAATGAGGAGGTGGAGGAGTATGTAGAAAGCATGCCCGACCCCCGTACAACTGACGGAAGATGTGGAGGAACCGAAGGATGAAGATATGAAGGGTGAAAAAGAGGAAGTAAAGGAGGTAGAGGAAACAGAACATGATATTGATTAGAACATCAAAGATCCAACTCCAAATCTTGGCACTCAAATTCCTAAGGGGCCAAGAACAAAGAGAGCAAGTGGGGAGTATGTTGCACCGAGTATAGGCTATATTGAGGACACAAGTAAGATTGTTTGTGTCTGATTCCATAATATAGTGGGCCTTAAAGGGTTGTATAAATGGGAGTTGATGCACCCAAAAATGGCTACTACATGCGTGAGGAAACAGATTATCCTGGTCTATGCAAACTCACATGGACAATCCTGATTTTTATGTATGTGAAGAGTCATGTGTGTTAATAAGAATGAAAAAGGTAATGTAAAATAGGCACATAACTATAAAGCCCACTCTCATGTCCGATGAGAAGGTAAGCAATGATTTAGTTAAGGTATCTACAGAAGTGGCAAGGAGGAACATAGATAAGGGTTCCACTATTAGAGCGATATAAGAAGATAACAATGCCAAAGTTACAGAAATAACGCGTCTACAAGGAGAAAAGGACTTGGAGCAGAAAAAGAATGAAGCCTTCATCATTATGGTGGAAGAAATTGGTGACCATGTCACGAAAGTAAGGTTGTACTTGGAATCTAAGGTACCTGAAAGGTTTCCTTCAGTTATGTACTATGTGCGTACCTTAGTAGATTTGGTGCTTGAGGATGGACCAATTCACATGCCAGCACCAAAGGACCCTGAATAAGAAGCAGAGAGAGCAAGGGCCTCAGTGGTTAGAAATATTTCATCTTATGAGGCATTGCTTCAAACTTTGCAGGAAGAGTGAAGAAATCGAGACTAGACATTGAACATTTGTGCAGCTCTAGAATTAGTAATCGTGACCAGGACTATATTGGAAGATAATGAAGTCCTGAAAGTGATGAAGGATGAGACTTTAGGGTGCATAGAGAGATTAGTAGTAGTAAATCAAAATTGTGAAGCCTTGCAGCACCACAAAACCCTCATAAGGAGAGGTTGGATGAGATTGGGAAGCTTATAGGACAAAAGATGGATCTTCTTGAGGGAAGGATGGCAGCGATGGCCAACATTGTCCTAGTACTATAGAATGAAAAGGGAGAAATAACCTAGGATGAGTTGGAGGGCATCATTGCAGATGTCCCCAAAAAGACCAGAACATGTTGGATGATTGGAAAGTATTAGAAGCTGAAATTAAGGAGGAATATCCGAGTTGATTCTCTCGGTGGAAGAGGAGGGTCTTTGAAGAGTAAAGTATATTCTTTGTACAACAATTCTTTATATTCGTTCATTCATATTCTTTATTCTTTAGGCATCATGAGGAAACCATTGTCGAGGTGGCAATGCACGGTTTTAGTGTGGGGTAATGTTGAGCAGATGAAGTGTGACACTAAGGAGAAGGCACATAAAAGATTCGCGTATGCAGAGAAAGGAACAATCAAAGGCGCATAAGGATAGGAAAGAAAATGTGTGCGAAAGACAAGGAATAATTCAGGACTTAGCCATTTTCATTACTACGGGCTATTTTTGGAGATAGCATGTAGAATACACAATGGGATGGAGACTTGCACAACACATAACTGTTATTTTGGGATAAGCATCTATTAAGTGCCATCCATGAGTTTGGGCTAATAATAGGATTACTACTGTCAGTTAACTGAAGAACATATGTTATCACTGCACTTGCATGTGTGCCTATTATTGTGAAGGTGCATGGCTATTCTCAGTATGTGACCTATTTTGGGAAGTACATAAGCGGTGAAGGGAAATTCCCCACCCCTATAAATATGTATTGAGATATGTGGTTTAAAAAAATGAATGATGTATGGTGAGAGAAGAACAATGTGTATGAAAGTTATGATAATGGATCTCATTCTGCGCATAAACCTATGATATTGTTTATTGTAAAAATCTTTTGTATTTGTAGTGTTTAATACAATGGAGTATATTGGATGGATTAAGATGTTATACATGACTATAAATGGTTATTGTATGGTTGATTTCATTATGGTTATTGTTTAATTCATCATTCTTTAAAGATCTAGATTTGGAGTATGCTCTGTGGAACATTTATGCTATTTATAGATCTGCATGTTGTATATCTTCATCACATTAACATCCTACACAAGCAACACTAAAGAGGGGCATGGTACCTTTGTGCACTTTGGGTGAGTGCTCAGCTCAGGCTAAGTGATGTGCCAATGAGCCCGGGTTATTCAAGGTAGATTTTAGGTGCATCACCCGGCTTAGGTTCTCCTTTGGGTAAGGGTTGTGTTATAGGATAAGTGACCATATTACCACTAGTCAGCTATTTTAAGACATTTGAAAGAGATTCCCCCAAAGACATATATTGTCTTTGATTGTAATCACAAGGAGGAGGAAATGTTTCTATTTTAGGAATGGTAATAGATGGTTTATACTTAATCTATTTTAATTGGTTGTTTTGTAAGTTTTACACGTTACGATAATCTGTGGCATTATCATTGACAATGTTATGGTTGATATTGATGTACCTAGGTTTATCATGAGAAGTACTAGGATTAATGTTATCGTGACGATTGTGCCCATTGTCTTTATAATGAGGATTAATCAAACCTTTAGAAATGAGGGATTTTTTCAATTTGATTTCCCTTTTCGATAACTTCCTCAAATTTGTTGAGGCAATGCATTTGCATGTGAAAGGATAACTCGTTGTTAAGGTTAGGTACGAAGATGCTAACCATCTATTTTTAGGGATTAAACATGTGAACCGACTAGAAATTCCTCACCATCGTTGTAAGAACTGTGCAAAGCTCTCATTTTGTCATTGTTTGGTATTGCATAAATCCATCATGGTGATTTCATAGTCAAGGTTGAAATAAAAGTGTTTGATGAACTTCTCAGAGAGGTCCATGAAGGTAGAGAGAGATCCTTTGAAAGGTGTAAGAACCATTCCAAAGCTTTTCCTCCTATAATTCTAGGGAAGAGGCGTAGGAGAGAGATATTGTTGTAAGCCACCTCTTTACATACCATGAAAAATTCCTTGACATGCTCTTTGGGATCAATTTTTCCCTTGTATTTTTCAAATTTGGGTGTCTCGAAAGAGCATGGGAAGGGTATGTGTAAGATGTCCATGTCAAAAGGGTATGGACAAAATTCATCAAAATTGAATTGTTTGTGTTTTTTTGCATGCTTGAGATGGTGTCCTTTGTTTTCCACTCTTGAGAAAATGGTGAATCATTTTGTGGGATGAATGACAATTTATCATTCGTATGCTTGTTGTTCTCATTATTGGTCTCAAAATGATTTTTGAATGTGTCATCACTTTTCTTTGTGTGTTCAATACCTTTGGTATCGTTCTTAGTGACTATAGAGGATAGGAGAGCCAATTTTTCAGCATTACATTGATTTGATCAAGCAAGGCTTGGTTGGGATTAGAGGATGAAGCATTAGATTTGCCTTTGTTATCGTCGTTTGTTTTACTTGGTCCTTTGTCATCATATTTGTTTGACTCAAATGGTGGACCCTTAGGGGATTTAGGTTACACTTTTAAGGCTTTCAATTCATCCTCATCAAATTTTGAGGGAAATCTTTCTCCCATTGCTAGAGGGGAAGAAGGAATTGATTTATTTTTTTCCGTAAAGTGGCATCGATGGAAAGGTTTTTAAGTTGGTCTTCATCCTCTTCATCTAAGCTAATATGGAAAGGATTTCTTTCCTCCCATCGAAAAGGACTATAATCAGAATGTCATGTTCCCACCATTGTTGAAAGAGGGAAGGAACAAGAATAAGTATGATAGAAAACTCAACCCTTAACAAAGTGAATGCTAATATGGAAGAGGGAAGAATATGAAAAATCTCAACCCTTAGCAAAATGAGTGCTAAGAGGGAAGAAGCGAAAATGGTTAGTTGATTGTCTGACTCCTAACAAAATGAAATTTAAGAGGAAATGGACAAAAATGAGGTTAGATGTGCTCTACTCTATAACAAAAATAAATGTTAAGAGGGAAGAGACTTGACAAGGTGAACATGGTCAACTCTTAATCAAAACAAGTGATAAGAGTGACAAAGAGATGTGAAAAGGTTAACTCCTAACATGATGAGTGTTAAGAGAAATGAAAAAGGGGGACTTCACAATACTTAGCAAAATGAGTGATGCTAAGGTGGAAGGTGGAATGAAATGTTAGTTTAGATTATTCTTAACAAAATGAGTGTTAAGAAATATGAAGAGGTTTGAAATGACTTCATGACCCTTTACAAAAGTGAATGTAAAGAGGGAAGAGATGAAAGAAGTTAGTGTGCTCAACTTGTAAAAAGAGGAGACTTAAAACACGATGGACGATGCTCAATGCTTAACAAAAATGTGTCAAGGAAAGAGACTCAGGGAAAATGATGATTTTGACCGACTTTTAACAAGATATATGTGAAAAGGGGAGACTTAAGAAGATGATGAAAAATGTATACTCTTAACAAAAGTGTGTTAAGAGAGGAGACACAACAATGAAATGAGAGTACTAAAAGAATGAAAAAGTAAATGTCGTCACAAGAAGTGAGGTAATGATGATGAAAATGTCTAAATCTTGCAAAAATGGAGATAAGAGACAAGGGGAAAGTGATGGATTAGTGAGCTCAAATTAAAGAAACTTGAATGCTTTAATGAGATAAGTGATGAAGTGATGAGGATATCAACAATGCCACAAAATTATTGTGAAGTGCGAAAACGTAAGATGATAGGAAAAAAATGGAAGATGTCACAAATCAACAAAGTGGAAGCAGAATGTGACGACATAAGAGTGTGGAAACGAGATAGAAGAAGATGTCGTCAATTCAACAAACTAAATGTGCAATTCGATGACATAAGAGTGTGGAAGTGAGATAGAAGAAGATGTTGTCAATTCAACAAAGTGAATGTGCAATGCGATGACATACGATGAAAGGAGAATGAAATGCTTAGAGTTCAACAAGAGTAAGTGTTAAACTTAAGACTTATGACAATGAAAGATTAAGGTGATCAAGAGGGTGTTTGACCGTGATAAAGCAAGTATCACAATGTCAAGACTTAGAGAAGAAGAATGAAAGTACTCAAGTGTGGATATGGATGATCGCAACCCAATACTTAGACATGTTTACAAAATGAAAAAGGTGGATGAGAGAGAAAACATGAATGACAAAAGTGAAACACAAGTGTGTAACACGCGAGAAAAATGAAAATGATGTAGTGAAAGTTTTGGCCTCTACCTTATATTGGCTTGGACAAGGTGTGGCTTCCTAGGTGGTTCACTCAACTAGGTGTCAGTAATATACCCGAGCGAGCATGGTGTTATTGCTAGTTGTCGGCTTTACTTTATCCCCTTTGAAACCCTGAGTAAAGATCTTTCTCAGAATGAATTACATTGGGGTTGCTACTAAGGATATTTGTGACTCTAACTCACAAGGCTTTACTAGTCAGTTGGGATGGGGGTACCCATTTTGTTAGCTAGTTCCCTCAAGGTACCAACTACTTTGGGGTTCCTATGATAATCCTCAAAATATTTTTATGGCTTATGCCCAGGCACTTCCCGTAGTTATGCAGATGAGTTTTAACCCTTATCTAAACCTGTAAATACAATGTGTAGAAAAATGTTCATTTTATCTTATTTATCTATAATTCCCTGCACACAAGAATAGTAGTTTGAAGCTCATGAGAAAATGTAACCAGTAGTTAGTAGTTTGTATTTTATCAACTAGTGAGAGTGGGTCCTACAAGTAAGGATTAGAAATTTTACCGATGTAGGTAGAGGTTAAGACAAAGAATCAAGTTCACATTTATGATTTCCCATATCTCTTAGAAAGTTCAACGAAAGAGCATACATGTGAACAAACTTTGATTAAGAAAACATTAATGCTTGAAAACAAAAATGCAAAACGATCACATTTTTTATTCTTAAGCTTGCTTAGAAAGCACAAGGAAGAGCATATACGTGATTTCATAATGATTAGTCTCATAAAAATAAAAATGACAAAGGAAACACAAGAAAATAAACATGTTACAAAGTGTTAGTGATGTTGCAAAATGATTAAATGTGTACAAAAATGGCTAAAAAGCAAGGAAAATTTGGACCGAACTCCCAATAACCCTATTTTAGTGATTATCACAATTAACTCACATAAAAAATTGACGAACATAAGAAGGAAAAAAATAAAGGCCTAAACATGTGTACATGGGTAGACAATATAAAAACAAAAATAAAGTAACCAAAAATGCCCAAGAACCCCGCTAAAATAAGATGCACAATTAGTCAATTTTGTAAAAAGATGAAAAATCAATGAAAATGGTCTAATTTAGATTAAAAGTCCGAAGTAGTTAACTAAACTAAGCCAAAACTATTAAAATAAAATAAAATAAGTGAAAAGAATTAATTAGAAAATACAATTAATAAAATAATCTAAAGTTAAGAAATTAAAAAGTTAAACTAAACTAAAATTTAAACGAAATTAAAGTCTATCCTAAAGTATGAAGTATAAGCCTAAGTGTTTGAAAATCAACAAACCTAAAGTAAAGAAATCCCTAAACTAAAAGTTATTAAAAAGAAACCTAAATCTAAAGAAAACCTAAATCGACACGTATAACAAGAAGGTCAAATGAAAAGAAACCTAAAAGAAATTTTAAAACGAGGCTATTGTGTTTTGTGTGTTGGTTTGTTTTGCTTGTTGATTTTTTGCAAGGTCGAAGGTTTTGCTCGTGGATGGATGGTGGTCCGAGGCATACAGCTCGGCATGGGACTCGGGCAAGGAAAACTTGTGTGTGGGGAGTGTCATGAGTAGCGAGGAAGGTAATGTGGGAGAGGGATCTATGGTGAGGGGAGGCAAGCTGGGCGACTCAATGGGGAGGGAAAGCAAGTTAAAGATGGTGAATGCATCGAGTGAGTGTTGGATAACACAACAAAGGATTCCGTGAATCGGGTTAGGGGTGTAGATCGAGGTAGTGGCGGGTTATTTAGGCAAGGGCTCGGGGTATGAGTCTCGGGATGGGGTCCCGGGGGTGGGGGTGGGCGATAGGGTCGACGGGGAGTCTCAGGATGCGGGTGATCCAAAACGGGTGCTTAAAACTAAAACTTTTAACTATTTCAAAGGATCATTAAATTTAATCAACTTAAAAGGCTTTAATACTCCAAAAATAATTGATTAAAATCTGATTTAGGATTGATCATAAACTGAAATTCATTCCCATTTAATTCAAAACTTCACTTGTTTGATCAAAGCCCAAAATTTATCATGTTTCGATTCAACTAATTTTCAAAGTTATCAAAACTGATTATATTTCATCCCAAATTATTTTTAAGCACTTAATTAATGGCAAATATCAGCAAACTGAAAATAAAAATCAGAAACAACACAAAATTGTTTACGGGGTTTGGAATTCCTACGTCCCCGAGTTCATTTTGAATCGATCCATTAATAATGTTATAATTGTAAATACATTTAACCTTTACAATAAACCAATAATGAATCAAAACCTACAAAATTGTGTTTGACCCTCCAAGGACTTTGAAGTGTCCAAAGAATCGCCCGCACCTTTAATTCCTGCAGGTTGTGTCTCCCTTTGGTTCTACACCTTTGTGTGACTTTAACAGCAAAAAAATCTATCACAAAATCTCCAAAACATGAAAATAATTACACCATCACAATCTTCTCGAAATTCTCGAAAGCAGTTTTCATATATAACTCGAGACCTGGTTTTGAGTAGAAGTACCTCAAAAAGAAGGTTTTTCAGAACTGGTCAATTATGCCCCCTTCACTGCACTGACACAATATTCCATAAGTGATCTCATATTTTATCACTTCCAAAAAGGTGGTGGTTTGTTAAGGTTGTTAACCCTTTTGGTGGAGGTCACAGTTCCACTCCTCATAAAGCACTTGACCACTATATTTGTCCTTTGACTTAGAAAATAAAACCAAATATATGCCACGAATACTTTAGCATTGGTTTTTTTTTTTTTAAATAAGCCTTTGGTTTATGTGCGTAAAAATTCCACATATCATGGGTATGGTTTGATATCCCATATTTTTGGGAGAAATAATAAACTACTTTTAAAATCTCGTTTTCTAAGGGATTAAAAACCATAACATCCAATATATATGTAAACCTTTTTTATTTAAGGAATTCCACTTATAATATTCACCATGGAACCGGCTTGCCAAGTGTCAAGGGAGAATAGGTCCACGTGCTCAAATGGAGTAGTGCCACATGTCAACATATGATTGGTTCACCTTTTGCCACGTCATTAGTTTTGTGAAGTTTGACCGCAACTTTGACTACTCATATCTTTCACATACGGACTCAAATTTGGACCGTTCAAAATGTGTCAAAAATCTCATGACAAGAACTATGCCATAGAATTTATTTTTTCAAATTCCAAGACCATGAATTTTCTTGTTTGACCATCTTTGACCACATGTTGACCAAACTTTGACCAAAGTGGTATATTTCACATACAAACTCTCATTTGGTCCATTCAAAATGCATCAAAAAGGTATTGTGAGCTCTACACAATGGTGTTGACTTCAGATGATTTCAAAATCATTCATTTTACGTTGACCAACATTGACTAGTTATTGACCAAAATTTGACCGGACACCATTTATACATGCGGACTTCGTTTCGACGCTCAAATAGAGCGGCGGAAAGCTCTCGAGTGCTCTTTTGTACTATAGTGATCCTAGAATATTTAGGGAACCTCTTCCCTCGTAATGTCCTCCATATCAGCAGGGCTTAGGGGATTTGGGGGCGCAACGAGTTGAGGAGGGAGTTGAGTCCGGGAACTCGGGTTGGAGGAGTGAGATCGAGTGGTAGGGGATGGTTGCGGGTGGTTAGGGGTGTGGAAAAAATCGAGGGAGCTAATGGTGTTGGAAGTGACAAGGACTAGGGGGTGAATCAATCCCCAATAAAACATTTTTACACTTGTGCTTCAAACCCTAACCACACATGCTCATATACAACACATCAAAGTATATATTCTTCTCAAAGAAAGATGCACAATGCAAGATTCACAATGATAAACCCATAAATCCACTTAGATTGATAATGGAATCATATCTACACACTTATGCAAGTATTCAAATCAAGTCACAAGAGTAATGCCTTCAACAAAGATCAATAAGGTGTAATAAAGATGTATCAAGATGAGCAATATAGTCTCATGAATATCCAAGAAGATATACTTCTTCCAAAAATTATTACAACTCAATATCAGATCTGAAGACACCTTAGAAACTATAAAATTACATCAACATGCTACGAAAATAGCATTCAAACAAAATCATCCAAATATGCCCTCCTTCTCCAAATCGCTTCCAAAGAAACAACACCAATTTTGCACTTGCTCAAATTCTCCTCATGAAAACTAAACTAGCTGTTGTCTTAGAATGAAATTCCACATTTTTAGGGATAGCCCCAAAGGGTTTTGATTTTCAGCAAAATGGCTCTCAAAAGAAGGTAAAAGGGGTTTAAAAGAGCTAGAAACTATATGCCCATAACTTCACTTTTATAGCCTCTCCAAGGCTCTAATTCAAACTCAAACATTTTCCCTCATTTGGCTCGACTCATGCATCATATAAACATTCTGAATTCAAATAATAACACCCAAAAATTCACCCAATTAGGTTGGCCTAACCTAAACCATCATTTTATGTGCTAAAAATGGCTCAAAACCCCATGGGCACAAAGATAAAAAAAATGCTCTTACTTCAAAACCATCCTTATTCACGACCCATAAATAACTACACATGTTTAAATTAACATTTAAACATCATAAAATGTTTCAATTAATACCAACCAATCAAATTATTTCGTTTAATGGGCCTAGTGATCTTTATATTTCTCAAAATTGTTGTTTATTGCATCATTCAACACCATGGAAACTTCATAAGACCATAAAATCACTTATACTTGAATAAAACCATGCCATGTGACAACTCAAAAGAAATGGAAGAACCTGTAGAACACTTATAATAAATTTATAAGTCATGAAATATCCTTTAATTCAAACCATAGAAACATTTTCCTTCACCAAATCAACTTGCCAAAAACATTGTTTCCAAAGGTTATCTCATAAAATAATTTATACATACATTCAAGACATAAAAATTGATTAATTAGATGTCAAATTCATCCCTCTTCACATTACAGGTGATATGAATTATCACCCAATCCATATCATGCTTCAAACAACATCAAACTTGCACCAAAATAGATGTTGTCTTGAACTACCAAAAATATTCTTGCTCAAAGAATGACGTAGAAAGCATGATAAATGACATCATCACAAGGAAATACATATATCACTAGAAATATATTTGAATCTAATTTTCAACACAACTTGAATCATCTCATAACTCCACCTGTAGCTCAAGTTATAGCCAATTTATCGAACCTTTTATTTGAGACCCCAAACTGTCATTTGACCAATGAACTTGTTTGGACCTCAAAAAACCATGTTCACCTACATGAACGTGTCATGAAACCTCCATTTAAATTAACAAAAACTCCCAAAAATCATGCACCATCAATTTTATATGCTACTCCTTTGGACCATCTTGTCCTAAAACCTTCTTCTTCATAAACGAATATTTTTAGGTAGGGCTCACATATCACCATGACCTCAACCATACATTTATGGAAATCCTAAGTATTCCTCTACATCATACAATAATCACTTTTGATTAATCAATCAAAACTGGGTTAGTATACTTCACTTTCGTAAAACTCTTAGCTAGGGTTTTAGAACACTTTACCTTTTTAACAATTGTTCATAAAAATGTGATGATCAATAGACCGATTATTTTTTAAAACCTTATAAAATAACCATATAATCTTCCCTAAAATCCACAAGGTCCCATTCAAAGCACATTGTTCACAACGAGCATCTAAAGTTGTACTTCGAGCTAGAAATACACTAGATGATGACCCTGTCTCACAAATTCAATCATATCTGAAAAAATACATCATGGCACACTGGATTTTTCTAAGATCACTATGAATCATCCCTCTAACATCTCCAATCATTAGAATATGAAATCCATACCTAAATCTCTCCAGTTACTAAGACTTTCCTATGATTGCATGTTAGATCCTCGTTGTAGAAGCTAGGGTCAACTGAAATAATGCAATAATTGAACAAGAAACCACTTCAAATGACCCAAACATAACTCATATGCCATGATACACCTAAATTCCTACTTCCATGAGCTCATCTAGCTCCAAACCACACACTGCAGTTACACCTCCAAGCAAGACAACTTGTTCCTAATGAGCATCTCAGTAACCAAGTGATCCACATGTACATGCACCATGACACTATTGTGAGTGGTCAAGCACCCTAAAAACATGCTTAGAAATCATGTCGACATGCCTTCCAAGCATCCAAAATCTCATCATTTGTTAAGCTATGTCTCATAAGAACCTATATATGCTTTGTAAGAGTAAGCACTCCTCACTAAATCCCATTGTACGGAAAGTATACATCGATCCAACATATTAACAACTTATACATCATCATGACACCATAATGCAACATTCATTTTCATTAATGTGGTTTTGCATCAATGACAACACCTATTATGACCACATGCCAATAATCTCCCCTTTTTCATTGATGGAAAACACCCTAAACTTCTCCCCTTTTTACATTAATGACAAATTCATATTGTACCTACATAATCTTCATCTTTCTTATCTTCATATAATCATGTTTTGGTTAGAAACATCAACCAAAGGTCTCTTACAAGCTCAAGACCTTGAATTTTGCACAAAATATGGTTTTTAGACTATTTCAAGCATGGACACACTATGCTCCACCTCGGGAACAACATATTCATCATATAAATGCATGAAGAAAGCATGAAGAAAGCATCATCTTACCATTCCTTAAATTTGAGACATCATCATTCACCTTCTAAGTATGTAAAACTTAAACATTTCTCCTTATAGCCTTGTTTTTGTCTTTATTGGAACATTGTAGCACATCAAAATTTGAAGCACACTTCTTAGAAACATGCCAACAATGCCCTGTATGAGCCTAACAATAAATCATACCTTAATACTTGAGTTTACACCAACTTGTCTAGCCATAGACCTAGCTTTTCATACAATTTCTTGTTCTCCATTTCACAAAGACCGAGATCCCTCAAGTGACTTTTAGTACCTTTAGGACAAACTTTGACATATCCAAGAACCTCATATATACCTTAACCATGTAGATCATAACTCCCCCGGGCTCAAGACCGCTATCTCTAGTATACAAGCTCACTTTTAAGCATTTTGCTTTGCTATCTTGTCATGAAATCATCTTAGACACTTTGTCTCTTCCTTAAACCATGTTCTTAGTGTTTATCATCGTAATTGACTGGAATAGTGTATACAAGGAATAAAATTTGTCAATTCAGTTTGTAGACATCTAATACATACCTCTAGTACCTTGAGAACATTCATATCACCTTCAAGAATTAAAATAAGCTAACTCCCCCGATTGAGCTGAGACATACACCACTTTGTACTCCCTGAGTAGTAACTTTATGACCTGTAGAAGCAAATTTCCTTCTCATATGTACTTTCTAACCTCATCTTGCCAACACACCACTCAAATTATCATCAACAAGGCTCTTTTTTTTGCTTGAAGGCACACTTTCATGGAGTCTTAACATGTACTCCTTGAACCTCTAAGCACTATACAAATCATAGGCCACATGTATCATGTACATGAACTTCTCGAGAGACCTCTCGAAAGACCATTTCACCTTTTCAACAAATTTTAACAATCCTCTCATGATATAATGAGAACTAATAACTCACTTGTATAGGCTTGATCAACATTCAATAGGCATTTAACACACTCCTTTAGCCTTTAGATTCTTTGTAGGACTATATTTCAAGCATGACTTAGACAAACTGAACTCGTAGATCTCACAATTGTACCCACTTGCTTCATAGAGATCCATATTTGTTTCTCAAACCTCTTGTATTGTAAGAACAACTCTCTCTTAAAACTTAGAGAAAAATATTGCAGATGCCCACACATTCCTTTTAGAGACCATTCACCTCAACTTTAATGACATAGTCATGTTCTTTGCTTGAGATATCCCTTTAGACATGTACTTTTACACACTCATTCACTACATAATTCGTATATGTTGATTGTGATGGCATGAACACATTACCTCCACCATTTAATTATGAGTCTTCATTATCACAATCATCCCGAGAATCTTGAAGTCTTCACAAGCCTTATAAGACTGATTTGTAGAAGCACTTTTTGACTTTTAGACTTTGCCTATCCTTCAAGAAACTTGAGCAATATCTTCATTTGACATAGGATCTATGACTATTCTGAACCCTATCGCTTCTTCAATTTTGATGTATTTGTCAACCTTCATATGTAGCTTAGTTTTTCAAGGTCCTTCTAACCTATAGATTTATCATTTGTCACCATTAAATGTCTTGGAGGTAGACTTAGGGTTTCGAGATCACTTATTGATAATGCTTAGCCTCATATCCCTTATCTTATTGAAGTTCAAACTTTATCAATTTTGTGAATACCTTCAAGACTTTAAGGAATTCATGAAACCCTAAATACATGTCTTGGTTTAGCTGGGAATTGTCAAGGTGCATTATACATACAAACACAAACCCTCAATGTACTCTTTATACTTGCTTTGCATAAGCCAATGCTTATAGGTTACTTTTCATGACGTTACCTTCTTGAATCCAATTATATTTCAAACGATATAGATTCTATATACACTTAGGCCCTTTACACCGTACATACTTACTCTCTTTTCCACATATCTTAGTCCTTTTGTGAGAGGCATTAACATACATGCAAAGTAACATATAAATGTAACTTCATAAGGAACACCATACATCAGTTTGATCTTTTACATACCAGCTTCTAGCACTTCCGAGATGGATCATCAACACATGGATCTCTTCATTAATGAATAGAATTACTTCTTAAGACTTAGATTCATCAATAATGGAGTAAATTTCTCTTCATCCTGTAGATGTTACTGCATACATGTCAAGCCTAGAACATAGATATAGCATGAACATGATGCCTCTTGAGTGCATATAAGTCAAATCATTTCATTCATAGGCCATTATCTTCTTCAATACCTCATAAAGTGGTTCCATGTTATTACTCATGCTCGAGAGAACACAGAGAGTTCATGGGGAACTCATAATACCATTAAAAGCTCTTATAGAGTCTACAAGCCCATAAAGCAAATAAAAATACACCAACCTCTTGATGCACATACCTTTATGAAGACTTTAATCTTTATTTGAGCACCCTTTTGAGCACATAGTCGCTGCCATAAGCCCTAAAGACTTGCTTCAAAGGGATTATGCCCAATTTGTAAGAGTACAACTTCACAACTAGGTATTTTTATATCAACATTGTCAATTCACAAACTATCGAAACTCCTTAAAAAGTATGCATTCTTATGACTTGTAGCCAATTGAATCCTTTAGTCCTCTCAGTCAAGATGATATGTATAAAATTTTAGCACATAACTCCATCATTTGATCTTCCAAAACTTAGTTTCCATTCACACCACTCACAAACACTATGAAAACATAGTCTAGGGTAGAGAAGCCTCAAAGATGAAACAAAAATTGCTTTCAAGATCTCAAAAATGGTCATACACACTGAATGATCATCACCAAACTATCTTGAGCACTTATACACTTGATTTATAACTCTGTATGGCAATATCACACTTGATTTCATCTTGATTTTGACTTGTTTAGTCTTCAAGAACACTTGACAAGCCCTTAACTTCATACTAAAAGTTTAGATCAATACCCATGAAGATACAATAGCACTTTCAAGATCTTGCAAAGAACCATTTACATCTTTTTGGATCTTATGAAAAAAGATCTATGACACACATACTAATATTGATGTTGAGACACCTTAAAAAAGACAAGTGTTATACCTCTTAGGAAGATTGAGTACACTGAGACTATTGATGAACTTTTACCACTTTAGTGACACCTTCGAAATTTCATACACATGATGGAATACTAGACACACTTGAAAAATGTTACTCCAATTCATGAGGTCTTTATGTCACAACAAGAGACTCAGATTTGACACCAAGAACCACACAGACCATATACAAATGAGTTAAACATAGACTTTGACAACAAGAATCCACTTCATAAGAATGATATGACAATATGAATCTCCTATGGGACTTCCTTATGATTCATACACTTATTATTTCATCATGGAAAAAACACACTCAGACCTCAAAATATCATATAACTATACATCACCGACTAATATGTTTTAGAGAACAACAAGACATGACACATGACATACACATTATGACTAACTACTAAGAATAACATGAACATGTTGAGTGACTTGTAGAGACATAACTATCCACCATAGAGAAGACACACACTAACAAAAGACATTTCCCCTCACTCCAATGCTTCATTTGCACCTATACACCTCTATGAAGCCTAATAGAGGCATATGTCACCATGGAGGAGCTTGATGAGAGACCTAAGTAGGTATCAAGCCCTCTTCTTGAACTTGATTGATTCCTCCTTTTCTGATTCAACTTTTTTTTTACAAGTAGATTCCTCCTTTTTCTCAGTCAAACTCTTGGAAACATCTTGACCACTTTGACTAGATTTTTCCTTCCTTTTGTATACTTGAGATTTTGGCTTAGGTATTTGAGTTTATTTCTTCAACTGACCTGCATCACAAAAACTTGCAATGTGCCCTAACTTTTGGCACTTAAATAATTCCACTTATCTTCCTTTGTACTCATAGGCCCTATGTCCATATTCATGCAAGCATAAGCAATAACCATTTAACTTTCTTACATACCTTCTTGTGTTTTATGGCCCATTTTTGAAATACTTTGAAATATTTCTTCTCTCATGAAAATGATAACATTCAAGTCCATATATTTTACCCACCTTCCTTCTTGTCTTGACATTCTTCTTCCTTATTTTCTTCACAATGTTCCTTTCCTTTTCCATCATTCTTCTTTTCAACCTTAAGACTACAAAAACTAGCCCTATGTCCATAAGCACCACATTTGTAACAATTACCATGAAATACACCATACCTATATGCACTTGGTTTCTGATAGGTGATATTCTAGGAGGTGGAAACCTTAGTCTCTCTTCCTTTCTTGGTTGTTTGCTTTCATTTGATCCTTGACTTGATTCTTCTTCATTCTTCTTGGATGAATCCTCATTAAAGCCTAGGCCTGTCCTATCACCATAGGCCTTTTGATTTTCCAACATCTTACTTATATTTTCTGAACTCCTTGAAAGGATAATACTTTGCTTGTCATGGTACCTAAATCTTTCTTCAAAATCTATGTTTCTTCCCTCTTGATCTTCAGCTCATTTTGTGCCTCCTCAAGTTGATTCATTAGAACCTTGATTGTTTCTTATTTTTCAGCCTCACTTTTGATACATATTTCTAGTTGAGATTTTAAAACTTTAAATACTTCTTCATGAGATTCAAGCAACTTGTTAATCCTATCAGCATTCGCACATGTTTTGTTCCTTAACATGAAGGTATTAATCTGAATTGTTTCCAAATCTGCAGGTGTCATCTTATCACCAAAGATCTCCCTATAACTTGTTAGGATAATTCCAAGGGCCTGCTATGATACCAATTGTTGGAAGTGATAAGGACTGAGAGGGGGTGAATCAGTCCCCAATAAAAAAATTCACACTTGCACTTCAAACCCTAACTACACATGCTCATATACAACACATCAAAGTATATTGTCTTCTCAAAGAAAGATGCACAATTCAAGAGTCGTAATGATAAAAACGTAAGGCCACTTAGATTGATAATGGAATA
This sequence comes from Taxus wallichiana var. yunnanensis, assembly GCA_018340775.1. Lineage (NCBI taxonomy): Eukaryota > Viridiplantae > Streptophyta > Pinopsida > Cupressales > Taxaceae > Taxus > Taxus wallichiana. The sequence goes on from CM031244.1 coordinate 588,375,680, forward strand.
AGATCTACACACTTATGTAAATATTTAAATCAAATCACAAGAGTAATGCCTTCAACAAAGATCAACAAGGTGCAATAAAGATGTATAAAGATGAACAATATATTCTCATGAATATCCAAGAAGATATACTTCTTAAAAAAATGATTACAACTCAATATTATATCTGAAGAAACCTTAAAAACCTTCAAATAACATCAACATGCTATGAAGATAGAATTCAAACACAAGCATCCAAATTTTCCCTCCTTCTCCAACTCGCTTCAAAGAAACAACACCAATTTTACACTTTCTCAAATTCTCCTCATGAAAAACTCAACCATCTATTGTCCTAGAATGGAATTCCAAGTGGATTAGGCTAGGCCCAATTTTTTTTTCTTTGCAGAAAAATGGTTCTTCAAAAGAAGATAAAAGGGGTTTTAAAAAGCTAGAAACAATATGCCCATAACTTCACTTTTATAGCCTCTCCAAGGTTCAAATTCAAAATAAAACATATTCCCTTCTTTGGCTAGACATATGCATCATAAAAACATTCTAAATTCAAATCATAATAGCCAAAAGTGACCCAAGTAGGTCAGCCTAGCCTAAACCATCATTTTATGTGCCAAAAATGGCTCAAAACCCCATGGGCACAAAGATTAAAAATGCCCTTACTTCAAAACCATCCTTAGTCATGATCCATAAACCACCAAAATAATATTTAAATTAACATTTAAACATCATGCATGGTCGCCATTAATATCAACTAATTAAATTATTTATTTTAATGGGCTCAAGTGCTTTTGTATTTCAAAACTCATTGTTTCTTGCATCCTTCATCACCATGGAAACTTTGTAAAAGCATAAAATAACTTATACTTAAACAAAACTATGCCATGTGACCATGAAAAATAAATGGAATAACATGTATAACACTTATAATAAAGTTATAAGTCATGAAACATCCTTCAATTCAAACCATAGAAATATTTTCCTTCACCAAATCAACCTACCAAAACATATGTTTCCAAAGGTTAGCTCATAAAATAATTTATACATACATTAAATACCTCCAAATGGATTCATTGGATGTCATATTCATCCCTCTTAATATTACAGGTGATAGGAAGCATCACCTAATCCATCATCACGCTCAAACAACATCAAACTTACACCAAAATAGATGTTGTCTTGAACTACCAAAAATATTCTTACTCAAAGAATGACCTAGAAAACATGTCAAATGACCTCATCATGAGTAATACATATATCACTAGAAATATATTTGAACCTAATTTTCAACACAACTTTAATCATCTCAAAACTCCACCTGTAGCTCAAGTTATAGCCAATTTACTGAACCTAGCTATTTGAGACCCCAAAATTACACTTTGACTAGTCAACTTGTTTGAATCTCAAAACACCATGAAACTGCATGAAAATGTCCTAAAACCTCCATGTACATCAATAAAACTCCCAAAAATCATGTACCATTAATTTTGTATGTTATTGCTTTGAACGATCTTGTCCTAAAACCTTCTTCTTCATAAACTAATATTTTTAGGTGGGGCCCACATATCACCATGACCTCAACCATACATTTCTGGAAATCCTTGAGAGTCCCCTACATCATAAAATTGTCACTTTTTATGAATCAATCAAAATTAGGTCAGTATACTTCACTTTTTCAAATTGCTCCTACTAGGGTTTAACTACGGTTTTGAACCAATTTACCTTATTAATAATCGTTCATAAAAAAGTGATGATAAAATGACCTAATTATTTTTTTAAACCTTATAAACTCACCATAGAATCTTCCCTAAATTCCACAAGGTCCCATACAAATCACATTGTTTACAATGAGCATCTGAAGTTGCACTTCGAGTTAGAAATACAATAGATTTTGACCCCATCTCACAAATTCAGTCATATTTGACAAAATACACATCATGGGTACCTAATTTTTTTCTAAGAGCACTATGAATCATCCCTATAACATCACCAATCATTAGAATATGAAATCCATACTCAATCTCTCCATCCCACTAAGACTTTGTTATGCTTCGCATGTTAGATTATCATTGTAGAAGTTAGGGTCAACTGAAATAATGCAAAAATGAACAAGAAACCTATAAAAATGACACAATCATACCTCATATGCTATGATACACCTGAATTCATGCTTCCATGAGCTCATCTATCTCCAAACCACATTGTCACACCTCCAATCAAACATACTTGCTCCCAATGAGCACCTATAGCCAAGTGATCCAACTGCACCTACACCATAACATTATTGTGAGCACTCAAGAACCCTCAAAACATTCTTAGAAATCATGTCAACATGATTCCCAAGCATCCAAGAAGCTCATACTACTAAGCTACATCTCTTAGGCACTGAATAGGCTGCAAGAGCAATCACTCCTCGAATCAACTGAGTGTACCAACAAGTATGCATATGATCCAACATGTTAAGAACATATACATCATCATGACACCATAATGCAGCAATCATTTTGTAATTAATGTGGTTTTACATTAATGACAACACCTATTAGGACTATATGCCAACAGAGAGGGAATGGGTAGGGTAGGGTGGGGGTGGGGGTAATTGATTAGCTTGGCCGAAGCCGGCCGAGTTGGCCCGAGAGATGGGTAGCTTAGATGTAGTTGAGGGCTTTTAATTTTTTTCAATTTTTTAAATCTGATTTTTGATGTTTTTAGTAGTAGAAATCTAGTTTTTTTAATTACTTAAATAGTATCTAATTTTTTCTCTTTGTGTGTGTGTGTGCAAGTTGTAGAAGTGAAGAGAAAACTAAAATAATAAAAAAACACTGCAAATAAAAAATTTAAGTAAGGCTGATTTTTACACTCGGAAAAACTACAACATAAAATAGTTAGACAACAATAATAAAGATGTTATATTTTTCTTTGATCTTGAAATCTATTGTTGCTTCCAAATGCTCCGAGAAACCTACACAACACAACAATGCACATAAAGAATACAAAAACACCAATAACACTATTAGATAAACAAAAATGGAAGAGGAGGGGTGCATGTCCCACCGAGCATGCCAAAATGTAAACTGTGAAAAACTAACATAAATGGAAAGTAAACAAAACACAGTGCAAACCTTCCTACAACTTTCTAGAGTAAACCTCAAGTAGGTTGTGAGAGCTTAGAAGCTATGTAACCTTGTGGAATTGTGGGTGCTCTTGAATGACCTCCAAAGTGGATTGACCAATGCTACGAACATAAAGATTTGGCTTGGATTATTTCTTCCAAAATAGCAGAAGTTGGAGCAAAATTAACAAAGTAATTGTGCTTAAATCCAAGAGGGTTTGATAGAGAGTAAGCTTGCATTTTATAGAGGTATAAGTAGTTAGAAATTGGTTGAACACGGTTGAATGCACATGCTAAAAATAACATTGGAGGAGGTTGCAGTAGTTACAGGAGTGTAAATGTCATTTAGGGGAAGTAATGGGAATTTATTAGCAAAAGTTACATCCAGAAAGGTGGTTGTATGTTTAATTCAATTGCCCCCACCTTTCTATGATTTTAGAAGTGTAGATGACTAGGATAAGGATGTAGAGTCTGGCGGTTGTTAATGTGATTTGAGTGGTAGTTGACTAGGATGTGCACACACTTTATTAATTAATCATTTAATTAATAAATGATAATTAACCTAGCTAAAAGGGGTGCGAGGGTACTTAGGGATTAATTTAATTAATCCAAATGGGTACAAAATGTATGATTAATCAAATTAATCAATCAATCACAAATGTTTTAATAACAAGGTGTATTGGGATAACATTAGGAATAGGTGAGTGATTTTAGGGTATCTACAATCTATACTCCAAAAGTAACTCTTGTAGGATCCTATTGAAGTTTGATTTGTATTAGATTGAAATGTGAAATCCAAGTGTGCCCCAAGCAAAGTTATATCATGAAAGGGTAATCGGTTGCCTCGAGCATAGATATACAAAGACGGAAAGAAAAATGATTAACGAAGGATGGTCTAGAACAATCATGAGGAGCGTCGTCAAATGGAAAATTTGGTGATTTGTATTATTCGATTCTTAGAAAGTTGGTCAAACATTATCTGAATGCTTTGCTTTTGCCAATTTACATTGTTTTTTATTTTGGAACAATTTTATATTGTTTTTAGAGTTTGGAACAATTTTATATTGTTTTTGGATTTTGGAATAATTTTATATTGTGTATGCGGAGTTTGGAATAATTTTATATTGTTTTTGGAGTTCGAACAATTTTATATTGTTTTTGGAGTTTGGAATAATTTTATATTATTTTTGGAGTTTGGAACAATTTCATATTGTTTTTTTAGTTTTGAGAAACATATTTGAGTGTTTTTGAGTTTTGTCAGAAGCATATATTTGAATGTTTTTTGAAGTTTTTAAAACATTTTAAAATGTTTTTGTGTTTTGTGAAACATACTTAAATGTTTTTAAATTTTGTGAAACATATTTGAATGTTTTTTTTATTTTGTGAAACATATTTGATTTTTTTTTGTATTTTTGACTCAGTAAAGGGGTTGCGTGGTGGGGCTCATGTTTAAACAATTGTAAGTATTTCATTCCATTGGCATAAATGTAGATGATGTAATGATAAGATGTCTCACTCCATTCATGACTCCACACAACTAGGAAGATGTGAGGGCTCATCACCGAGAGCCAAGGACAGACGACAAGGTGAATAGTGATATGAAAGTGAAGATGATGGATACTAAGACACAAGGTGTAACAATGATCCATGTGAGAAAAATGTAACTCATCTATAGTTAAGATTATTTGACCGATTACAAGATGATTCCACTTTATAGGTTTTGACAAGACTTAGATCCATTGATGGCCTATTGATTGAAGATCCGATTGAAGGAATTGTTGTCTCTCTTTAACTTGAGCAACTAAATTACTTCTTGGGATTTATATGATGAATCACATTGATTCATATTTGATAAAGGCTTTATTGATTAATTGTTTTTATGAAGGACCCCCTACATGTTACCCCATGCCACTAGTAAGAGACAAGGGATCAACACCGAAGACAAAATGTAGGCGAGTAAGGACATATTTCTCCATTCCCAGATCATACTAGGTCGGTAAAAGTATGGGCTCATCACCGAAGACTGTGAAGGATGAAAGGTGTAATGATTTTATGTATTTTTGTATTTTTAATTAATGTGTGCCTTGTATGATGATTTTGTGCTTCTTGAGAAGGAACATTTTTCCCCCAAGTCTTAGCCGCATGTGACTAGTAAGACGCAAGGGTTCAACATTGAGGCGAGATGGGTGGTCAAAAAGGTCCTGGTAAAGAATTTTGATGCTTTCTATTAAAGAGAACTTATTTGAAAGGAGGAGTTACCATCGTGCAAGCTTTGAGGCCAACCCATAGGTAAAAGATATGAAATGGTAGAAACCATAACAAAGATGAGACGAACAATGCCCAATAGGAACAAGGTTAACATGTGTCATGATAGGTGAATAATAAAAAGACATGATAATGTTATGATTAATATATCCATCAATAGATGAAATAACTAAAATTGTTTGTGAAATGAGTTAACGAGTGCAAGTGGCCTTCCCTAAGTGCAAAGAGAACCTATGGAAGAAGTCGTTTCTGCTTCTAGGTTGTTGATGTTAAAATAATGTTTTAATGAGGGGTTGGATAGGAATTTTTATTCTCTGTTGATGATTTTTGATGTGTCCGAAATTTGGCGAGATGAAGGTTTTAATGGACTCATCAGGGGAGAGGTCCGTGTTTATAAAAGTGGAATGGTCCTAATTTACAAGACTTGGGTGGATGAGATCAAAGTCAAAGGAGTGGATCAAAATATTTAAGGAGTCTTACTTTACGAGACTTGGGTGGACGAGGGCCAAGTCAAAGGATGCATGATTGGATAAGTCCTATATGGGATTAAAAGACCTATGGAATGTTAAAGAAGGATTTTTATGTGAGGAATATGTTGAGATTCGTATTCATACATGAGTGGAAGGGTGTGAGGAAAGAAAGATTGATCCTTAGATGTACACCGAGGCTCTTTATAGGCCGTAGAGAGAAAATATTCAATGTTACTCCATTGAGGATGTGGATTAATTGATTTGACGATATATTTTCAATTAAAGCGTGAAAAGGTTGTGTAAGGATATTCTTGGGTATACACAACTCATGGAGTGTACACATGTAGATGTCTTGAGATGTAGGAATCATCATTGATGAGATGCCTACAAGATTGACCATTTGAGGGATTATGGACACAGAAGGTTGTGTTATTGCAAGTGTCCAAGCTTGTTGTGGTTGTGTTTCTACAACAAGACTAGAGATGTTAGGCATAGGAGCCGACAATGAAATAATAAAATCAAGCTCAATGGTGCTTAATGATGAACCCTCTTCGCATAGTCTATATTTATATCATTGGTTGAAAGGAGTCTTAAAGTAAGTTCAAGCTCTCATTTGATGTTGGAAGGGTGTTGTCCAAAATAGGTTCAATGTTATTTGAATCAGTAAGAAGAAAATCTCTATAAGAGATAGATCATTTTGGAGGGAGAGATACTTGAACTTCGTCATCACGATCTTGTTGAGCATCGTATGTATAGAGGTTTGGGCAATGTTCAACTCTTCTTGAGAAGTTGTGGTAGTTGACATGTCATCAGTAGTGATAGCTTTGTTATTAAGCTCTACAAAGATGTCTTCGTCATCAAGTAAGTCTTAGACATAATTCTTGAATCACACACATATATCTGTAGAGTGGCCATCAATGCGATGGAAGTCACAATATGTATGAGGTTTATACCAATATGGCTTAGGTTCCCCTTCAGGAAAGGGTCTTGTAATTGGATATTTTATCATCATAGCCTCTTTTAGCTGTTGAAATACACTAGAGAAACTTTCTCTTAGGGGTGTAAACTGACATTTAAATTTGCACATAGTGGTGTCTTCGCTAGGTTGTATGACTAGATTTTTTATTGATTATTCATATATGTTGTGCACATTTCAATTATCGTGACACCATCATTGATGAAATTACGGTTATAGTTTACGTACTAATATTTATTGTGATGAGTGTTAGTATTGTTATGATTGAGATTGTGCCCATGGTCTTGAGATTGAGGCTTGATCAAGCCTTTAACAATAAGAAATTTTCCTATTTGAGTAAAGGTGACATTGGAGTCAAGGTTGGAAAAGAAATGATGAGGGTCATCAATCCTCTACACTTATAATGTCAATCCAAATCTGGTGTCCGAAGGCTATATGCAAAAGGAGAAAGAGATATTTGGAAATGGTCCCCTCTACCAAATCCACACTTACATAAATATAAACACACTTTACAGGAATTGAAACACACTTTGTAGAAATTGAAATGTCACACTTGCATAAAATTAAAGCACACTTGCATGAATTAGAAACACACATCACAAGAAATTAAATGTCATGCTTGCATGAAAGTAAAAGCACACATTGCAAGAAAGGAAATAAAACTTACAAGAAATGAAAATTACTAAAATGGAAAGAAAGAATAAACATAAAATACACCTACAAGTTTACAATAAATTATACATCACAAAAATATTTACATGACACAAAGAAAAAGACAAAAACAAATATAATTACAAAATGGAAAAATAAACATAAATATACAAATCCATCTTCCTTAGAATGAGTGGCCAACTCATTCTTTAGGGATGATTTTACTCAATACTATTTACAAATGGACAAAATGGAATCTTGAATTGATTAGAAAAATGGTGATTACATTCAAAGGTGTGGGAGGTTGCATTTATAATTGCATGCTTCCAACCCACTCCTTATTTTAAGGCATACATCTTTATCAACTAAGATTGCAATCTATCCAAAAAGCATCAATCTCCACAAAATATGGAGAGAGCTTATCTAATTCTAACTAACAATCTAATTCTATTATTTTCTTGTTGAGAATCAAAATGAATATTGATTCTTCTTTATTTTACAAATAATAAAACATAGAAATATAATTTTGTAGAATGAATCCCAAAAACAGATAGCAATGTCACCTTTGGATTTATGTTCTCTTATGTAACTCTAATATTCATCCCCAAAGCTTTAATATCCAACTCCGAAGATAATTGAGGAGACTCGAAGTGAACCGAGGAGACTCTAAAGTAATGTCTGGGAAGACTCGAAGCCATGCTAAAACCCAAATTTATTCCAAATGGTGAAATATGTAGAAAAATGGAAAGAGGTTTTTGTTCAAATTATTTTTATGAGTAAAAAAATCTCTCAGAATATCCATTTGACTTTTCTGGTTTAAGTTATGCAAGACTCTGTAGCTAGACCTGTAGACTTTGAAGCTAGGCCTACAAACTCTAAAGTAAAATTTAAATTTATTTCAAATGGTAAAATATGTAGAAAAATTGAAGGATTTTTTTGTTAAACTCATTATTATGACCAAAAACCTCTCTCAAAATATCCATTTGACTTTTTTGGCTTAAGTTATATAGACTCAAGCTGCCCGCAGAACCAAGTAAAAGTCATATTTCTTTCAAATGGTAAAATCAGAGAAAAATTGAAGGAGGTTTTTGTTAAAATCATTATTATGACCAAAAACATCTCTCAAAATATCCATTTTAATTTTTGAAGTAAGTTATATAGATTCTGAAGCATTCTGGGAAGACTCAAGCATTTTGGGAAGACTCTGAAGCAATAATAAAATGACTATAACTTTTGCATATGAACTCGAATCAAGATGATTTGTTTTTTGAACTTGCATAATTTTTTAAGAGGAAACTAACTCTATAATAATATTTTTATTTAGATATATTATTGATGACTATTTTTCACTTTTCCCAAACATATGCTTAAGAAGTCGCTCATAGAACTATGAACATTTCCGGAGCTAGTGAAGAAACCTTTGGAGCCAATGAAGTGTTGTCAATGAAAATATTTGAATATGATATGAGAGATTTTAAATATCCTCCAAGGTTGGTTGTAGTTAGTGCTTAGTTCTCAAAATGCCTTATTCAACAATGATAGCAAAGTATGGATTGCATATGCACAAATTGACATCTTTTTCCCAATAATCATTAGAAATAGCTAACAAAAAGATAACAATGAATTCTAAATAAATAACCATGATATATACTCTCTATTTTGTCCTAAATAAACCATAAGTTCATAAATTACATTTAGATCCACTTTATATATGCAAGGAAAAAGAATGTCAAATATTGTATAAAATGGGCTATTTCTTGGGCTCATCAAGTAATGTTTGAAGAACTTCTTTGAGAGGTCCACGAAGGTGGTGATATATCCCTTTGGAAGGTGTAATAATATGTCCAAAGCTTCTCCCCTTCGACTTCTAGGAAAAATTCACAAGAGAAAGATATCATTATGTGGCACTTCGTGGCATGTCATGAAAAATTATTTGATATGCTGTCTAGGATCAATTTTGTCCTTATATTTGTAAAATTTGGGCGTCTCAAAAGATTTTGAAAAGGGTGTGTGTGTAAGATTTCCATGCAAAAAGGGTAATGACACAATTCATCAAATTTGAGTTGTTTACATTATTTTTGCATACCTGAAATAGTGTCCTTCATTATTTGTCATCCTTGAGAAAATGATGAATTGTGTGAATCCACCATTGTAATGAAAATGGGGAGAAAGAAGAAAGGTTCAATGAAGAACTGAACACTTATCAAATTGAATGCTAAAATGTAAGAGGCAAAAATGTTTGAAAGCTCGACCCTTAGCAAATTGAATGCTAATATGGAAGAGGTGAAAAGGTTTGAAATCTCATCCCTTAGCAAAGTGAATGTTAAGATGAAATAGGCAAAAAGGTTAGAAACGTAATTAACCTCTAGCAAAGTGAATGCTAGAATGGAAAAGGTGATGAAACAATTGAACAATGTAACCCTTAGCAACATGAATGCTAAGATGGAAGTGAGATTGAAAATATTTGATTTGTTTGACCCTTAACAACGTGAATGTTAAGATGGATGAAATGTGAAATGATGATAGACTACTCAACCCTTTACAATGTGAATGTAAAGATGGAAGAGTTGGAAAAAGGTTTGAAAAACAAAGTTTCTCAACCCTTAACAAAGAGAATGTTAAGGTGGAAGAGACTTAATGATGAAAAAGGTTACTTAATTCCTTACAAAGTGAATGTAAGAAAAAGAGTGGAAATGATTTGATAGAATCAACCCTTAACAATGTGAATTTTAAAATGAATGAAAAGAAAAAAGTTTGCTAGATTCAACCCTTAACAACATGAATGTCAAGATGGATGAAGAGAAAATAGTTTTGAAAGCTAAAGCCCAATAATGGGAATCTTAGCAAAATAAATGCTAAGATGGGAGGATTATTGTATGAGCTAAGTAATGTGCTCAAACTTTGGACAAAGTGAATGTACAAAGAAGACGAGACTTTGATAAGGCTATTTTGCTCAACTTTTTAAATGGATATTTTAAAAGAGAAGAAACTTGACAAGATGAGGTGATCAACTCTTTAACAAAAGGAGTGTTGTTAAATTAGAAGAGGGGATTGGAATGTTATATTAGAGGACATTTAACAAAGTGAGTGTTTAAGAGAGATGAAAAGGAATGAAAGTTTTCTTTATCCTTCGTAAAGTGAATGTAAAGAGGAAAGAGGTAAAAGAGGTTGGCTTGTCCAATTCATGCGACCAAATGAGTGTTATAAGAGGATACTTAGAGACACGATGAAATATGATCAATGCTCTAACAATATGGGTGTTAAGAGAGGAGACTTGAAAAGATGATGAAAGTGTTCGGATCTTTAATGAGTTGAATGTTAAGAGAGGTAATGTAGCAACTTTAACACAAATTGAATACATTGCAAATATCTTGAACTCAAAGAAAATAAATCTTCTTCTTCGGTATTGAATCATGAATTAAAATGATTCATAAATAGGAAAACAACTCCCAACTTGAGTTCCAAGTAAACTCTAACTAACTTTGACTAAATCTACTCTAGGTGGCGGAATTTACTATTTTTAGCAGTTTACTAGAACATACTATTCTTAGTAAGTTTGCATGTTTATTCGTATGGGCACGAAAATTTCCATACATCTTATACATGCCTAAATTAGAGGAATTTCCAACTTTCTAACCTATTATGCATTCAAGAGACTAAAATTTACTAATGCCCTAAAATAGGAAAAACCGAATTACAACTTAGATCCTAATTTTTGGCCTTCAGATGGCGGATTTTGAGCCGAAAATGAACCAAAACATACTCTAACCAGCAAGGCCAGTTGATTAGTGTGTTTTCCTCATCGAAACATGTGGTTTTAAAAAACACGGACTCAAACAAACACCGGAGCCTAAGTTATGACCTTTTCAAGTTCCTGCTAAAAGTAGTGCATCAAGGGGTGACTAAACAAAGGAAGGATAATAATCAAATGAAGACAATGTGAATGTCAAAATATAGAGGTGTAAATATGATGATGAAAATCTTGAATCTCAACAAAGTGAATGTGAGAGATGAGGGGAGAGTGATTGATTAAGTATCTCGATTTAGATCAAAATGAATGCTTTAAAAGAGATAAGTGAAGAAATATTGAAGATGTCAACAATTCAACAAAGAAGATGTGAAATGGTGATGACCTACAATGGAATGCTTAAAGCTCAACAATGTGATGTCAAACTTAAGACTTAGAAAGATGAAGGATCAAAGTGATCGCAATAGTGCTTGATTGTGATAAAGTGAGTATCACAATGTCAAGACTTAGATGAAGAAGGATGATAATGCTTAAGTGTGGATATGAATGTCCACAACTCAAGACTTACACTCATTTATAAAGAGGTGAAAATGAGACAAAAGTGGATCCAAATAAGGAGTATTTGGAAATGTGAAAGAGATGTAAAAGTGAGAATGCAAGATACGAGTGTGAAACACAACTCACTAAAACGAAAAGAGAGAAAAGAGAACATGAAAATAAAAGTTTTATTTATAGATGTTTTGGCCTCTACCTTAGATTGGATTGGAAAATGTGTAGCTTCCTAAGTGGTTCTCTCAACTAGGTATTAACAGTATACCCGAGCGAGCACAATGATATTACTAGTCGTCGAATTTACTTTACCCCTTTGAAACAAGAAGTAAATATCTTGCTCCAATGAATCGTGATTGGGGGTCGCCACTAAGGATATCCATGACTCTAATCTCACAAGTGTACTAGTCAGGTAGGATGGGGTATTTGTTTTGTTAGCTTGAGTTCCTCAATGTGTTGATTACTTTGGGGTTCCTCGGTACTCCTCAAATGAGTTTTATGGCTTAAGCCAAAACACTTCCCATAGTTATAGCGGTTGGGTAATAGCCTTGTTAATCGCACCTGTAAATATAGTGTGAATGGTTCATTTTATCTTGTTCAAAATATGATATTGTTTTAACCACCGCTCTTTGACTGCAGTAACCTGTAGTTAGTAAGTTGTTTTAAATTATTATTCAAGGAAACTTGTAGTTAGTAGTTTAAGAGTAACCTCTTGAAGAGTGGGTCATGTAAACAAGGATTACCACGGTTACCTGAGGTAGAGAGGACAAGACGATATAAGCAAGCTCACATTTCTAATTACCAAGATTGTTTATAAAACACGAGGAAAGAGCATACATGTGAGCTAGTTTCAATTCGGAGAAAAAAATGTTGATTCTTGAAAACACGTGAGAAATGATCATGTTTCGATTTCAAAGATTGCTTAGAAAGCGTGAGGAAAGAGCATACGCATGATCACCTCATGATTAGCCTCACCAAAAATGAAAAATGACAACCAAACGTAAGAGAAAGTCATCACAAAATGTTAGTTAAAATGCCAAAATGATTAAAAGTTTGACAAAAATACAAAAATAGTGACAAAAATTGAACAAAAACATCTCATAACCCCGCACAAGAGAGTTGCACGACTAGTCAAACTAGCTAAAATGGTGATAAATGACTAAATGACCTATTTAAGTGTTAAAATGAAACTAATTAATAGAATCAAAATTAGATATGAATAATTGAAAACCTAACTTGGGAACTAAAGTAGGCCTTAATTAGATTAATTTAAAAAAAAAAACTATAGTAAACTTGAGTTTAAAAATTAAGTGTAAACTAAGCCCATATTCATGAAACTATGCAAAAACAAAAACTTAAAAAGGACCTAAGCCATCTATAACCTAATTTTGCATACTTGTATTTCATTTTGTTAAAGGCTTCGAGTGGCGGTTTGTTTGTGTTATGTAGGGTGTGAAGGAAGGAGTGTGGCGGGATCGGTTTAGAGATCACCGAGGAGGTTGGCGAGGAGACATGTTGGAGATCGGCGGCGAGGGAGATGGGTTGGGTCGCATGTGTGTGGTTCACGGTGGTTCGAAAGGGGTGTGGACGGTGAGGTCGTCGAGCTAAGGCTTGGCAACATGCAGGGTGGGATGGGTCAAAGCTTGCCAAGAATGAGACGCATGAGGATCTTGAATGGGACGCGGTGAGGTGGGGATAGGGGTCGAGGTGGGCTCAAATTGGGTGAGTCATGGCCGAGTCGAGGCCATGGGGAGGGAGGGGTTAGGCTCGAGAGTTGAGGTTGCGGGGAGGGTAAGGGAATCGACTCGGGGTGGGCCAAGTCGAGTCGGGGATGGATTAGGTTAGCATAGTCACTAAATCATGCACTTTGAGTCAATATTTAGTCCCGGTCTCATATTACTATTCATATGGTTCTTGAGTGAAAAGAGTAATAATTAACCCATGTCTTTGGCCATTTTTACATTGTTTGTTGTCGTATTTTCGATCTTACACCTACACTCGCCCAATCTATTTTGTCATTATGTGTTTTTCTACTTCTAACTGGGGTGCCCGATCCTCTTTACACTTTACTTGCACCTTTTGGGCACTTTCTATCCATTTGAGATTTCTATCTTTTTGGTGGTCGACATTTTTGGGGTTAATTATGAAATTAGAACAAGATAACCATATAAATATAAAGTTATGTGACCATAATGAGGGACCAAACACTAAGCATCTACTATCACCATCTAGAGTTGCATCCATCAAAGGCATCTAAAGCTACATTTATATCCATCTAGCTCCATCATAAGGCACACAAGGCTAGTTCATCTGCATCACACTTCATAGGAGGGATTCTATTGTTTCCATGCACACATTTATTACATTCTACATCTAGTTATTATTCGCTATTTGACAAAGTGCGATTGGCACAAGAGTAACCTAAGGCACAATTTGTGTATACACACATAGAACTACATCACGTCTAAAATGTAGTGTAGTGCTCGATAAGTAAGTCCACCATTATGTTCATTGAGGATAGTCGACCCCTTGATTTGCATCTTTCTTTTTAGAGGTTTGATATTTATCTTGGTTTGATTGTTGAGTTATGGAGATCAATTACTTTAGATTAGCATGCAATATGAAACTTGTAGGAAAATACAATAACCAACATCGGTTATGGAGGAGGGACTGGCATCGGTCAGGAAAGGAGGAACCGACATTGGTTACATGTGTGTGAGTGTTTTATTTAACTCACGGGAATTAGATCTAATTTTAGCATTAAAGCAGATCTATTGATTGTAATTGCATGGCTAAGTGCCCTAAGTTTGTATATGCATATATAAGCATGAAAGCTAGGGTTTAGAAGTGAGAATTGAATGAGTTGATGATTATTGTGAGAATAATTGTGAGAGAGAGAATTCTTGGAGAAGAAGAAAAAGCTTGAGAGAAAGAAAGTACTGTACATATGAGAGGTGTGGAAGATTGTAGATCTTCAATTGTATATCTTGTGAAAGCTTTGGATAATAGATTGGCTTGTTTCTTGGTGGATGTAGCCCACACTAGGTGAACCACGTTAAATCTGGTGTTGATTTATATCTCTTGTTTTGTTTATTTCTTCTTGTAGAATATCCACTTTTATTGCAGGTATGTTTAGATTTGATATACAATCTATACAACCTTGTGCTAATCCCAACAATTGGTATCAGAACTTTGTTTGATGGTTTTGAGTGTTGAAAGATTTACTCAGAGAAGGTTTTCTGATTGAGTGGGAGCTACAACAAAGGTAGAAAAAAACAAATACAAGGTAGAGAAGTTTGACGACCGAAATTATCAATTATAGAAGATGCAGATTGAAGATTATTTATATCAAAGAGATTTGTACTTACCGTTGGATGAAAAGTCTAGACCTACAAAGATGATTGATGAAGAATGGAAGATTCTTGATAGAAAGGCTTTGGGATCTATAAGATTGAGCCCGACAGCATCCGTGGCTTCCAATATTATAGAAGCGACTTCTACGGTAGAGTTAATGAAATCTCTTGCTAATTTATATGAAAAACCTAGTGCTTCAAATAAAGTTTATTTGATGAAGAAACTATTTAGTTCTAAGATGTATGAAGGTGGATCTGTATCTAGTCATTTGAATGATTTCTGATCTATTGTAAATCAATTAAAATTGGTTGATATTTCATTTGATGATGAAGTGAAAACTCTCTTATTATTATGTTCTTTGCCTAATAGATGGGATAACTTCGTAATGTTGTTAGTAATACAACATCTCGCTAATAATATTTTGAATTTTGATGATGTGGTAGTATAATCTTGAATGAAGAAATCCACAAGAAAAGTACATAGGAATAATCATCCGGGAATGCTTTGAATGTAGAAAGCAAGAGGAGTAAAAATGAGAGATCCAAGAGTAAGAATAATAGGAAATCAAAGTTAAGGGATGGCAGATCTAAATCCAGAGGTAAGGGAATTACCTGTTGGAAATGTGGAAAGAAAGGACATACAATGAAAGATTGTTGGTTAAAGGATAAAGAGAACCAACACCCATACAAGGGTAAAGAGTCAAACAAAGAGGTAAATATTATAGTAGAGGTAATGCAAGATGCTCTTATTCTTTCTTTAGATAGTAAAATAGAATTACAAGTTTTAGATTTAGGAGCTTCTTTCCATGCAACCCCTAATAAGGGTTATTTCAGAAATTATGTCCAGGGCAATTTTGGACATGTTTATTTGGGTGATGATGAACCTTGTAGTATTATCGACAAAGGGAAAGTTCATCTAAAATTGTAGAATGAAAATACATGGGTATTGAAAGATGTGAGTCATGTGTCAAGTCTCAAGAGGAATCTTATCTATGCAGGGAAACTAGGTGAAGCTGGCCGCATGGTTACATTCATATAGAATCTTGGAAAGTCACCAAGGGTGTTTTTGTTGTGGTAAGAGGTAAGAAAGTAGGAACTTTATATTTATCTACCTGTGTTATTGATTCATTTTCGTGTTACCTACTTCAAATTCAGATGCACACATGTGGCATAATCGGTTGAGCCATATGAGTAAAAATGAATGTAAATCTTAAAGGCTAAGGGTAAATTATCGATTTAAAAGATTTAGATCTTGATTTCGTGAGCATTGTATCTTTGGAAAGAAAAAGAGAGTGCAATTTCTCAAAGTTGGGGCAACTAAGAAGGAGCAGAAATTAGAGCTTGTACACTCAGATGTGTGGGGATCATCCTAGGTAGCTTCTCATGGAGTATCCCAATATTATGTTGCTTTCATTGATGATACTACAAGAAAGGTATGGGTTTATTGTATTAAACATCAATCTGATGTTTTTAAGAATTTTAAAAGATGGAAAGCCCTTGTTGAGAATGAATCAAATTCAAAGTTAAAGTGTCTTAGATATGACAATGGTGGTGAATATTGTAGTAAGGCTTTCAATGATTATTGTTCAGTGAATGGAATACATAAAGAAAGGACGGTTCCAAGAACACCACAAGAGAATGGTGTTGTAGAAATAATGAACATGACAATCATGGAACGTGCTAGAAGTATGAGGATGCATTTTGGATTGTCCTTCATAGTTTTGGGTAGAAAGCAGATTACAACAGTTTATTTGATTAACCGTGGGCCTTCAAGTTCATTAGATGGAGGAATGCCGGAGGAAGCTTGGACCAAAAAAGAGTTAGATCTTTCTTTTATTAAATTTTTTTGTATTAGAGGATTTTGTGCATATTGATAAGGAAAATAGAAAAAGTTGGATGTAAAATCCAACATATGTAATTTCATTGGTTATGGATCTGGTGATTTTGGATTCCATTTTTGGGATTTAGAGAATTCTAAAATTATTAGGAGCCATGATATTGAATGGAATGAAAAGAGAATGTACATGGATCAAATTTTGGTACCCAAGGACGAACCGGTTGAGAAGTTTGTGAATGAAAATGAACTCTTAGATTTAAAAAATCATACTGATTGGTTTACACAAGAACTAGTGTCGATTAACCCATGACTGACATTGGTCAATGGAATCAATATTGGTTTGAGAAGAGCCAAATTGGCATCGTTAACAAAACTATCATCGGTTACGGTGTGCGCACGGTCACTATCGGATGTGGATACAAATGTTTAGGAGGTCCAAAATGAGCCTCAGTACCCCAAATTTCGTGAGAAGTTCAAAAGGGTAAGGAAACCTTCGTAAAGATTTACACCTTCTATATTTTATTTATTATTGATTGATAATGGTGAACTAGAAAGTTTTAAAAAAGCAATGTAGGATAAGACCCACGTGCAGTGGGATCATGGCATGGATGAGGAGATGGACTCCTTGGAACAAAACCAAACTTAGAATTTGGTTAAGTTTCCAGTCAGGTAAGAGGACATTGCAGAACAAGTGGGTTTATAGGATCAAGGAAGAAGAGGGTGGATAGAAAAGGTACAAGGCAAGGCTTGTAGTAAAGGGATTTACACAGAAAAGGTGTATTGACTTTGGTGAAATATTTTCTCTTGTTGTAAAGATGACTTATATTCATATTGTATTGATTTTAGTTACAGTACATGATTTGCATTTAGAGAAACTAGATGTGAAGATGGCTTTCCTTCATGGTGATTTGGATGAAGAGATTTATATGCAGTAGTCGCTTGGGTATGAAGTCAAGGGTAAGGAGAAATTAGTATGTAGGTTGAAAAAGAGCTTATATGGGCTCAAACAAGCTCCGAGGAAATGGTACATGAGGGTGTGATAGTTCCATGCATGGGCATGGTTATTTGATATGTGAATATGATAATTTTGTTTATTTCAAAAATCTTGAAAATGGGAGCTATATTATTTTGTTATTGTATGTGGATGATATGCTTATTGCAGGATCTAGTATGCAGGACATTAGTGAGCTCAAGGGAAAACTAGCTCACACATTTACTATGAAGGATTTAGGAGTTGTAAAAAAAATCCTTGGGATGCAAATACACAGAGACATGAAGAATAAGAAATTGTTTTTATCTCGAGGAGGCTTGTATCAATAAGGTGTTGGAAAGGTTTAACATGCAAGATTCAAAACCTGTAAGTACACCTATGGTTGGACACTTCAAATTGAGCAAAGATCAATGTCCTTCATCACATGAGGAGGTCAAATACATGACACGAGTACCATATGCTTTAGCAATTGGGAGTCTCATGTATGTTATGGTTTATACCAGACCATACATTGCACAGGAAGTGGGAGTTGTGAGTAGATTTATGGCCAATCTAGGTAAAGAGCATTGGAAAGAAGTCCAATGGATACTCAGGTATTTGAGAGGGACATCTAGCATGCAATTATGTTATAGAGGTTCGGATATTTATTTATGTGGCTATGTTGATTCAGATATGGCTGGAGATCTAGATGGTAGAAGGAGCACTATTGGATATATTTTCATAGTAGGCGGGATGATAGTTAGCTAGATTTCAAGAGTGCAGAAGGTTGTGGCTTTGTCCATTACAGAGGCAGAGTATGTTGCAGCTACAGAGGCTAGTAAAGAGATGATATGGATGAGCAAGTTCATGGAAGAGTTGGGAAAGGAGCAAGATAATTGTAAATTATTTACTGACATTCAGAGTGTAATTCATTTGGCAAAGAAATCAACATTTCATTTAAGAACGAAACACATTCGGTTGAGGTATCACTTCATATGGTAGGTATTGGAGGATGGGCAACTAAAACTGGAGAAGATTCATACGAGTGAAAACCCTGTGGATATGCTAACGAAGCCATTAACAAAAGAGAAGTTGGAGCTACACTCCACTTCTGTTGGTCTTCAAGTTTGAGACTTGAAGAGGAAGAAACAAAGCTAAGGAATGGTCCAAGAATGATGTTGTACAGGTATAGTGCAGTAATTTATCTCCAAGTGGGAGATTGTTGAGTTATGGAGCTCAATTACTTCAAATTAACATGCAATATGAAACTTGCAAGAAAATACAGTAATCGACATCGGTTATGGAGGGACCGACATCAATCATGCAAGGAGGAACTGACATCGGTTAGGGTTAACCGATGTCGAGTTACCTGTGTGTGAGTGTTTTATTTAACTCACGGGAATTAGATATAGTTTTAGCATTAAAGCAGATCTACCGATTGTAATTGCATGGCTAAGTGCCCTAAGTTTGTAGTATATGTCTATATAAACATGAAAGCTAGGGTTTAGAAGTGAGAACTCGAATGAGTTGATGATTATTGTGAGAATAATTGTGAGAGAAAATTCTTGGAGAAGAATAAAAAGCTTGAGAAAAATAAAGTATTATACATCCGAAAGATGTGGAACATTATATATCTTGTGAAAGCTTTAGATAATAGATTGGCTTGTTTCTTGGTGGATGTAGCCCCACACACTGGGTGAAACACGTTAAACTGGGTGTTGATTTATATCTCGGTTTTATATGTTTATTCGGTAGAATATCCACTTTTATTACTTATATCCGATATATAATCTGCATAACCTTATGCTAACCTCAACAAGTCCACCATTATGGTCATTGAGGACATTTCACCCCTTCATTTGCATCTTTCTTTTTTAGGGGTTTGATACTTGTCTTGGGGTTTTGCAGTCTCTCCTTCATCTCTGGTTTGTAGCGACATCCAACGTAGTTCAACGAAGTTAGTACGATAGGAGAAAACTACGGACGAACATCCAACAACACCTCAGAGGAGGGTTTCAGACTATTTCCGTAGACCAGTACCCAAATCTCATACCAGGCACCCACAGTGCCCCCGTGTCCAGAGGAGCTTAGATCAATGCTTTTGGGGCTTCGTGTGGTCGTTCCCTCCTCCAGTTTTCTGGTTCACACTGTGACACAATCTCGCACCTTTGTCGAATCAGCTAAGGACTTCCTAACCCTCTTTCACATTAGGGTTTTACATTTCTATTTACTTAGTTGCTTGGGTCACTTTATTTATTTTATTTACTTGTTATTTTGTTTTGCATAACATTAGATTAAGCCAGGATTTTCCATTTTAGCATAATCATTTTGGTGAACCTGTAGTCGATCTTCATGCTCTTAGGGTCCTCATTCTTTGTTTATCATTCTAAAATATAGTCATCATGATTATCTCAATCAATGATTATTTGCTTGCACATCCTGATGTAAGGCATAAAGTCCAACATCTTCTTTCTATTACTCACATCTATGTTGAGATACATCCTGACTCGGTCTATCAAAATTTTGTAGATGCATTTTCTCAACACATAACATTCAAGTCTAATATTCCCGCTGATCTTAACACTTTTGACAATGATCCACCCTTGCATATCATGATTCACATTTACAATATGGGTATTAAGTGTACTTTAGTTGACAATGGATCTAAACTCAACTTATGTCCCATGTCATTCCTTGAGAAGATAGGTCTTTCTACTCGTGATGTTAGTCCATCATCTCTCTCACTTCATGCATATGATGGTTCAGTTCACCCATGCATAGGTCACATTGTTCTTCCTATTATTGTAGGGCCAAAAACTATCAACACAGTCTTCTTTGTCATTGAATTTCCAGTCTCATATAATTGTTTGTTTGGTAGGCCATGGCTTTATGCCATGTAATTCGTGCCTCTACCGTACATCATTGTGTCAAATTCATACATGAAGGTATTGAATATATTGTCCTTTGTGATTGTGATGCTCAAATATTATGGTCAAGAACCTAATACTACTCTTCCTATTCCACACACTGATACTACTAACAAACCTCAACCAATGGACAAACTACCTCATTTTCCACCACTCGAGGGTGCTATTTGTGTCATTGATGTGGTTCCTTCCACTCCACCACCTTCCCCACCACTATTATGCTATGGTTGTTTATCAAGGGTCTCTTTCTATATCAAATGTGGTTTTAGATCCTCTACCTTTTCACACACCATCTTCATCTCTATGACCTCCTTCACATGCACACTTTTTGTGAATAATTCATGTTAGGAACATATTCCCTTTGATCCTACTTACGACAACATTGTATGTACACATGAGGGTTTGCATTTGAGGACCTCTACGCTCCGCCACATGCTCCTCATCTTTATTATGGGTTTATTCGCATCACTGTTGCTTATGGCCTACGCGTATTTCATCTCACAGTATTCCTTGCATGTGATCCTAGATCTACACCACTTACATTAGGACAATCATGGCTTGATTACATTGGGGTACTCTAAATGCTTATCACCATGCCATTTGGACATATATTCATTTCAACATGGTTATTTTCTTGGCTATACACAAAATCTCACTCACTGGTATGTGCATGGGTGTCCCTTACCACCCTTCACTAATGAAGAGTATGCTATGGGTATGTACAACTTGCGTCTTAATGGCTCATTACGTGATCAACCTGACACCATTTCTTATCAAGTATTTAATGCTTATCCACGATCTCTTAGATGACATTACATGATGGATTCTTTATCTTCTACACTTGGGGGCATAACATTCACACATTACCCCCCCACCATCTTAGCATTGACATATGTTCCACACTCACATTTATAAACATTCTAGCATTCACAGACTCATCTAAACCACATGACCACCATCGTTACCCTATGACACACTCTTGTGCTTTAGTTCACACTTAACTATTGAGGGCATACTACACATGAACCTCACACACTACACAATAGGTACTACACATTGCATCTCTTCACACATCTTAGAGTACATCTCACATTTTACATGCTACATTATTTGTATTTCAACGTTTGTACATATTCACATCATACTAGTGTTCATCACACATGTGTCGCACTCCTATTGTCTACGAGTCTAACATTACATATTATTCATCATACATACTACATAATGTGCATTTCACACTATTATGCTATCTACACATCTTGCATTGCATTCTATACATCACCTATTTACACATTTAGCTCATCACATGGTCGTCTCTTCTCATCACACATATTACATCTTCTTATACGTGTTGCATTCACTACCCGATGACGCACTCTGGTCTCATGGTCTATATTGGATTGTTGAGGGTATACAACAAAAATGGACCACATCACACTCACACATTCATAATTTGATCTTCTTATGTAATATTACTAAGATTAGTGATATATGCCTTAGGCTATAGGGTCACTTATTCTAGCATTATCATGTGATAGATGACAACATCGCTTTTGCTTACATCATTTAGTGGTTTACGCTTTAGGCTAAATCACCATCTCCTTTCTATTCATCTTTTTGTGACATATGCTTAGCCCATAGAGTCATGCGATGTTCATCTCTACGTCGCATCTCATCACCACACACCCATCACAACGCACTACATACAATACATACTTTGACCATTTCCCGATGACGAACTCTCGTTTTTGGTTCATTTTTGACTGCTAAGGGGGCATACTAAATGAACCTCACTGCATACAATTCCATTCACTCGGGGGGCACATAAATCTTATCATCCATTTTACATTCCATTCCATCCATCCATAGCATACTACATTTTATGGTTGCATTTACTCTTGCTTGCACTTGTCTTTACATGTTCACTTTACTACACATGTTAGATAGATCTCTTATATGTCATTATCTTTACCATACACACATGTGTGTTCACGTCCTTTTCTAGTTATGATCACAGATACAGAGCTTCTACATGTAACACTAATGCTTCACACACTACCTACTAGGGGCATCCACATTCATATACTATAGGTGTTATTGTTTCATTTTATACTTAATACTTTCCATTATCAGGTTATACATGCTTTGACATACTTGCTTTATTTTTCTAACATGCTAACGGGTGCTTCATGTGTAACATTTGTTATACAGGGATATTTACTTCCATACTTGTTTGTTTGTTTGTTATTACTTGTTATTGTTTATGGATTTACAATTTATTGTGTGCACACATTTACTTGTTTGCATGGCCGTGATGGCCTTGAGTGTCTTGTGACACCGTGACTCGTGTCCCATGTTTACAACCCACTTTGTGTGGCCTATGATTGTGTTTTTGAGTGTTTACAGTGTTTGTTTATGTTGTATCTTAAACATTGTTTGTTTCTACATGCATCCTTGTTTGTACCAACACTTGTTTTCTAGCCACTTGTTTGTGTGTACCTTGGTCTCTACCAAACACTTTCCCTCTCCCCTACAAGGAAAAGTTTTAGTTATGTGGTCAGTCTTCTTTTGGGGCCGCATTCTCTTATCCGCGATGTTGTATGTGCCCCCAAAGAGGGGGGCATCATTTGGGGTTTTACACACGGTACCGATACGCTTTAGTCTACAGTTAGTATACGGTTTGCAAGTGGGGTGGACCAATCTACAAACCCCATACACAACGACTTTTATGGGAAAAAATGTCCTTAGCATTTTGGGGAGCGAACAGGTTGGAGGATACAATGACTTTCCTCCCTACACTACTTCATTTAGTGGCATCGGATCGCTCAAAAAAACCAGACAATACATAGATCTCTTCACCAAATCTCGTGGAAGCGATTTACAGGTTGGAGAATAAAACAACTTTCTCCCTACACTACTTTGGCTACAATGACATGAGATCGCCTAAAAACTACATTTCACCGAAAATTATAGGATATCCTTTTTAAACATTTTTGTTTCATCACGATCAGTGCACATGTTCCTTTTTCACTTTTCATACTTTCATTTACAATATTTTTTACTATATATACAATTTCTTACACATATATATATGCATATTTGACTACTTGATCATCTTCTCATTTGCAGGTCCATCTCGTATGGGAAACAAGCAGTCAACAACAACACACATATGGTGAGTACATACATGATACTAACCATGCAGGTACACTCTACACATTGGCATCCACACACATACTTCTGACCTAGGTTCACTCTCATCACTTATTTTTACACTTTTGCATCTTTATTCTCCATGCTCCATCTTTTTGTCACTCCATGCTTTGTTTAGTCCTTCAACGTATTTCTACATCACTCTACATGGATTATCAGGTACACATCTCTATCTACTTTATGTTACCAAGCTTTCCACTCACCAACATAAAGTGGGGGAAAATGTAGTCACTAAATCACACACTTTGAGTCAATATTTAGTCTCGGTCTCATAATACTATTCATATGGTTCTTGAGTGAAAAGAGTAATAATTAATCCATGTCTTTAGCCATTTTTACATTGCTTTCTGTCATATATTCAATCTTACAAATGCACTCACCCAGTCTATTTTGTCATTTTGTGTTTTTCTACTAATGACCGGGGCACCTAGCCTAGGACTGGGGTGCCATGGTCCCAATTGGGGTGTCTTGGTCCTCTTTACACTATACTTGCACCTTTTGGGCACTTTTTAGCCGTTTGAGCTTTCTATCTTTTTGGTGGTCGGCCTTTTTAGGGTTAATTACAAAATTAGAACAAGAGAACCATATAAATATAAAGTTATGTGACCATAGCGAGGGACCAAACACTAAGAATCTACTATCACCTTCTAGGGTTGTATCCATCAAAGGCATCTAAAGCTACATTTATATCCATCTAGCTCCATCACAAGGCACACAAGGTTGGTTCATCTACATCACACTTCATAGGAGGGGAGTTTATTGTTTCCATGCACACATTTATTACATTCTACATCTAGTTATTGCTCGTTATTTCACAAAGTTTGAATGGCACAAGAGAAACCTAGTGCACAATTTACACACACACACACATAGAACTACATTGGGTATTAGATGTAGTGTAGTGCTTAGTTAGTAAGACCACCATTGTGGCTGTTGAGGACACTCTGACCTTTTCATTTACATATTTCTTTTTTAAGGGTTTGATACTTGTCTTAGGGTTTTGCAGGTCTTTCCTTCATCTCGGTTTGCGGCGACATCCAATATAATTCAACGAAGTGAGTACGAAAGGAGGAAACTACAGCAAACATCCAAAGAACACCCGAAAGGAGGTTTTAGACTATTTATGCAGATGAGGGCACCCAGATTTTAGACCAAGACGCCCATAGGCGCCCTTGTCCCTCTCCAGTGCCCAGGATCTAACCGAGGAGAGAGCTTAGATATGTGCTTTTCGAGGCTTCTGTGTGGTCATTTCCTCCTATTTTCTTGGTCCACGCTGCGACACAGTCCCTCACCTTCTTCAAATCGTTAAGGACTTCCTAACCCCTCTTACACGTTAGGGTTTTACATTTCCATTTACTTAGTTGTTTGAGTCACTTTATTTATTTAATTATTTGTTATTTAATGTGTTGCGATAGCATTAAATTAAGCTAGAATTTCCCATTTTAGCATAATCAGTTAGGTCGAGCCAGTAAGGGGGTAACTCGGGTGGGTAGGAGGTGAGAGGGGGTAGTTAGGGTTTTTTGTTGATTTTTAAATCTTTTTTTTTTTTTTTTTTTTTTTCTTGTAGGATTGTTAGTAGAAAAGAAAAGAAAACAATAGGAAAATTAAATATCCCTCTAAATATGGAAGAAGTGCCAAAATCAACCAAATCTAAATTCGTATGTTAAAGATAGAGGGGAAACCCCTAATTGCAAAAAAATTGTCTTGTGAATATGATTTTTTCGATTGTTGCAAATATGATTTATGTTGTTAAATGCTTTTTAGCTGCAACAAAATCTTGTAACACTTCCACAAAAGGATTAATATTCAAGAAAAACAAGTTTATTTTTGTGACTTTTTAAATGAAGTTGACTTATAAAAATCCTTAATATACATAAACAAAACAACATAACAAACTAAAAACAAATGTTAATCTGATAAAAATTAGATACACAATGGTTAATGGGAATTAAAAATATGCATTGTAAGATGAATAATAGATGAAATGAAAATGAATGAAGATGTGGGTGCGCTCCCTTTGGGTGTGCCAAAATATATACAAGGAAATTACGAGAATGAAAGAAGATAAATGAATAAACAAACAATTATACCTTCTCCATAATAATCTTGCAAACCTCAAGTAAGATTGTAGAAGCTTTTGAGCTTGTGGAATCTTACAAGTTATTGATTTTGGATGCTCTTGATTAGCCTCTCCAAGGTGGATGAATGCAATGTTATGAGCAGATTTCACGAGGATTCGAGTAACAAATAAGTAGAGATTTGATGCTTTCCAAGGATGATTTTGTGAAGGAAATGGCCTGCTTTTATAGTTGAGGGTAGGACCATGAAAGGTGGATGGAATTTTGACTAAGCTCTAAGTTATAATTGTAATCACCCAAGAATAAGAAGTAAGCGGCAATGGTAGTTGCGCAACTTCTAAGGGTAATAGACATTTGGAATGGAAGAAGTTACATCCGGAAATTGAATTACATGTACAATCCAATTGCCCCCACACTTATAGGAATCTAGAAGTGGAGTCCAAGTGGAGTAGGAAGTTGAGTTCCAAGTGCAGTTGACTAGAATAAGGAAGTGGAATTCAAGTTGAGTTAACTAGGACAATGAAGTGGTAGTTGACTAGGAAAATAGGTGTATTTTCCTAATTAAGTAACTAATTTAATTAGCTACAATGTGCAAGATAATTAATTAATCATTTGTTTAATAAATGCTAACTAAAAAAGCTAAAGTGTGTTGTGGACTAATTTAATTAATCTAAGGGGTCGATGTACGTGATTTATTAATTGAATTAATCAATCGTAAAGGGGATATGAGCTAGGATGTGAACTGGGATAGTACTAGGAATAAGTATGTAATTTTGGGGTGTCTACACATCTTTTCACTTTACATATAAAAAATGTAAATCTTTTCCATTACAAGTTCTATTTGAGTTATGGTTAATCATCTATCATAAACATTAACTACACTTTGTGTTGTAGGTTGCATCATGGAGCATGCTAACATGAAGCACAACAACACAACTACAATACAAACATTCAAGAAAAGATAAAGTGTGTTTACACACTTAGGTTCAATTTTTTAAGCATGTAATTCTCAATTTCATACTTAAGAGGGGACAAATGCCGACACTCGAATTTGGTATTTTCACTTTGGAAACCCTTGATTTAAATACGCACGTTTGCTATACTAAACACAACTTCTCCATCCCCACTTAACACTTTCTAAGCTCTATTATTTAGCTTGTTTATCTTTACACGCTAACACATCGAGACATCCTAATAATTCAATACACAAAATCTATAGAAATACATCTTTTACTAACTCCAATATTCATTCGACACATTCCTTGAGCTCCTATCCAGAACCATACAGCCTGATCAGATCAGTACACATGGTCCCAACCTCTTTGGACCTGCCTTAGACCGATAAGTATTCAAACTACACTTCCAATTCAAAATATTTCATTGGGTCTTATAATTCCTCCGGGTTTTCCTTCCTTAGACAAATCATCTATGAAAACCCTATACAAGCAAGCAAACACTACCTTATTTGCTAACCCGAAATTCCTAAGGCGGTGCACTAGAGAACTCACTTCATACACTTGCAAAAGGCATCCAAAGCTCCATAAATCTCAAAATTACACATCTACAGTCATTATAGAAGCACATACATTAGGTCTGAAGCTACAAAATAGGTCAAGGCAACCATATATCTCATCTATAAGCATCCAAACATCTTATTTCCAAGTGTTTTTAACAAGAGCCAAGTCAAAACAAGAATGGTCAAAACAATTTCCAAACATGACTAATCTATCTAGATATCATATGCTAGGTGGAGAACAATGTGTGGTTTGAGGCCTCTTTAGAGTAGTGCCAAATTTGGTGGTGTATGGGGGTTCCCACAACCCTTATAATGTTTTTTTCAATACTCTTCATCCATGGCTAGATGATGATCTATTCACATAAAGATACTTGCTACATGTGTAACAACTAAGTTTTAACAAAGTGACAAAAAAATATAGGAAGATGAACAACCTTGAAAGTTACAAAATTTGTCTTATACCAGGTCTAAGATTGTACGAGAAAGTCTTGGGCCGTATGGTAAGGTCCTGACCATTTTGTATGACCATGATCTCAACACAATTACAATTCTAATCTAGTTTATGAGGGTTTTTAGGTTCGAGTTCTCTCAATTTTTGTGTTGTATAGTCTCAAATATTTCCAAGTGGTAAGGTAAGTTCCTTTATACCTCTATTTTGTACTTTTAATTGCATGTTAGGTTAAGTGGTGTATGTCAATTTTCCTTATCTGATATGAGTTACAAATATGATTTAGTGTTTATATTATATCATCTTTGTTAGATCAATAATCAACTCTAATATATCCTACACCTAATTAAATTCACACTAGAAATTTAATGTAGGGTTCAACAATGTGGATGTAAATAATTTGGAAACTTGAAATTTCTTGACAAAGCTTTGAGGTGATTTTGCTCTTGCTAAGACATTGAATTGGGATCTTTGGATGCTTGAAAATGATGGAAGATGGACTCCTTGACTTGGTTGAGTGCTTCAAAATTGTAGTAGTGACTACCCTAATGGATGTGCATCAACTTTGGCGAGATTTAGGGAGCCTTGAGTGTATTTGGTGTTAGTATTTGTAATGAGAGCTCATAAGAGTGCCAGGTAAGTAAATAAAGTGATATTAACTTGCTTATATAGGGTTTTGAAGGTAAACAGCTATTTAAAAGGCCGACCGAGGAGGATGAAATGATCCAACAAAGATAATTGAAAGCAAAGTTGGAGGATGTGTTAGTCCAAGATCAGTACATGTCATTCAAGAATAGATTCCACATCATGATTAAACCGTATGATTTTGAATGGGGTGAAAAAGCATGCAATTTGAAAGATGTATCATGATAAGTAGAGGTGAAATACTAATTTTATGCATTTATATTCAGAATGTGATGACACATCAATGTGTAGAAATAAACAAGTGAGAGAGAGATGATAAGATGTACTTAATAGGGATAGAATGTGGATATTTTTCTTAGCAAAGGAGCATTATCACAACTAACAATGTTAAAGGGTAAATTACCAAATTTGAGTGTCTACAAAAACAAGTTTTGGAAGGGTAAAGTACGTAACCTTTTTGGGAAAGGGTGGTAGAGCCCACTTGTATATCAACATGATCTTTTAAGTCCTTAGTGAGGTCAACCTCAACAAAATCCTCTTGTTTGGGAATAAAAGTGATCATCTTCCCGGAAAATAACTTGGCTAATGGGCTTGAAAGTATATAGTATAAAAAGACCGTAAATGAAGTAAAAGACTTGGTAGCTCAATCCAAACAAGATTTTTGAGGGAAACATGGTTTGAAACCTTGAAATCTAGAGTCCAAGGAAAATCAACTCGACTTAAGAAGCATAACTTGGACTTGAAAGGGCTTTTTGGAAAACAATAGGAAAAAATCCTTACTAATGTTCCTAATACATGAGACAAAGATATATTTGATTCCCAATATAGCTTAATTCAAGTTTGTAGAAAGGTTTAAAAAGGGATATAAAAACAATGTAAGTAGTAAGACAATTATTTTGATACCATCTAATAAATGGTTCAACAACATTAGAATTTAGCACACCATCGATTGGAATTAGATTCATTACTTTATCATAAAATTTGGGCATACATTTCCTTGCACATTTAGGAGCCATCATCGCCACATTCTACAATAAAAGTTGCAACTTGATGGCCGAGAGCCATAGAAATAGGCTTTAAGTTGCCTAAAAGGGCGAGATAACATGCCAAGCTTTACTACGACAAGATATGGGTAGTCCTGTAAAAGTGGTTTGAACTAGTGAAGTGGATGATAATAATGCAAACACAAGTGATGCCATGCAAACCGTATCGATTTGGACCAACCCCTTGTAAATTTCTCACATAAAACCGCCATTTTCAAATTGTCCCTCTAAAATTCTTCTCTAACAACCTCTTTTTACAAATTGACACTACTACCAAAGTCTCAAACCATCATTTTCCTCCAAAAACACTTTTGAAAAGGGATTCTAAGATTTGCTTGTTGGATAGACCCAATCTTCGTTATAAGCATTAGGTGACGATTTTTGTCTCATGAAAATTTCAACAAACTATATAACACTTCCAAAGATTCATCTTCTCGTACTCACACCGACTTCTCTAAAAACACACAAATAAGCTCCAAAAGTGGATTTGTATACTTTGGGAAGAATATGGGTATAAAAGTGCACAAGGTTAACCAATTAACACCTTTCCTAAATCTACAATGTAAAGCCAACTCGCTGCCCAAACTAAGTGTGACATGGTATATGTTATTATGTATCACAATCAATTTTATTGCATGCAAAATAATGACCCCAAGGCAAACTTTGTGCCATAGCTTATCATTACATATTCTAGTACCATAACTTTATAGACTACTACTGTAAGGTCACTAAAATGCAAGATAACTTATATATATATATATATATATATATATATATATATATATATATATATATATATATATATATATATATATTATCTCTTATTAAATAATGATTGATTGGTTATGGGATGAGTATGTTTGCTTGCTCCTCCCTCCAATCTCCTCCCCTATGATTCTATAATTCAAAAATATATATATACAATTACTTCTTCAAAATACATCTTGGAATTTCTCTTTGAACTCTAGAAATCTTCATACTAGGGGAGGGGAGTCATGGTGCATTACCCAGTAGTGGTGAGGGCAGTTGACATATTTGTTGTTAGCTTTTGCACAGTAAAATATTAATAATGGAATGAATACTATCCTATAAATGTACAAAGTATCCTCAAAACGATGTGTCTGTCACTTTTCATGTACAGCCATGAATCTGTCAACAGTAGAATAGTCAGTATGGCTTTTAAACATATAATAACATATATTATACTTCAAAAATTGCCAAATTTAAAGTCAACATGTATTTAATACAAGGATATATAATTGTATTTCATCCCTATACAAAATAGATATCACATCATCATATCAATTTGATGTCAATTTTCACATAATTTAAGTTCCCAGTTTACTGTGTAAAAGGTCTTGTCATTCACACACTTTAGGCCAGGTTCTCACAAGCAGAAGTCCAAAGTGCACCATTTTCAGATACAAGTTGTCTTTTAAGCATTAACTTTGTCACCATTTTCCATCCCAGCTACTCCCATAAATTATGTACCTGCATATTTTCAACAAATGTGAGGCTCAAGAAACAAACATTGAATTGAAATGAGAAATCAAATCAAATTGAACTTCAAATATGAGTATTGAAATAAAATATCATAAATCTTGATCCACCCCTATCAGTTTCACCCAATCAAAAACAAGCACAAGGATCAACCAATTTTACCCAATCAAAAAAAAGCACAGGGATCACTCAACTACAACACTTTTCATATCTCCTATAAATCTAGTTCCTCAACTGCTCAAATTTTATTCAGTTAGAGCTATTTTGCTAGTGCATGACAATTACAGTTCCAAGCTGCCATAATCAACTGTTATTCCACATCATAGTGCCACATACAGTAAGTTCTTAACTCTGTTCTTATATTGATGCACATTCATTTAATTTTAATTTTTTTTTATTGTCAATCTCCATATGGGAAAAAACCTGATGATCCCAAAAATCTGTCAAAAGAAGCGCTTGAGAATTCTCTACAGCCCAATCTACTTTGCAAACTAATTCATGTAAGATGTATATTAACAAGTAATTCCAGTCTAAATTAATGAAAACTGTATTTCACATTTATACAGTAAAAGTATGTATCCCCTTGCTGGTGCATACTTTATGCTGCCTTTTCATGTAGACGTATATTAACAAGTTATTCCAGTCTAAATTAATTAAATCTGTATTTCATATTTACGAGTAGATGTATGTTCCCCTTCTGGTGCATACTTTATGCTGCCTTTTCATGTAAGATGTATATTAATAAGTAATTCCAGACTAAATACATGAAATCTGTATTTCATATTTACAAGAAGCTGTATGTTCTGTAGACGTATATTTACAAGAAATTCCAGGCTAAATTACGGAAAGGCTCTATGGCAGGGGAGGCAGTCATGGTGCACCCACACTTTGGCGGATTATAGTGGACATTAAAAAAAACATTGTAATCACAAAAATCCGTCAAAAGAAGCGCGAGAATTCTCTACAGCCCCATCTCCTTTGCCAACACATTTGACACGCAGATCACCGTACACATGAACTGGAGTGTGAGGTGTCTCAAATTCCGAAGTTTTCATGGTGCGACTAACCAATAGCCATTGTTAGTAGAACCCCCACGCCATCGTATTCACGCCACTTATCACTAAAACAATCACTGTTTCCGAGGACAGCGAAATCCACACATAGGTATATGGTAGTAATAAACAACCACTAATTTTCATGTAGATGTTTATTAACAAGTAATTCCAGACTAAATTAATGAAACCTGTATTTCATATTTACAAGTAGCTGTGTGTTCTGTAGACGTATATTTACAAGAAATTCCAGGCTGAATTACGGAAAGGCTCTGTATTTGCAAATAGATATATAAGAAATATACATCTACTTGTAAAGATACATCTACAGAATACACATCTGAATCTAAATATACATCTACAGAATATACAACGACAAAAAAGGCAGCATAAATAATACAGCTTACGTGAAAATGAAGCATTAAATATACAACTACATGAAAAGGCAGCATAAAATATGCATCTAACATGTAATTTTTTGTAAGTATATATATACATATTTCTTCAATTTATCCTGGAATTACTTGTAAATATAAATCTACATGTACACATACATCTGCAGGTTTCATTACTTTAGACTGGAATTACTTGTTGATATACATCTTACATGAATTAGTTTGCAAAGTAGATTGGGCTGTAGAGAATTACTTGGGCAGCATAAAGTATACAGTTTCAATAATTTAGCTCAGAATTACTTGTGAATATTCATCTACATTTAGAGGCAGCATAAAGTATACAGTTTCATTAATTTAGCTCAGAATTACTTGTGAATATTCATCTACCTTTGATTTTTGAAGTATCCATTGCTCAGAACATAGGCACTCATATCAAATGGCTGCACTTGAGAATTACGTTTGTTGATTCAATATGCTGAATATCTCATTGTTGTAAGTTACATCGGTTTGGTGAATTTAACTATATTAGCAGGTTTTTATTGACATCATGAGGAGAAGGCAGCTTCCAAAAAGAGTAAGACCTGCATGTGCCAAAATTAGGGGAGCAAGATTTCCGCCAAGTGAAGAACGTGAAGAAGAGGCTATCAATACCCCACCTCAAGATGCCAATGACACACCACATGAAGAAGTAAATGTCCAAGCAATAAGAGTGAGCCCTTCAACACAAAATGTGTCAAAGCCAAGATCTGATTGGAACAAGTCTGATATGAATAATGCCATGAAAGATGTTGAAGATTATGGATACTCTACATGCGCCGCAAAAAAATGGAGTATACCAGCAACCACCCTTACTTCTTGGCTAATGGGCATTACCACCACTAAAAGAAAGGGTCCACCAACAATTCTAATAGAAGAAGAAGAGATGGAGATAGTGAGTTGGTGTCATGAAATGGCTGACATGGGACATGGGTTAGAAATTATACAACTTAAGACATGTGTGGCACAAATCTGCAAACAAGGTCTAACCCATTCACGGATGGTTTTAGGGTAAGTCATGGTGGGCAAGTTTTAAAAAAAAGACACCGGATCTAACATTAAGGACAGCTGAAGGCCTTGATAAGGATCGAGCAGTGTGTTTGAGGCCATCAATTGTCAGTTCCTTCTACATTAATTTGTCTAAAGCTTATGAGGCCAACCCATATGGACCAAACCGAATATGGAATTGTGATGGCTGGATTACAAGCAGGAGGAGCTCGGGTATGAGAGTGCTTGCTAAAAGGGGTAGTAGGAGTGTGCCATATATCATCCCAAAAAGTAGAGAATGGATTACCATTTTGTGTTGTGTAAATGCTACTGGACAAAGTATTCCAGGATTCTATCTTTTTAAGGGGAAGAGCCATTTAGAAAATTATATTGCAGGTTGTGAG